>CM060605.1:40135646-40663146 GCA_030578255.1 Tiaroga cobitis
CCAGGAGTGCTGTCTTAATTGACAGGAACTTAACTCTTTAGGCGCCAGAGTTTTTTTTCCTAAAACGTAAAATTTTGACATCTTAACCCTCTAGGCGCCACGGTCGAGTTTACTCGACAAGATGCGGCACTGAATAAAACGGCCGATTTTGTCAAATTGGGTGTCAAATTTCATTCGACCAGCCCTCCACTAGATGGCAGACATGTCATACTTCATCCCCGACTCAAAAAAACGTCATGCTTCTATACAAAATGTTCGAGTTAGAGCGTATTGAATCAGTGCGAACAAAAGCTAGTGTGCGAGTGAGCCATTTTATCAGAGCCTCTCCGCAATCGCGGCGATAGTATTGTGGTGGAGACTTTTTAATCCCACTGGGTATGTTAGATGAGGTCGAAGTATTCATAGGACAGTTAGGCGGCAGGGTGGAGGCAGGGTGGGGAGTCGCAATGACAATGACAGTAGTCCGAGCTGTGCACACTCGGCACGCATGCGCTCGCGAGGCAGATCTGGCCACGCTGCTCGTATCATCTCACTCATGCTCTGTGCCTTGCCGTGGCGAGTGAGCTTTTGAACTAAACAGGTCTTGTCTACTTGTGTTTGTGTGTCATATGAATAATATATATGTGCCCCATACATGGAATCAGAGTGCCTACTGTATGTAGTAAATGGAAAATCTCTACAGCAAAAGGCCAACCACTACATGCATTTGGTTTGTTTCTACCATTTATTAGTAATGATTTACACAGTTTGTTTACTACTTACTATTTACGTGAGCATTCAGTATTGAGCAATATAGCATACAGAAGGAGAGCTAAATTTTGGGGGGGAAGAAGTGCTGCATTTTATCATTTTAACATGTGACTTTTCATGAATATTCTATAATCCAAGATTGCCGCCACCATATGACGTCATAATATGTCAATTTGATGGGAAAATGTAATCCCTACATAAACTTTGGGTCATCCTTAATATTTCTCTAATTTACAGAAAGTCTCTATCTTTTATCACTTTTAAAGGCACACCGTGGAACTTTTGGCCACTAGTGGCGCTCGACCTGTAATTTCCCCCTAGAGGCCACAAGCGGCGCAGCACTGTCGCAAAAGTCAACAAACAGTCAAACAGCCTCCCGTGTCTTTAGATTATGTGTGTGCAGACAGTAGTTGACTTGTCGGTTGAAGAAAGATAATCGATTCACTATTGAACAAAATAATGATATAAATATAAGATTAATAATATAAATTATACAAAGAAAATAAATTGAACAAAAGTACACAGAAAACATGTCTGATCAGGTAAGTCGCATAGACAAGGGTTGCCCAATCCTGCTCCTGCCGATCGTATGTCCTGCACAGTTCATCTCCAACCCTAATCACACACACCTGAAGCAAACAATTAACGTCTTCAGGATCTCTTTAAAATTAAAGTCAGGTGTGTTTGATCAGGGTTGGAGATGAAATCGTGTAGTCGGGAAATCGTGTAACAAAACTGATATAACTCACAACATACTGCCGTTATTTGTAGGCTTCAGTTTGTTTGTCCTTTTACACACATACAAATATGAGCTGAAGGCAGAAAAATAAAGGCAGTATGTTGTGACTGATCACTTATAGCATCCTACTAGCTACCATTCCACTCTAGCATTCCTTGATACATGAAGTTAAATGGAGGACAAGATAGATTCCGTAACATGGCCAGACAGACAACAAATTCGAAAAAATAGAGATATTGTGCAAGCAATATATTTAACTTACTAAGTTAGTCCAAAAGCATGACGGCCAGGTCAGCATCGGTCGGGCACCCCTCCTCCTCCTTTAGCCAGCGAGCGAACGCTGGACCAATGTTGATCCTCGTCCTGGCTTTTAGTTTATCACTCTCCCTTTTTCTTTTTCTTTTGTGTCCAATGACAAAATCTTTGCCTTCTTCCGAGTAGCTGTTGGTTCAGCCATGACGACAACATACAGACGGCAATCAAATGCGAGTTGAGCTCTCACGTTAGAATTTGGGGAAGTGACGTATGCCGTAAAGCGGTCGAATTTGGTAGTTCTTTGTGTGCTCGGGTTCCTACCCGCAACCCGAAGTTACATAGTGCTAGTAAAAGCGATACAGACACCTTCAGGCTACGGCAGACGTGTCATTCAACCTATTGTAAGTCGATGTAGCATCTCAATGGGTTTTGGTAATATATTATAAAGGTTGAAAAGTTTCACAGTGTGCCTTTAAGATATAGCCTTTTGAAATTAACACCCGCCAACCCGCCATATGCGGGTGGATTTCAGCATTGGCGTGTAACGCAGTCACTCTTACTAGCCACTTAATATACATTTTTCAATTGTAGTCTTTTAAAAAGGTATCTGAAATAATAAACTAAGTGCAATCTAGTGTTGTCAAAAATATATTTTTTTTCGATACATATCGATACTGAACTATCTGAAACTTCCGCAGGATGCACCAGCAACGCGTTCTCCCTCTTTTATCTGTCCGACAGCGAGTTGACACCCTTTAAAAAAGTTAATGTCAAGCCGTGGTTATAACCGTAATTAAACTAAACCTGTTCTATATCCATAAAGCATATATTCTCTGACTCTGTAGGCATTATTGTCCGACTCCGGTTCGAACTGAACACCGCTACTGAGAGTTTCTGACATTTTCATTGCGTGAGATTGTCCTGTCACTTGAGCATGAGCTCTTGAAGCTCCGCTCTCTTCATGAAAGAGGCCGGGAGCATCAGCTCATTTGCATTTAAAGGGACCAAAAAGTGTCAAATTGAACATGCAATAACAATTATCTGTGGGGTATGTTGAGCTGGAACTTCACATACACACTCTGGGGACATCAGATATTTGTATTACATCTTGTAAAAAAGGGGCATAATAGGTCTCCTTTAATTATATTTCAAATAATAATTATGAACGTAATTTTCCCCAATCCTCCCAAGTGCCCTTTTTTTTTGGTTTGTGCCACTGTCCTGCATAATTTATATGCACAACCCTGATTAAAATTGTAATTATATATTTTAACAACAGATTTCAATAAAATCTTGAAAACATAACTGCTGTTGTCTCCTTTATTGCTTGTTTACTTTTTTATGCTTGTTTTTATTTTTTATTTTATTTTTTATATATAAAATAACATTTTACATAAATGTAACAAATTATTATTATTATTAAAGCTCATTGGACAAAACCATCAGCTACATAAACAAATGTAAATTAGTTTCATTTTAATAGATGGGGACATGGCAATAACACATGAACCACTGCAATAAATAATTCCAGTCACTCTCATTTAGTTACAAGGAGCTGAAGTAATTTCAGAGTCTTACCACTTCCTCGAGGTAAAGCTACCCCTGAGAGAGCCTCCAAAACAGAACTCTTTCCAGAACTCTGATCTCCCACCACTGCAATGGATGGTAGATCTATATCCTTATCAATGGCGATCATCCTCAGAGAGTCAATCAACTCAATCAAAGGCTGAACAGACTCAATGAAATGACTCTGGGATGCTCCATGAGTTTGTGAGTCTGAAAATGAGCTTTATAATAAAAACATCAAACAGAGATATTATTTAGATCTTGTTTAGATGATTAATTCGATTATTTAAATTGTTTTTTCTGAGCTTTCATTTTTTCAAACCAACAAACACCACATCTCAAAAGATGTATTGTGTTTAACAGCATTCTGTGGTGGAAATGACTTGATGAATTTTTTTTTTTTTTAAAGTCTAATTTTAAAGTTGTCATATTAAATGTACAATATGTACACACAATTACATATTTTCATGTTTAATTTGCAACAAAGAACAGTAAAATCTATACAAAAAAATAAGCTGAATACTGTACCTCCCTTCATCTTGGGAATCATAGTCTTCAAATTTGTCCGGATGATCCATAGTTTGTCTGAAAATTAATTAAGAATTCTAAGCTGATATTACTGAAATAATTAAAAAGAATGATTAGGTGTCTGCAATAAGCCAACATAACATGTTAAGTCTTGGCAACCACCATGTTCAATGCAGTACCCAAATAGAAATGTAAAAGAAAGAAACTTGTCTCCTTACCTTATGCTTGCGTTGTGTGTAATAACAGTTTAACATCTGAAAGGTATATATAAGGTATATATATTACATATTAACAGAATGAACACCAATAAATCTAAAGTTCAATCAGACAGGTTCAATCAGAACTTATTAAAAGATAAATTCTTAGTTTCATTTGTCCTTATCATGTTTATCAAGGCAGTTACGATGGCTGTCAATATAACAGTAAAGATAATTTTCAGTTTTGTTTTGCTTTCTTTTGTAATTTCTAGGTCACTGTCCCTATCCTCCAAGGATTCTTGTACATTCTGTTCCTTAATTACTATCTTGATTTTTTTAATGAATACTTTGTGGTGGTGTGAGTCATTTGGTTTTTATTTATTATTATTTTGTTAAAAGGACATTTTAACAAAATAAGGGCGTCACCTGTACCCGAAAGGTATATTTTTTTAACCTAGTTTTTTGTAATCCTTAAGGTGTCTAGAAAAGGAATTTTGATGTTCCCCACGCAAATTATTGTCCCATATGTGATTTTTTGCATCATCGTTTGTGTCCTTGCTTGATTTTCGGCTGTGAAAAATTAAAACTTTAAATCTAGAATCTGAACAATACATCCTACAGACACAATCCACCCCATTTTCTCTTCGTCTTTGCATGAGGAATTGATAGATATGAGATATTGTCATGATTAGATGATGTATAGTGCATCAAAACTCAAATAAACACCAAAGAAATGTAAAAAAATGGTGACATTGGATCACTGGAACTCCTCCCCTATGGACCCTATTGATATATGTTTTCTAACTTTTGTATGTTTAGGTTCTTTATGATGTCTAATAAGCAAATGATCCCTACTTGAAAAATTGTCACATGTTGGTCCAAATGAACATTTCCCATAATAAGGAGTTACTATTCAAACCGTTATATTGGTATTATATTTATTAAAACAAAACAGAAAACCACTCATATAGTCAAATATTTGTATATATAGGGTATAACAAATCCCCATTAGAATAAACTGAAATAGAAAAAAGTGATTCTAATCAAAGATCAAAAGGTCAAGGGCAATGATATCTATTGATGTGAACTTTTTCTTCTAGATTCTTAGATTCATTTTATGTAAATAGGGAAAATGCACAAGTTAACATTTGTTTAAAACAAAGAGAGATGCATTGTGCCAGGTTGTAGCACAAGTGCTATTTTCCGCCTCTAAAGTGTAGGAAACTCAGAAGCGAAAACCAGGAGACTCGGTTGTATCTTTTTAAGCAGGATTCTTTATTGCTGTTGCATTGCTGCAGTCTACTTCGCCCAAAAATCTTAGCCAAGTCTGACTAAAGGCAAAATATTTTGTGTTCATATACCTTACAAGGGGGAGGGGTTACATAAAGTTGTAAACACTCTCAAACAAAGCATGTAAATGAGGCATTAGATTCAGCTCGTTACCGGAAATTCCTCAGCCCTGATCTCATCAGCAACAGTGTCAGGTATAGATGGTAATCCAAGCAGCCTGATTGTATCACCCATACCTTCACATTATCATAGAGCTTAATTGGGAGGGGTTACATCAAAGTCCTTTTAGGCAAGTCATGCCACTCTGCCGCCATCTTGGCAACGCCTCCGGGCAGCTATTTCGGACTAACAAGACCAGGCTCCTATCTAAATGAATGGGCAGAGACTCAGAACTGCACTTTCACTGGTCACCGGGACATAAAAACTGCATGTATACAAACACTAATAAAATATGATAAAAATCGCTGAAAAAGTTTGATGACTTTGCCCCAAAATAAGGTTTAAAACGCCTTTTTCTCCACAGGTTATACTTTTACTGCGCATGCGCAAGGGTTCTCTCGCTCTCTCTGTGCGCGCGCTACTGCTCGCTCGCTCTAGATTCCGGGAGATTTGAACTAATTTGCGGTCATCAGGGAGCCGCTATCAATCTGCGGGAGACTCCCGGAACTTCCGGGAGACTTGGGATGTCTGATATTTACACAACTAACACATATCAAATCTGCCGCCTTTTCAAACAGTAACATATTTTCCGCTGTCGCAAACCTCAACTGTGCGCATGCGTCGGTGGAACCAGACGATAGGCTTAAATGTTTTCCGGCTTGACTGTTAAAAGCAGACGATTGGCTTTCCAGCGGGAGGGGCGGGGCATGTGCATACAACCGCCATCTTTGGCGTTACGGGTTTTCCCTATGTAGTTGTATTAAGGATTGAGGAAGTGGCATGTCTCTATATAAATAGTCTCTGGTTACATCGAGGGGGAGACACTCTAAGCATAACTATTTAGAGACTAAGAGTCTCAGTAATCTGCTCATTTACACCTCAAATGCTAAATTCAGTCTACTAGACTTTCTCAGTTTATATACTATTGTACTGGAACCTAAATTAAACATTTAAATACATTTGTAATCCTACATTTCCCCCTTTGAGAGTTCTAAATAACTCTCACAAAATACAAATTTGGACACTTAAAAGTTATCTTGTAACGTTACAGGCACATAACTCATGATCTGTGTTTGCTTTTCTGTAATTGCATGCTGACACAGAAAACAAACATGCAATTAGGGTCCGTGAAGTTCTTACGGATAATGCTGCGCAGAGTGTCACTGTCACAGGTTAACCTGGTGACTCTATAAACTTGGACTTACAAACATACACCCATTTCACTGATACTGTGCATTGCCAGAAATATTAACAACTGTGTACACATCAGGAAAGTGTTATGGACTTTTTGTTTTGTTCAGTCTAAAGTTGTTACTGCTGTGTTTTGTTATAGTTTTCAACTCTTTATAGTTTTTCTTAAAGTTTGCCATTATTTTTCTAAAAGAACAGAATGCCAGAACACAGAATAATTTATATAATAATTTCCTTTATTTTTCCACATATTTTTCACAAACCTTATTGCAGTTAGACTTCCCGGTTCACACTCTGTACAACCAAACCCATAATCTTCTTCTTCTTCTTCTTCTTCTTCTTCTGTTGTTTAAATGGCGGTTGGCAAACCAACTTAAGGTGCATTATCCGCCACCTACTGGATTGGAGTATGGAGCACTACTTGATAGAATACACTTGATGAGAAAAAAAATAAAAATAAATAAATAAACCTTTTATATCTTTCTTACCAGTTCCGTGTCATTTAAAAATTTGAAAACTTTTTCGTGTATTGTATAATTTGTACCTTCTAATAATTCCTTAAGTGTATAATTTCTTACACCCCTATCCTTTAAAGACTGAATCAATTCAAGCCTTTCACTACTGTATGCTACACAATCTAGTAATATATGTTTTACTGTTTCTGGATATCCACATTTATCGCAATTACCACTTTCATGTTTTCCTATTTTATGTAAACTTTGATTCAGTGCTGTATGTCCAATACGCAATCTTGTCATAATTACATCCTTTCTCCTGTTATTAACATTCGTTTTTTCCACCCCCACATTACTTTGTATACTATACAAATGTCTTCCTCTTAATTCATTATCCCATATCGTCTGCCACCTCTTTTTTACTTCAGACCCAATCAGCCCCTTAATTTCTGCTTTACTCATCTGAACTCTGATGTTGATCTCAGGATCTTTCAACGCCTCCTTTGCCAATTTATCAGCTTCCTCGTTCCCCTTTACTCCAACATGTGCTGGCACCCACAAAAAACTCACTCTTACGCCTAAGTGTTTTATGTTAAATAACTTCTGCAATACTTCATTTAAAATATCTTGTTTTGTTACAGACGTTCCACTCTCTAAACTTTGCAGAGCTGATTGTGAGTCTGTACATATCACACTACTATTAGGCTGCCTTTCTTCTATCCATTTTAATGCTAATGATATAGCTATCAGTTCTGTTGTAAAAACAGATAAATGATCTGTTACTCTTTTTGAAATTTTGACACTGTCCTGAGGGATATATACTGCTGCAGCGGCTCTACCTGTTATGGGGTCTTTTGATCCATCTGTAAATATTTGTATCATGTTGTTATACATTTGATTAATGTGTTGTTGAACAATAACTTTTAATGGCAAATTTGGTTCATTCTTGCGTATCTCTTTATGAATTAATAAGTCTGTTTCTGGCATTGGGTATAACCATAGGGGTATAGATGATATTACAACAGAAGGAGCTACATCTATCTCTGTTATACCCATTTCCTGTGCCTCCTTATTCGCTACCAAGCCAAAACTATATATACTTCCATACTCATACTCCCAACAGTTTTCCAGAACCTTTTTAACTGGATGTCTTTCATCATGACCTTTTATATTAATCCAGTATCTCATCCTTAACTTTCTCCTTCTAATTTCAAGAGGCACTTCTCCCATCTCTACTTGGATAGATGGTACTGGAGATGTCCTAAAAGCTCCGCAACTGATCCTTAGAGCTTGAGTCTGAATTACCTCAATCTTTTTGAGCCATGTATCTGAAGCAGAGCAATATATCAGACTTCCATAATCTATTGCCGGTCTTATTAATGAGCTATATATTCTTCTTAAAGACTGTCTACTCGCTCCCCACTCAACCCCAGCCAAGCACCTCATTACATTTATTCCTTTTTTACATTTATCAATTAATTTTTGAATGTGAATACCAAATGTTAATTTAGAGTCCATCCACATACCTAAAAATCTTAATATTTTAACTTGCTCCAATTCCTGACCATACATTTTTATGCTTACTCTGTTTTTTCTCCTTTTTGTGAAACAAATTACCTGCGTTTTTGCAATTGAGAACCGGAAACCCCACTCCATTGCCCATTCTTCTACCTTATTCACTGCCCCCTGCATACTTTTTACTACAAATTTTTCATTTCTTCCCCTTTTCCATAATGCGCCATCATCTGCGTACAGTGACCTCCCTATTCCTGAGTCAATTTGTGTATAAATATCATTAATCATAATGTTAAAAAGTATTGGACTACTTACACTACCTTGGGGAGTTCCATTTTCTATAGAATATATTTGTGAATATGTTGTCCCAATTCTAACTTCTATTGTCCTATTCAATAAGAAATCCTTTATCCAATCATACATCTTTCCATTAATTCACATTTTATCAAGTTTCATTAATAAACCCTCTTTCCACAACATATCGTATGCTTTCTCTATATCAAAGAACACTCCAACTACTACCTCTTTATTTACTTGAGCCTTCCTTATTTCTGCCTCCAGACTTATAACTGAATCCATAGTACTGCGTCCCTTCCGAAAACCACTCTGTGATTGTGAAAATAACCCCTTTTTCTCAATAAAATATACTAACCTTGACATTACCATTCTCTCCATAAGCTTACATAGGTTTGATGTCAATGCTATTGGCCTGTAACTGCTTGGTAGAGCTTTGTCTTTCCCTGGCTTAGCAATTGGCACTATGACCCCATGTTTCCATTCAGAAGGAAGCTTCCCAGTTTCCCATACTTTATTAAACAGTCCTAGAATTATCTTTAATGATGTTTCTGATACATTTTTAATCATCTCTACACAAATTTCATCCTTACCAGGAGAAGTTTTTCTTACCCCTGAGAGTGCTCTCTTCAATTCGTACAATGAAAACTCTGCCTCTATTACACTACCTGAATGCCCTCTTTTTCCTAAGATTGTAGGATTTTCTATAATGCGTTGTCTCCTATATCTTCTCATTTCCTCTGGGATATTATCATTACTGTGCACCTTCATAAATGATTTTGCTAATACTTCAACTTTTTCTTTATCAGAAAGCACCGATTTTTCTTTATCTATTAAAACTGGTATGCTACTAGATCTTTGAATTCCACTCATCTTTCTGATCATCGCCCATATTTCGTTAATTTCAATGTCTTCACCAATACTTTCACAAAAATCCCTCCAATAATTTCTTTTTGCTTTTCTTATCACACGCCTCACTTTTGCTTGTGCCTTTTTATAGTTTATTAAATCATTAAAATTAATACTTCTTCTTACTTTCCTTTGGGCTTTATTTCTTATAAAGACTGCCTTACTACAATCCTCATTCCACCAAGGAACCACCTTTTTCCTATTCCTGGATTTATTTTTTCCTATCGCCTCTACTGCTGCACTCCTTATTGCTTTACAAATATTTGTATTTAACTCATCTACATCCTCTGTTACACCCAAAAATCCCTCCAAATACTCTTCGCAAATCTCCTTAAATTGCTCCCAATTTGCCTTATTAAATGCCCATCTTTGAATTCTCTCTACCTTTTCTTTTTGGATCTCTACTCCTATTTTACATGATATTGGAAAATGATCGCTTCCTATATTATTTTGAGTCATTACTTTCCAAGTACTTTTCCTAGCTAAACTATCTGATACCAAAGTTAAATCTAAAGCTGACATCTTTCCACTTCCTATATCTATTCTTGTGCCCGATCCATCGTTTATACATACTAATCCTCTTAACTCTAACATTTCTTCCACTACCAATCCATTATGATCTGTAATTTCACTCCCCCATAATGTGTTATGAGAATTAAAATCTCCACACCATACCATCTTTTGATCTCCTTCCTCATCTATTTTTACTAAATCTCCTATATTTAGTTTCTTACATGGATTATAAAGGTTTACTATTCTTATACTTTCAGATCCTTCCCATATTTCAACTACCAATACCTCTTGTTCCTAATTAATCTCTACAATCCTGTACCCTATATCTTGTTTTATGAACGTTACTATCCCCCCTCCAGTTCCACCTGTTCTATCTCTACGTATTACATTATAATCCTTGTAATGTAAAATTAAGACATGGTTTCAACCAAGACTCCTGAACACATATTATATCTGGACATCTTTCTTGTTTTGATATAAAGTTCTTAAATTCCTGTCCGTTTGCAATCAAACTTCTTGCGTTCCATTGCAATATTATTATGCATTACGAACCACCACATGCTGCCTGAGTATTTCCTCCCTGTATTTTTAATTTTTCATTTACCATCTCCACACTGATTCCCTCGATTTCCAGATACTTTTCTGCTGCTCTCACAATGATTTTAATTCTCTCTGTCCGACTTTCCGTTTGTGCTGAGCAATTTACCACTTCAGCTATAAATGCTACAAAAGACACTTTATCAATCTCCAGTGGATCCTTCTCAGTTTCTTCAATTCCTTTATTTATTGTCTGATATCCAACTTTCTCAATTTCTGTTGTTTTTGTTTCCTGTTCAACTTTTTTCAGGGCCTCCGCATATGATAACCCATCTTCCACTCTGACATTTTATACTTTCACTACTTTTTTCCTCGCTTGGCATCCTCCATACCCTGCGCTGTGATCTCCCCCACAGTTACAACATTTGGGATTTACTCCTTGTTCACATTTACCGTAATCGTGCTCTCCTCCACATCTTGCACATCTTTGCTTTCCTCTACACACTGCTGGAACATATCCAAATCTTTGACATTTAAAACATCTTAATGGGGGAGGTACATAAGGTCTAACCACATACGCCATGTATCCTAAATATACCCTTTCAGGTAATTTCTCCTCATCAAAATGAAGCATCACAGATAGACTATCCTTCCTTTCTGTGTCTTTGACATACTGAAGTCTTCTTACTTCCTTCACTTCTGCTCCTGAAACATTCTTTATGATTTTTTTCTGTTGTCATGTCAGTCGGTATTCCTGTTATTACCCCTCTGACCCATTTCTTCTCTTCTGGAATCGACCTTACTTTTTTCCCCAGTAACATCTTCATACCAAACCCATAATCCAGGTTAAACTGTTTTTTAAAGCAACAGCCACATCACTTCCTGTGGAAGATACCATTTTGGTGTGATGTCAGAGGAGGGGGGATTTAGAAACAGTTGTGTTTACCATATAATTTGTTGTTAAACTCTCTCTCTGTTAATGGTTGTTGTTTTAGCTGTTTGGAAGGTTTAAGTGTTGTGTTGGGTGTTTATATTACTTAAATTGATTGTTATAAACGTATTAGTTTGTACCTGTGGTTGGTAGGCTCTATGGGCGGGGCTTCAGCCTATACATAGACTTAATGGCTGAAAGGATTTCAGTTCTGATTGTGAACTCAGAGAAATTGGATACTGAGCAGTGTTGTGAACATTGGGCCATTTGGTTTAGCCAAAATTAGCACATTGTTGCGGTTTTCTTTTCTTTTTGTACAGTTTTTATTCATTTTTTGTTTTCTCCTGCACTGTAAATATTTTAGCACCTTCCAATAAAACACCATTTTGGATTTTTCATTACCTTTTTGTACAGCACGTCATTTCCCTTTTCCACTCCAACTGGTTGGCTTCCCAACAGTAACTCTCTTCCGAAGCTGTCCCTCCACCCAATATGGTTCCAATTAACGCTCGTTCAGTGGTAAACAAGACTTTTCTTGCTGAATGACTTTTTCTCTTCGCACAATTTGGATTTTATGTTCATCACTGAATCGTGGATTAAGGATGGTGATCTTACCCCCTTTTCTGAACTGGTCCCGGTTGACTGTACATTCTTTAACTCCCCTCGCCAAACCAGACGAGGGGGTGGGCTTGTGACTGTGTTGAAAAACTCTCACTGCATCCGATGTCGCATCCTCCCTGTGGATATCTACTCCAGCTTCGAAGCCCAACCTCTACACCTCGACTGGAACGCTCCTGTTTGCTTAGGGGTGATCTACCGTCCTCCATACGTAGTTAAGGACTTTTTACAGCAATTCACTGATTTTATTGGTAAAATCGTGACTGTTACGTACTCGTACGTATTAAAAAGTGTTGCAATATGAAGATGTGTGTAGTTTGGTGTTGTTGTTGTGGTGTGTGTGTTTCAGGTCTTCGTTGAATCAATCTACCACCTGTCAATCTTAATGAAGGATGATGACGTTTCGGTTCACCTCATCCAATCACATCTCACCACTTCATTCAAATGCCCGTGATCACTTCCATGTCAACCGCTGTGTGCTCACTTTTGTTTGCTGCGCTTGTTTGACTTGCTGTCAATGATTTGTCTGTGTGTGTCTAACATTCGAGTTCTGTTTAATTGTTGCATTGTGTTTTGAGTATACTGTTCAGCCTGATCACTTTACACGGAGTGTGTAAAGTGGGGAAGAGAGCAGGTTAGTAGGTCGCGCGACATACATTTTGCACTTAGGAGGTTTTGGATTATGTTAGACACACCAGTTTAGGAGAGTGCCCACTTTGTAAGTTTTGTTGTTTAGTTAGTGTAGTTTAGTTAGAGCGTCTTGACGCCGAAGATTTCTTTTTTACATTTTTTGTTTGGTAGTTAGGTTAGTCGAATTAACTTTTAGCCAGTTTGTTTTGTTTTATTGATTTCTTTGATTTGGCATCTCTCGTGCGCTCGCCTTCCCACCTTGTGTTTTTGTTTGTTCGTATTCATTGTTTGTATATATTGTAAATATTATTTTCTTCATTCACTCTTCGTGGCACTGTGGATTAAAAAATCCTTTTGAGCTGAGTTCTGAGGTCGGCTTCTTTTTCTTGCTCTGTCCTGTACATTGAGGTACACACACAGTTTTTAAAAAGTGTTATGCCCTTATTTCCCTAGACATCGTAAATAGGGACGTAACAGTGACTAAATTTGATCGTTTTTTTTATTGGTGGGTGATTTTAACATTCATGTCTGCTGTAAGTCAAACCCTCTGGCAAGGGAATTTATTAATATAATTGATGCTTTTAACTTGATACAGTGGGTTAACAAGCCCACTCATATCCACGGTCATACTCTGGACCTTGTTCTTTCTTACGGGGTCGATATCTCTGATATTATAGTTTCTGATTATATGCTCTCTGATCATAAGCCTATTTTATTTTCCATGTCTCCTCCTAGTCTTCCTCATGTCTCTACTAAAACAACATTTATGTCTAGGGTCTACTCTCTTCAGTTTAGTGAAAGTTTTAGTCGGTGCTTTTTTTAGATCTTGTTCTCATCTACTCCTGGAGTCTCCGTTAGCGGATCTTGACGCGGATGAACACCTGAGTTTGTTAAATAGCGTATGGCTTGATGTACTGAATGAGACTGTTCCTCTAAGGCCTCTTAAGCACAAAGATAAATCTGAACTGTGGTATACCGCTGAGACTCGGGTGCTAAGGCAAGCTTGTAGAAAGGCTGAGCGTAAATGGAAGAAGGATAATCTCCACATTTCACTACAGTTATTTAAAGATAGTTTACTGGCTTATCAGAGAGCTGCCAAATCGGCTAAGGCAACCTATTTTTAAAATTTAATTTTACATAATCACTCTAGACCTAAAGTCCTGTTTTCTGTTATTAATTCTGTTGTTAACCCTCCAGTCAATACTCTGTCTGTTGCCTCTGCTGCTCTTTCTGAAAGCTTCTTGAGGTTTTTTAAGGATAAAGCAGTTAATTTATGACCGGTAACTCATACTCCCTCTATTGAGCTGCCTCTCCATCCACAGTTGTCTATATCATGGGATGTCTTTGAACCTGTCTCCCTTCTGACACTCAGTGACACTATTTCCAAGCTGAAACCTTTTTCTTCATATGATGTGTTACAACCCTTCTTTGGCTCTCACCCGTCTTGGGATTTTTGGAAGGGGGACACAAGACCAGTTCAGACATACGTCTCTATTGAAAACTGTGTAAGTTGAGAAACACGAGAGACACCCAAAAATAGAAGAAGTAATTTAATAAGGATAAAGTAATTTATATTACATGTGAACAAGGAAGAAAGGGAAAACAGGATTTGTGCCAAACAAACGAAAATAACAAACAAAACGAATCTAACTAAACCATTTCAATCTAAACTTAAACTGAAACAAAAGATCAAAGAAAAAGTCTTCAACGTCCGAGACGTCGTAAATAAACTATACTGACTAATGAAAACAAAAATACAGGGGCTGGCACAAATCCCTAACCTAATGAATATTGACAAAAGAAACAACTAAGTGTGCAAAATGTATGTCACGTGACAATCTTACCTATTCCCTTCCTCCTTCCCGCTTAACCCAGCTTTGCAAAGCTGTTTAACAGACTCAGAGCTCACGAATGAAAAGTTTCAGGGAACACTCGGAACAAAAGGCAAGCGTAACATGACAGACAAAATAAACATTTAACAGAACTAAAATCAACCGAAGAGAAAACAAAACGTCTCAAAGCAAAACTAAAAATCTCTCTCCCTTGCTGGTGGTGACATGTATCTTAAATAGGGCTTCTCCAGGTCTCAAGCATCCCGCTGATGAAGATCCCGCCTCCCACCAACTCAACTCGTTAAAGATGACTGACAAGAGGAACAGCCAATCATCTACGACCTGCGAAAGGGAAAGTGAGAGGGAGAGAAAGAGCGAGAAGACCAAAACAAAAACAAAAAAACACACAAAAACAATATAAATGTCCCTGAGGACGTAACCGATGTTATTCACCCTAGGTTTAAAGCAAATTGTTAACTCAGTTGGACCAGGTCTAATGTCGTTTTTAAATAAGTGTCTTTTAACTGGGGTGGTTCCTGCTTATCTGAAAGTGGCAACTGTCATACCTCCCCTAAAAAAGCCTTCACTTGATCTGTCTATTTAAAAAAATGATCACCCTATCTCTGTTTTGCCTTTTATCTCCAAGGTTTTGGAAAAGATTGTGTTTTTTCAACTACAATCCTTCCTTGCTGCAAATACTCTGTTTGAACATTTTCAATCCGGTTTTAAAACTGCCCACAGCACTGAAACAGCCCTTCTGAGAGTGTTAAGGAGCTCCTGGATTTCGTCTAGGCCTCTCTCATTTTTGTTTTCTGACTTTGTTTGAAGAATGGGTTTTTGAGTTTGTGTTCTCGTATGATTTCCACAACTCCACAAACTTCATTTCCAACTGTTTATTGATTTGATGTTGTGTCGATATTTACTATTATTACCTTATGTTTTGACCCTAGACATTATTTGTTTAAATTTAAATAAAATTATATTTTCTATATTGAAACCCATTTTGTGAACTGTCCTCTTTATGTTATGACTTTGAGCCTGGTCGAAACAGAGGATGATTAGCATGCATCAGTTTTAATTTCCCAGATTATCATCAATCATTTTCCGTTAACCAGATTGTCATCAACGTTGGCTGTTAGTAGAGAAGATTGGAAAATGGGCCGGCACTGATACAGTGTGTGGCACTGGATTTCTCCAAACAGCTTTTTTTTTTTTGTATTTTGGGCTTGCTAATCTGGACTTTCTGATGGCCTTCAGTGTTATTGACTTTCGACCACACTTATTGCTCTAAGTTTCAAATTGATTAAAATCTAAATTGAAAAACTAGGCACAATATTGTAAAGTGGGGAATATGTTTATCAGACACCTAAAGCATTACATACACTGTTAGACCTTACCAGGTTTTTTTACAGTAAAATACTGGCAACACTGTTGCCAGTAACTTACTGTTAATTGTACAGTTTTTTACTGTAATCTACAGTATGTTACTGTAAAAATGCACTAAAACTCGAGTTAACTAATTTCACTTGCAGAAACCGACTGCCTTAAACTGTCATTTAAAGTATGAACTAAAATTTATAATGCGTTAATAACGTGAGCAAAGTATTATTGTGAACTTATTTAATTAGAAACCACAAAAAAAAAAAAAAAATTGTGTAAATAAAGAGATTTCCACTGGACCAGCAACTACACAGTCCCTGTCTTTTAAATAAAGCAACATGCAGCGTATCATCAATGTTTGTAGATCTTCTCCTGGACTGAAGCACAGGCTCTACTCTTCAGCACAATGGTGACCCAAAAACATGATTTTACAGTAAACTACTGGCTTCAGTGTTGCCAGTATAAACCTGTTTTATAACTTTCCAGTTTATTGCTGTTAAAATACATTTTGTGGGTGTGTCTTTTTATCTTTCACTGTTAACCCTTTCAACCCCACAGGAAAATCCACACTACAAAGAGTAAAAAGTAACATTGACAGTGTTGCAGTGAGATAAAGACCATATGTAAGTGATTGTTGAGCATTAGTGATGAACACCTGCTGTTAACAAGCAGAATCACTGAAGGAAAGAGGAACACAAGAACTACAACTGACTTCCAGCCATTACACATTATTACACTTATTATTAACCAGTATGGCTTTATTTCTGTCAAACATGTACGTTACCATTATAGAGATCAGTGTTTGCTTTAGTTGGTATGCTGATGCTATAACATGAGTTTTTTTTTTGCAGCTTGAGCTGTGCTTTTGCAAGTCACACTTGTGCACACACACAGTTTGTGAATGATTGGATTTGCCAAAATATGAAAATCATCATATTGCCTGTTCATTCATTAAATGAATCATTCTCACTCATTCAGAGTTTAATTACTTTAATTACTCTCCAAAAGTGTTACTTTACCACCACCGTGAAACCACAGAAATAAATTACAATGACTCTATTTTTAACAAATCATTCATAAACCAAAAAAACAGAGCTACACTGTCTTGTAGAAACACAGAGATATCAAAATTTAGCACATTAATCTCAACAATGGTGGCAATAATTTTTTTTTCATGCAGCAGTGCATGCTGGGAGTTTTATACTATCCTGGAACCCAGCATGCACTACTGCATTAAAGTTTTGATTGTTACCATTGTTGAGATTCATATTATATTTGTTGATGTCTGTGTGTGTCTGAGTCAGACAGGATTTTTTTAATGCATTACATGATTACAATATTCTTCAGAAGACACGATTAACCAAAATATTGATTTCATGTTGTAGATTCACAGATTTATTTTATACCCATAAATTAACGTAAATTTCATATTACATACCAATACATTCAAAGAATATATACAGGAAAGATCTGAAAATCAGACGTGTCCAGAATGACTCACATCATCTCAAAAGCCAATAACATCCGTTCAATTTCCTCTTGACTTTTTCTTGCTACAACAAATGTGCTTTATAAACTCACTGTTACAGCAGTCAGAGAGAGATGAAAGTAAGAAGTCCAGGGACAAGAGACCAACTAAAGCAAATACTGATCTCCATTATGGTGACAACAAACTTATTTTTACTTTATTATCTGTTAATTCTCAAGAAGAACTTTTGTACATGTATGAAATAAATAATCGTAAACTGGTTTGTAATCTGGTTTCACACTCAGTGTTGCTGGAAGTCAGTTGTAGTTTTTGTGTTTCTCTTTTCTGTTCTTGTTTCTCTGTCCTTCAGTGATTCTGCTTATCAGGTGTTCATCAGTGTCTCAATTCACTCACTTCTTTTCATTCAAGTGGACTATATTAGAGAACTAATGTAGGGAATAGTGAATGAGGGTATAGAGTGTGATTTGGAACACAGTCTCTGAGTGTCGACTTTGAGAGCTGTTAATTCACAGTATATTCCTGAAGGCTAGTTTTGTTTTCTACGGTATATTACTGTTTTAATGGAAAATGGTATGATAGTGTCAGAATTTGGCCTTTTGCCAGTATTTTACTGTAAAAAACCTGATAAGGTCTAACAGTGTATATATAACAGTTTGAAAAGGACATTTGTCATTACATAATGTACAGTTAAGATGTCACCGGTCGAGGGTGATCGCCAGATGACCGGCTGCTTCAACCCCCGACTCACGTACCACCGCGAGGAGCCAACACCACAGAGGACACAGAGGCAACCAGCAATTTAGAAGTTAAAGGGTTAGTTCACCCAAAAATGAAAATTAAGTCATTAATTACTCACCCCCATGCTGTACCAGCCCCGTAAGGCCTTCGTTCGTCTTCGGAACACAAATGAAGATATTTATGATTAAATCTGAGAGGTGGATGACTGCTACATAGGCTCCCTAAGGGAATGAAACTTGACGGCCCAGAAAGTCATTAAAGAAAATGTTTAAATATTCCATGTCGCACCAGTGGCTCAACTATAAGTTTATCAAGCGACGAGAATACTTTTTGTGCGAAAAAACAAACAAAAATAACGACTTTATTCGACTATTCCTTTTCTTCCTTGTAGGCCTGAAACGAGACTTCAAGATATTTCCACGACGCGCACACGCGAGAACTTAACTGAAGTAGTTGAAGGAGATCGCAATTCTCGCGCATGCGTCGTGGAAATCTCTTGAAGTCTCGTTTCAGGCCTACAAGGAAGAAAATGAATAGTCGAATAAAGTCATTATTTTTGTTTGTTTTTTCGCACAAAAGTATTCTCGTCGCTTGATAAACTTATAGTTGAGCCACTGTTGCGACATGGAATATTTAAACATTTTCTTTAATGACTTTTTGGGCAGTCAAGTTTCATTCCCTTAGGCAGCCTATGTGGTAGTGATACACCTCTCAGATTTAATTATAAATATCTTCATTTGTGTTCCGAAGACGAACGAAGGCCTTACGGGGTTGGTACAGCATGGGGGTGAGTAATTAATGACTTAATTTTCATTTTTGGGTGAACTAACCCTTTAAAGCGCAAAATCTTTATTGAATAAAATATGTTAAAACGGACCCCGGCAGGCCAAGAGGAGGTGAGGATTCAACAATCTCACTGGCTTGCTTCACAGGGCTCAGGCAAACAGAGAGAAGATGAGGATTCAATAATGTCACTGACGTCCTTCACAGGGCTCAGATAGACAGAGGGAAGATGAGGATTCAACAGTGTCGCTGACTTTCTCCCCAGGGCTCAGACGGACAGAGAGAAGATGAGGATTCAACAGTGTCGCTGGCATTCTTCACAGGGCTCAGGTAGGCAGAGAGAGGTAAGGAATCAACCGCGAAGCTGGCTCTCTTCACAGGGCTCAAACAACCAGAGAGATGAAGATTTAACAGTGTCGCTGACTTTCTCCACAGGACTCAGGCAGACAGCGAGAAGATGAGGATTCAATAATGTCACTGACGTCCTTCACAGGGCTCAGATAGACAGAGGGAAGATGAGGATTCAACAGTGTCGCTCACTTTCTCCCCAGGGCTCAGACGGACAGAGAGAAGATGAGGATTCAACAGTGTCGCTGGCATTCTTCACAGGGCTCAGGTAGGCAGAGAGAGGTAAGGAATCAACCGCGAAGCTGGCTCTCTTCACAGGGCTCAAACAACCAGAGAGATGAAGATTTAACAGTGTCGCTGACTTTCTCCACAGGACTCAGGCAGACAGAGAAAAGATGAGGATTCAACCGTGTCACTGGCTTTCTCCACAGGGCTCAGGCAGACAGAGAGAAGATGAGGATTCAGTAGTGTCGTTGGTGTTCTTCACAGGGCTCAGGTAGGCAGAGAGAGGTAAGGAATCCACAGCGAAGCTGGCTCTCCTCACAGGGCTCAGGCAAACAGAGAGAAGATGAGGATTCAACAGCGAAGCTGGCTTTCTTCACGGGGCTCAGGTAAACAGAGAGAAGATTCAACAGCGAAGCAGGCTCTCTTCACAGGGCTCAGGTAGGCAGAGAGAAGATGAGAATTCAATAGTATCGCTGGCGTTATTCACAGGGCTCAGGTAGGCTGAGAGAGGTAAGGAATCCACAGCGAAGCTGGCTCTCTTCACAGGGCTCAGACAGACAGAGAGGGAAGATGAGGATTCAACAGCGAAGCTGGCTCTCTTCACAGGGCTCAGGCAAACAGAGAGAAGATGAGGATTCAACAGCGAAGCTGGCTTTCTTCACGGGGCTAGGTAAACAGAGAGAAGATGAAGATTCAACAGCAGAGCAGGCTCTCTTCACAGGACTCAGGTAGACAGAGAGAGGTAAGGAATCCACAGCGAAACTGGTTCTCTTCACAGGGCTCAGACAGAGAGAGAGAAGATGAGGATTCAACCGCGAAGCTGGCTCTCCTCACAGAGCTCAGGCAAACAGAGAGAAGATGAAGATTCAACAGCGGAGCTGGCTTTCTTCACGGGACTCAGGTAAACAGAGAGAAGATGAAGATTCAACAGCGGAGCAGGCTCTATTCACAGGGCTCAGACAAACAGAGAGAGGATGAGGATTCAACAGCGAAGCTGGCTTTCTTCACGAGACTCAGGTAAACAGAGAAGCTGAAGATTGTGAACGAATACTTCACAAACTCACGTAGACAAAGAGAAGATGGGAAATGCACCACTAGAGGGCTTCCTTCATTGGCCTCAATTCAACAAGATGCGGACGATATTTCCACAGTCAGGACCGCCTCCCCAATGTCTCTGCATTACACTTCCACTCGTGTTCCACTATAACCCACACAAATCCACACACGTGAATATATTAATGTACAACACTGCAAAGTCTCGTCACTCACAGATTAGGGAATAGACAGGGGATCTGGTCCACTGGGCATCACTACAACCTCCTTGACTTCTCCCGATGAAGCGTGGGGCTTTCAAACCTTCTCCAAAAAGACAGTTTTACACATCCTGAAGTCTCATCACATCCTCCAAAAGGTTCCTCATATCACAAGCCAAACATCAACAGCACTTATCTCTCATCCACTGGGATTCTCCTCTCCACATCTCCAGATTCGCCCGAACACCCGCAGCTTTCCTTTCCCTTTCTTCTCGACCCTGAGTTGAAGATGAGATACCCTTTTATCCTTCCCGAATGACAACGTGTCCCAATCGCCATCATGCTCGCACTCTCCCGCACCTGTTTCGAATCTTTCACTAATAATTCTCCGTTTCTCCCCGGTACTTCCGGGTTGGTGTCTTCCGGGTCGCACACCGGAAATCCTTCCCCTCAGACACCCGACCGTGATTAAGGTTCCGCCTTACTTTGCCACCCCGGTGACAAAGACATTATGTAAATGTTCTTTTTTGCTCTTTTGGAAATCCAAGTTGGCAACCAATATAGCCTGAAAAGACATACATGTGACAATATTTCAGGTGGGGATCATCAACATTTGTTTATTAGACATCTTACAGACTGTAAAAATACAAAAGTTAGAAAACATATATCAATAGGTTCCATAGGGGAGGAGTTCCAGTGATCCAATGTCACCATTTCTTTAAATTTTTTTGGTGTTTATTTGAGTTTTGATGCACTATACATCATCTAATCATGACAATATCTCATATCTATCAATTCCTCATGCAAAGACGAAGAGAAAAATGGGGTGGATTGTGTCTGTAGGATGTATTGTTCAGATTCTATGTAGATTTAAAGTTCTCATTTTTTACAGCCGAAAATCAAGCAAGGACACAAAAGATGATACAAAAAATCACATATGGGACGATAATTTGCGTGGGGAACATCAAAATTACTTTTCTAGACACCTTAGGGATTACAAAAAACTAGGTTAAAAAAATATACCCTTCGGTTGAGGTGTGACAAATTGTTACATTTGGCATATAATCTAAATGAAAAGCTTTGAGTAAAGTTTATCTATAAATGGGAGTCACTGGTGTTACTGGTGTTACCCATAAGAAAGGTGACACCAGTGACAGTAACAATGTGACAATTTTCATGAAAAATTCATTTTACAAAATGGCTGCTGCAAGGTATCAAACCACATGTTGTCAATCATGGTATACTAACTAAATTAAGTAGTTTAATCCATTTGTATTCTCATTTTTTTACAATTACCTAACAATAAATTAGGTCATACCAGTGGCTTCAACTAAAAGCTTCATATGAAATCATGAGATAAATGAGAATATTTCTGATAACTGAAAAGAGACAGGGGATTTATTATGGGCTTTTCTTCATAGAAATTCAGGAAATTGGAAGAAGGAAGTCAAGTGATGTCATCAGTGTGATTTTTATTTCAAAATAAGAGATTTTTGTTTAACGGTAACACCAGTGACACAACTCCAGGGGACCACTACTTTCATTATAAATTGTATAATATTTATTCTGCATTAATTTTTTTTTTTTTTATGTCATTTACATAAATATATTAGGCAAGGCAAGGCAAGGCAAGTTTATTTATATAGCACATTTCATACACAATGGCAATTCAAAGTGCTTTACATAGAAGAAATTAAAATAATCAAAACAAATAAGAATAATTAAAACAGTTTAGAATAAAAAATCAAATAAAGTAGTACTGGTCCACTATCTGAGATGGAAGAGATTGAGCAGGTTTACGGTGCCACTGGACCTCTAGCCCAGGGACGTACTCTGCTGGGGTGGTGCTACACCAGTAATGCCCAGCGGGGCCCCCACAGAGCACGCTTCGTGTGCGCTGTCTGCTGCCGTTACCCTTAACGACGCTCTCAGCGACTTCTTATACAGCAGTATAACTTACTCCTTCACTCGCCTCATCGGAGTGAAGACTCTCCCGCTCTCCTTCAAAATCTCTTCCAGAGATTATAAAAATAAATAAATTAGAAATTAGAAAACAAACAAAGACAAAACCAGTACACTAAAAACAGTCGGACGGACAGTGGCACAGTGTTCATTCAGTAAATGCATAGCTAAACAGATGTGTTTTGAGTCTGGATTTGAATGTGACTACTGTAGGAGCACATCTGATCTCTTCTGGAAGCTGGTTCCAGGTGCGGCTGGCATAATAGCTAAAAGCAGACACTCCATGCTTAGAGCGAACCCTTGGTATTTCTAGCTGACGTGATCCTAATGATCTGAGTGATCTGTTATATTCAGTGAGCATATCTGCAATATATTGAGGTCCTAGCCCATAGAATGATTTATATACCAGTAATAATACTTTAAAATCAATCCTAAATGTAACTGGGAGCCAGTGTAAAGACCTGAGGACTGGTGTGATATGTTCATATTTTCTGGACCTGCTCAGAATCCTGGCAGGAGCGTTCTGTATGAGCTGCAACTGTCTTATGGTCTTTTTAGGATGGCCAGTGAGGAGTCCATTACAATAATCCACCCTGCTGGTGATGAAAGCATGCACAAGTTTCTCTAAGTCTTGATTGTAAACAAAGCATCTAATTCTTGCAATATTTTTCAGGTATGCTGATTTAGTTATTGCTTTGACATGACTACTGAATGCTTTGTTAGTTAACTGTGTGATTTGCATATGTACTTGGACACAGTCACCTCTGATAACAGATCACTCTAAATTGTAATGTCACATTTATGCCTAACCCATTTTAATGAGGTCGACCGAAGTTCCCCCTCTAACCACTTTATTATTGTCACAAATCTGTTTATGCTGCAGGACAAGTTGGGTAGGAATCCACTTCTTATTGTGGTTGAGAGAAGATCACTCTAAATTGTAATGTCACATTTATGCCTAACCCATTTTAATGAGGTCGACCGAAGTTCCCCCTCTAACCACTTTATTATTGTCACAAATCTGTTTATGCTGCAGGACAAGTTGGGTAGGAATCCACTTCTTATTGTGGTTGAGAGAAGAGTATGCAAGGGTGAATATATTTGGAATATGGTAATTGAACTGTTAATAGTAATGATGGTACAAAAGTTTGATTAAATGAAATATTTTTTTTCATGTACTAACTCGTTATTTCATCTGACTCCAGAATTGAAAAGGTTTTAATGATATCTGTGCATCATTAAATGTGAGCGAATGTTTGACTATTCTTTTTAACTCTTTACTGAAAATAAGGTCAGAGTCCATTAGAATAAAATCAAATGTTTACAATTTATTATGTCAGGTAAATGTATCATGCCAATTTCATAATCAGTTCAAAGATAATAAATACAAAACATCAAATGCTCTGGAATAAAGAGAAAAGATGCGAACCTGACATTAGAAAATACATGATTCTGAGAGTCTCGGCCACTCTCAGCATTTGTCTTCAAATCCCCCCGAGCCTCTTGGTGCATTTCATTATATAGACAGACCAAGGCAGAGACCTCTTTTCAAATGTAAACATGAGTTCACAGTGGGAATTTACATTAATCACTGTCCCAGACTTACTGGGGGCAGAAGTTGATTTACATGGAAACATTTGCTAACAATGGGAATTTGAATTGAGTTTACACCTTCATGCCCTTTGTACATGGCCCCGCAGTCGGTGTTAGTGGACCTCGTTCTAGGAGCAGTTTGGCCCGGAGAAACGAAGGGTCTGAACATGGGCTGAGGGTTTGGCGGCAGGCTGGGGTGATCTGTTCTGTCATACAGGGCGTGCCGCTCTGCCACGGTCACCTCGGGACTCGATCATGAAGCTAGTGCTAAAGCGGTCTTCATATGGAGGAAGCCAAGCGGCTGCGTCTGCCATATGCCCCAGGAGCCTCTGAAAGTTATTTCAGTGGGACCCTTTCTCACTTCTATATAGCACCAGCCGAACACACTCTTCCTGAAGATTCGTATTGGACCGAGTCCTTCTCCAAACTGAAAAAGAGATACTCAGCCCGTGGGCGAGATTACTTTCTCCTTTTTGACCTGAAGACCCAACTGGCTGTGGAGCATTTGAAGGGTAAGACTTTGTAGTGATACTTCGCACCTTCGAACGCAGCAAGAACACAGAATGGTCTGTGGAGCGGAAAGATAGAGATCTGAAGTAATGTCCTTCAGGTCGAACGCTGCAGGCCACCTTGGGGACGGAATATTAGAAAATGCATCTCTGTGTTAGCAACTTGAACGGAGGCTTTCAAAAAAGGGCCCGTTTCAATTGACACAGGTCCAAGATGGTCCATAACCCACCACATATCTAGGGTACAATGAAGTACGGGCTTATAGAAGCTGGCCTTCATATCGGCTGGAGGGAGCGGCTGCATCGCGTCCTTCGCCAGAAGACTGTGACGTGCGCACACAAGACAGGAGCACTGCTCGACACTTAGGTGTGACTAAAATCACTATTTTTAGGAGCATCTTTGGTCAACACCTTGGTGTAATGAATATCACTGAGCTTGGGCGGAAGCCGAGTAAAAATAAATAGCAAGCCGAGTCTGATGGTACAGTTTGGGGCCCTCTGGACCGGTTGGGAAGTATTTTTGACTTCTACGAACCGGGCAAGGGGCCAGGGAACCACAGACGTACACGAGGTGGGGCAGCGAGGTGGAGGACAGGGGCCCGGCTCGGAGGTGGCCCGAAGCAGGGACTGAGTGTGGTGCACAACACTTACCTGTCTCCACGAGACGGCCAGGGATGCGTTAGAAGGGATGTCCGGGTCCTCGAACCGCACTCAGCTGCCGTGCTGGCGAACAAGAGGGGGCTGAGGGGTGCAAGGCTTTACAGGGTCGCACACAGCCAGACTTGCCCTCTTGGGACCCAGGAACAGAGGAATTTGCTCTTTCTTTGAAGTGTGGGTATGAGGTAGGTATGAGGTGGGTATGAGGTGGGTATCCTGAGTGGCCCACTCCGGAATGATTTCGCTGTCGGGGTTATTTCGGGGTGGTATCTAATATTAGGGTTATCTAACCCTAATATTAGATACTGCCCCGAGATACCAATCCTCCAACCGAGACTGAACGGGACACGGTAGAAGGTTCCACTCGAGCCCGGCAGCCTCGGCGGCTCGTTTCAGCATAACTGACATTTCTGGATCTGGCTCGGGCAACGTTACACTCCCAGAGGGAGATAACACAGCCAAGTTGTCATCTCCAGAGGCCAGCTCACCCTCCGATGCTGCTATCGACATCTTATCCTCTGGGGGAACCCCAATTGAAACAGCTGATCATTCCATTATAGAGGGACCAGCACGTTCAACAGGAATTCCATCGGCTGCGGTGTGATGGAGGAGTGAGGAGCCCATAGGGAATGGTTACCGGGTGAGACATCCATCACTACCCTTCGATCACCCATCCCACACGGCACCCGGGGGTGGGGCATGGTAATGGGGACTCACGCTTCGCCGACGAAGGCGAGTCTCGATCTCAACACCGCAACAGTCATATTCCCGCAAATGGGAACATGAACAGTCCCCAAAAGCTGCTTCAGCGTGCTGTTAGCCCAAACACGTGATGCAACAATTGTGACCGTCAGAGAGGAAAAGGGAACGACCGCATCCAGAAACGCACAGGTGGAATGACATCTTGAAAAAGACGCAAACACACTAGAGCCCTGCACGGGCCAAAAAATCCAGCCCTAACCCAGCCCTGGCCCGAGGTGTTCAAGCCCTAACCCGGCACCAGCCCGACAACGTCTGAAATTTTTCAGCCCGAACCCGACCCGACCCGAGACCAACATCAATATCTCTCTCTGACGCGCAATCTCTGTTGCATGCTGTCTCTGCTACACGCACGCACACACAGCAGTTGAGAGCTCAAAGCTCGTGATCACCACTGCACTCGCGCTGTAGTAACCACCAGCACTGGGAGAGTCTTCCAGAATAACACTGACAAACTCGCTCGTTGTAAACAACATCACTCTTCAGAGACAACAAACGATCGACTCCGAAGCGAAAGGCAATAGGACTCGAAGACGATTGGCTCCCTGGCGTGATCCCCATTCAGTCGTCGTCGACTACATCTGACGTTCTCGACTGAAAGGGAACTTACTTATTTAAATATACTTTAAGTTCAAGTCAAGTTTTTCCACAGACCATCGATGTAGCATATTTGTTTTTATTAAGACTTTAAATAATTAATTTAATTTAATTTAAAAAAAATATTTTATTTTTAAAAGATATTATAATTTAAACTTTTAAGATTATACTTTATATTTAAATTTAGCACTAACAAAAACATTCACAATGTCTCATGACTGTCAAGCGGTGGTGTGAGAGAGAAACACTTCAGTAAACACTCTGGGATCTTTTGTATTACAACTTTAAACCCATTGCAGTTTTGTTAACCCATTCATATTCATAATTGTTGATGTTTTAAATGAAAACAATAAATCTTTATTAGCATATCTAATATGTATTATTATTACATTAGATTTGTGCAACAGAAACATATTGTAATTAGTAGACCATTTCAGATATGGAAAATTTTCTTATCATGTTTATCAAGGCAATTACGATGGCTGTCTACATAACAGTAAAGATCATTTTCAGTTTTGTTTTGCTTTCTCTTGTAATTTCTAGGTCCCTGTGCCTATCCTCCAAGTATGCTTGTACATTATGTTCCTTAATTACTGTGTTGAATTTTTTAATGAATACTTTGTGGTGGTGTGAGTCATTTGGCAAGTTTTTATTTATTATTATATTGTTCTATGGAGATTTTAACAAAAATATGTAGATTTTTCCCTTAAGAAATCAAGGCCTTTCTAAAAGAAAAGAAAATAACAAATACATTAAATAAAATAACAATAAAAAAACATACACAACACGATACAGAACTGTAGTATTGACGAGACCGGACAAAACTCAAATAAAACAAAGACTTAAATACACAGATAAAACATTGTAAATAATGTAAAGGTAAATAATGACGAATAGGTGAAAAGAATGACAAAATCAAATCAATAACTATGGTGACAAACTAAGGAGGGGAAAACAGCAAACAAATGGTGCGTTCTATTATTGATCCGTGACGGAGTTCCGACTAGGAAGACAGATGTTGCCTAGCAACACGCCCCATTTCCTCGGATTTTCCCGCTCGGATTTCGGACAACCGTGCAGGACACCGAGCAAGAATTCCGATACGGAATCCAAGATGGCTGCGCCCTGTGTGACTTAGTATGAATATGAATTGTTTTAATTTTTTTTGGACCGCTTTCGTTGTTTAAATGAAGATTTTAATCACTCGTATTACTGCAATACCTTACTGGATCTGTATCACTGCCTGTGGGTGGACAACCGTGCAGGACACCGAGCAAGAATTCCGATACGGAATCCAAGATGGCTGCGCCCTGTGTGACTTAGTATGAATTGTTTTCATTTTTTTTGGACCGCTTTCGTTGTTTAAATGAAGATTTTAATCACTCGTATTACTGCGATACCTTACTGCATCTGTATCACTGCCTGTGGGTATGGGAATCGGTCTTGTTGTGAGTGCAATATTGAATGAAGCCTTATTTCAAACGGGTGTTACTAACGTGGCTAGCCTTGCTAACAGAAGATAAAATAAAACATGAAATAAAGTGAAAATTTTAGAAGTTCAAATGGCTGAGTTTTGATAAGCGCCTGGTACTCGGCCAGTGCTACCATAGCAACAGATTTCCGGGTGGCGTCCATGTTTTTTCTCTGACTCGGACGCGCAAAACATACCAGAACGCTTGAGGTGTGGAAATGGCGTCATATCCGAGGGCCGAGTCGGTTCGTTGACAATAATAGAACGCACCATAAGTCCAAACATAATAGAACCATGACAGTATGCCCCCTTCTGAAGAGGTGCAACCTCATGCTGACAGAGGAACAAGGAGGGTCTGGTGGAAGATGGGCAGGTGAGATGACAATTGACAAAACCAAGGTGGTGGGAATTATCCTATCCAAAATCAAACCAACAGTTCAACAAGTCTAACAGAAACTCACTCACAGTGACGTGAGTGTGGGGGGTGCTCCAATCAAATCTCTCGATCTCCACTAAAACCGTCGATGTGGCCGCCTTGCACAACCGGTCAGACATGTACTTGGGCTCAGTCGCTCCGTCTCATTGGCTCTCTGTCTGCGGTTGGCTCAGGCATCATGTCCATCTCTCGCGGTGGTGTCTGGCTGGACTCCTAGGCGGGAGTAGGACTGGAGTGAGGTGGGCTCCTCGGGGTGGACTGTGAAATCCAGTCTATTCATCACCTGCACCCACTCCACGTATGCAGCGAAATCCCCCGGGGGACCATTCTCTGGCAGACGTGCCTTCGCCTGCTCGCTCGTTCAGGCCGGTGTAGAAACATACGCTAAGCAAGTCAATGGTGTAGTCAAAGTGTGTCAGGCATGTCAGGTCGAGGAAATCATGAGTGTGATGTGTAAGCTAACAGTCCCTCTGCCTTAGGTATAATAGTCTGACCTCTGGCAGATCCATGGGGGTGAAGAACACAAAACAAAAAGAAAAATAATAATCTAGGTCCGATCTTCAGTCTTCGGATATTAAGAGTGATCTCTTTAGCCAAGCATTCACATAATACATCTCATAACCTTGTACTCCAGTTATGTCAGCTCAATTGCACATGATTATATTGCTTAATGTTATGAACAGCAGCTATGCTAATTATTTTCCATTTGCTTTTCTGTTTTATTTCAGGAAGGCCATCACGGGGTGACCAGTTTGGATCCCTCTTATAAAGACTTCAGATGCCCAACACCTATGAAGAGATGACTCCAACTCCTGTGATGATTTCAGATGATACAGATTCTGAATCCACATGCACCAATGCTAAATTTATCTAGATTGTAATCATTATGTTCACAATTTGAAATAATGACTTAAATTAGCTAATTGTTACTGCCTTAAATGAATGCATTGTTAGTTAACTGTGTGATTTGCATATGTACTTGGACACAGTCACCTCTGATAACAGATCACTCTAAATTGTAATGTCACGTGCATTTTCTGTTAAGCTGCTTTGAAACATTGTGTATTGTAAAGTCACAGTTCGTTGCAGGAAGAAGCCCGACGATGAAGTGAGGCGGGAAAACAGAGAAGTCCAAACATAATAGAATTGTGACAATTATATATAGTTATTGTATAGAATTAAGTATGGGTTACAAATGTCTTTCCATTCACTGGGCAGGGCAGTCCACAAGTGATGGAGAACCAGTGAGTAGAAGAACATCAGGCTGGGTAGAGGAAAGAACAAGACTAGAGCAAGATCTGCTGGCAGTAAGCATTGAAGATACAGGCCGAAACAATCCAGCAATAACAAGAGTAAAGGAAGAACAATAAATAGGGAGGAACATAAGGAACAGGTCGAAAACAATTAACTAAAAAAAATGACATGACAAAGGATAAACTAAGAGGTGTGGTAAGAGGAATCAATGAAGAAGGAAAATGGTCACATGGCAGACCAACAACACAACCAAAGTAGAACTGCTTTGTTTTTAATGTTGTTTTTACTGCACTTTGCATATCATATGAAATCATAATCCATCTTCAAATTCACTTGTCCTATGTGGGATGATGGAGGGAATCACCCTGGATGCATGGCCAGCCCTTCACAGGGAGGGCTAACAGACGCACACGTGCACACACACATGCACAAACACACAATAGGATTTAGTCTTTTATTTTTCTCCACCCTCTGATAAAGCAATTGCTCTGGCTGCCACTTTTGTAAAGTCAGACTAATTCATTGCTTTATGAAGGTAAAGAACTATTACACCTTATCAACCTTATCTGGCCTATTAGCTGAATTGACTAAACCCATATTACAGAGGTCGACCAAAGTTCCCCTTCTAACCACTTTATTATTGTCACAAATCTGGGGTGTATTCCAGAAAGCAAGGTTAACTTACCATCAGATAAACCTTGAACTCTTGGTTGGTTAACCCCAAACTTGCTAACTCTGGGTATGTCGGTTCCAAAACACCTGTGAGGAGTTAGTTTAATCAACCTCCTATTGGTAACCCAGAGTTAATGCGTGCGCGGCGAGTACATAAAGACATTAGCTGTGTCTGAAACCACTCACTCGTTCACTCATTCACTATCCCTATATAGTGAATGGCATTTGAGTGCACTATATCTGCAAGGAGTGAACGAAATGAAGTGAGTGAATTCAGACGCTGACGTTTACACTGTGCGTCGGAGAGCTGGAGCTGTCACAGAAACGGCTTCGTCACACATAGTGTGACACAACTCATTTTATCTTACTTTACTTAATTTATAAAATAATATTAACAACAATAACAATCATTATGACTTTATTTTGTAATTATATATACCTCTGTGCCAGATTTGTAGTTTCATCGATTGAAATTTTGTTAGAAACTCTCACACTCACAGATGACGTGGTCGTTGAGCGCCCTCAGGCGACCGTTATGATTAATTTCGAATGAACAGCACCTACACATGATTAACGAATATTTTTAAGTCATCCACCAAATTATCATCCCTTCCTTACAGTTTACGAATTAACAACGAATTAACATCAATGCCACACATTATTAAAACACCTGGCTTATGAGTCATTCCACGTAACCAGTACTATTGGGACTTACACATTTTTAGATATTTTACCGATATATATTACTTTTCTGAACACCCCACAATATTAATGACATATTTTCCCACCTCAGGCATCAAATCCCTATTATTATTGGTTATTATTTTAAGATATGGGCACTATTAGTCTTACCTTACTTAACCCTACGGACAATATATGAGCTCTTTGAATATGATTATAAAATGTATTTGTAATGAAATCAACATTTTCCTATTAATCAAATGTCCCTCAAACTAATTTAGTAATTGCAAATATAAAAGTTACATAAAATCTCACACTTTTGCTACACTAAAGTCTGAAATGGGCACTTTTTGTGACAGCAACCTCATCATTTTTTATCAAAGATGTGGCTAAACTTCAGAATTTGAACTAAAATCAGTATTCTTATGATTGCTCTAAACATTCTAGACTAAGTTCAACAAAAATTAAATTACTTTTTCATAAACGTAAAAAAATAATGAATAAAAACGTACACGTGACAGGGTTGAGACTAGGGTAACGGGGTTGAAGAGACAAACACAGCTTAACATATAAGTAGTTGTTTTTTACTCAAATTGACTGTAAGATTTTCTATAAACACTGCATTTCATTATGTAACAAAGAAAGACAACAAACATAAATTGCAATTGAACCGAGTTTTATTAACCCGACTGCAGGAAAACAATAACATAGTATACATTAAAACTGACTGAATAGGTCCTCAAAATAAAACATATAACTTTTGCTTTTTTGATGTCTGTGTGTGAGCGTGTGGTTGTGCGTGTGGTTGTGCGTGTACGCGTGGCATTCAAAGTCTGGCCCACACCTCTTTCAAGAACTCCACATGGCGCTTTGTCACAGGCTTTGGGGGTGGAATGATTTCAAGGACGTCATCAAACAGGTACCAGAGGATATCATCCCGAGCCGGCCAGAAGAATCGGTTTGGCCCAACATGATGCATACATTTCACTTGGACATGCGTTTCATCTGTGCTAAGGATGATGCCTGGATACAGTTCTTGATCATATCTCAGCATGCACCCCTGCCCAAGCAGCTCTGGACTTCCCCACTGGATTTCCTTTTCTGGTTGTGGCTGTGGATTCCCTTCACTGGCTGGCGGTGGCACAGGCACAGCAGCTGGTACCTTCCGGACAAAACTGAAACACTGTGTGTTGAAGCACTTGCAGTTAAACTGCTTCTGTGTTGTGCACATGCAGCTGACATCACGGTGTATCAGTTCTCCTGGAGCCAGAGTAATCACCTGGTGGATTCTCATTGTTCCCGGAACTGCAGGTATTTGCTGTGGCATTTTCTCCATTGCACTCTCAACATCCTCACTCTTCAAAAAGAACAGTTTCACTGTTGTGTTTGTCTCGGTCAAGGCCTTGAACAGCTCATGTGCATCCGGGATATCACATCCCTTTGCCACTATCATGTCAGAGGTTCTTTTTAAGGCTCCCCCGACGCCATCCGGGGCTCCTTTGCCATGACTAGCCTAAAAAAAATTCCAAGAGCCAGCCTTGAATCCTCTTCTGTCTAATTCTGTGCTAAAAAGGAAGAAGTTGCCTCGTTGCTCGTACTGAGTACAGGGGCCATTGTAGCTGCCTGGTTTAAGAAAGATTGGACTCTTTGACTGATGATTCCCACACTTTATTCGAATGTCCGTCATCACAGATAAAGGCACCGTCGAACACCATGTCCGTTGAGAATCAACGTAAAAGCTTGTACAAAAGAAAACAAAACACCGAAAATGAATAAACAAAACCAAATAAACATTATACAAAACAACCACCAATAAGTAATCATAATACAAATAATATAAATCAAAACAAGGACAAAGAGATAACAGGAAGTCTATAAATCATACCTTGTTCTCCATTCAAACCAGGAGCTAAATCCTTTTAAATTCCTTGCAAACCGTAAGCTTTCGATACCATAACCATGTACGTCTGGATCTCACTCATACTGAAATGTTTGGACCATATGCGCATTATATCCGCTCACGTGAATGAACTTCAAAATAAAAGACCTCCGTTACCACAACACAAATAGCTCAAGATCAAAACAATTAAATACCATACAAAAATAAGTCATTTAAGGACTATTAATTTCAAAGCAAATGACAAAGTCATTAACACTCCCACCAAATTATGAGTGCAAATCTCACACCAAGTATACAAGCACTAATAATTTCTCTTTATCCACCTATTTTTTTTTACACTTTCTTGTTTTTACCTTTTTTTTCCTTTTCTTTTTTTTTTATACAATTTGACTTTAGAACAACATTAAAAAATTCTAAACCATACATTTAGAAAGATTAAAAACAATACTCATCGATCTTTCAATATCTCAATGAGAAATTTTCACATGAGAGGGAAAAACAACAACCTTAATATCCCTCCATTAATAAAATGAGTTTTTGCACTGGTCTTTCAATTATGGACGGTTTGTTAACACGCTTTCCCTTTGCATCAATTTTTGGGTCACCTAGAGAAATTTTGGCTCTTCTTACAAGCCCGTCATCACTAGAAATAGTTTCCATTATTCTACCAAGCCTCCACTCGTTTCTAGGCATTTCCTCTTCTTTGACGATAACAAGATCATCAACTTTAAGATTTCTCTTAGACACATTCCACTTTTGTCGGGTAGCTATATTCGCAAGATACTCTTTGCACCAGCGACTCCAAAATTGTTCCGCTAAATACTGCACATGTCTCCATCTTTTCCGTGCAAATACATCCTCCCTGATGAAATTTCCTGGTGGAGGTAAAGCAGTAGTTGATTTTAACGTAAGCAGATGGTTTGGAGTAATTGGTGTAAGACTTTGAGGATCAGTCAGGCAATCAACAGTAGTCATTTAACCTTCCTGGATGAAGCGCAAGAGTAACGTTTAGCACAGATCTTACTGTCCTAATTTGACGTTCCCACAAGCCGCCAGCATGACTCGCATGCGGTGCATTCATGATGAAGTCGCACTGCTTCTCTGATAGGTAGGTTTTTACTCTTTCCACATCCATTTCTTTAAGTGCATCTCTCAATTCGTTTCTTGCTCCCACGAAGTTGCTTCCTTGATCGGACCTTATCTGTTGCACAGAGCCTCTCATGGCAATAAAACAACGCAAAGCATTGATGAAAGAATCCGCCGTCATATCAGTAAGCATCTCAATGTGTACAGCACGGGAACTGAAACAAGTAAAGAGAAGACCATATCGTTTATGAACACTTCTGCCCTGCTTAATAAGGAATGGGCCAAAGCAATCCATGCCAGTATATGTAAACGGAGGCGATGGAACCACCCTCTCTTTGGGAAGATCAGCCATTCTCTGTTCTCCAACGGGTCGCCTATGCTTTCTACAAATAACACAACTCCTAATATAGGATGTCACAATTTTGTTGATCCCTGGTATCCAAAAGCCATTAGATCTTATCTCATTCACAGTAAATCCTTTCCCTTGGTGCGCAACTTTGTTGTGAAAGTGAGCAACAACCATTTTTGTGATCTGATGATTTCTTGGGATTATTATAGGGTGTTTTACAGAGTCTGGAAAGGTTGAACGGCAAAGTCTACCTCCCACCCGGAGTAAACCGTCTTTATCCATGAAAGGGTCAAGAGAGTACAATGCACTGCGTGACGAGATACTTCTTCCACCTTTTATCCCTCTCAGATCATCCTTGTAGGAACTATCTTGCAGACATTTGAGTATATGAAGTTCTGCCTTTTGTCGCTCAGACACAGTACTGAGATGATTAGACTTGTCTTTGTTAGCTCTCCTTAAAAGACGAGCTACAGCTCTAATAGCTTTTGACCAAGAAGAAAACTTTGAAAGAAGATCTATCAAGCTCAGATTTTGTGTGCAATCAACATTCAAAGTACAACATGTTTTCACCTCTGGATCTCCAAGCAGAAGTTCAGGAACATGTTCTTCCGGTACAGACATTTCTTTGTCCCATAAAAACTTAGGGCCAGTGAACCAGTTTGAGGTGAATAACTCCTTTGCTGGCAAACCTCTGGATGCATGATCAGCAGGGGTTTCCTCCGTTGGAACATACTTCCACTGCTGGGGAGTTGTACTGAGGTGTATTCTTTGTACTCGATTAGCGACAAAAGTATGAAACCTGCGTGCCTCATTACTTATATATCCCAATACTACTTTGGAATCTGTCCAAAACGTCTCCTTGAAAACAGCATAGTCCAGTTCTCTTCTAAGCATAGTGCTCGCTTTGACGGACACAACGGCAGCTGCTAATTCTAATCTGGGAATTGTTGTAACTTTAAGAGGTGCAACTCTTGATTTCGCCATCACCAGTGCACAGTGAATGTCTCCTTCCTCATTTTTGAGTCTCAAATATGAACATTGACCATATCCATGGACACTAGCATCAGAGAAATGATGCAATTCAACCTGAACACCCTTTCCAAAACTAGATGGTACATATGTTCGCGGTACATCTATTTCCTGCAGATGGTTTAAATCTTGCCTCCAACGCTCCCACCTTAGATCAAGATCATTCGATAGAGGGTCATCCCATCCACTGCCACGTTTACACACATCCTGTAGTATTCCTTTTCCACTCAACAGCACCGGTGCAATAAGTCCCAGAGGATCATAAACAGAAGCAACAGTAGACAAAATGCCACGTCGAGTAACAGGTTGATCTTTCAACTGGACTTTGAATTTGAAACAGTCCGATTCTCTTTCCCATTGTATGCCAAGAGTTCTTTCGAGGGGTAGCTCATCGAATGAAAGATCACAACCTTTCACGTCAGAGATTTTTTCTGAAGTGGGAATGCTATTCAGCATTATTTTACTGTTTGACACAAATTTGTGGAGCCGTAGGCCACCTATAGCACAGAGCTTGCGCGTCTCATCTGCAACTTTAATAGCTTCTTCATCATTTTCTACACTGATCACTCCATCATCTACATAGAAATTTCTTATCACAAACTGTGAACCTAGTGGATACAACTCGCTATTTTCAGTTGCAAGATGTTTTAAGCCATAATTAGCACACCCTGATGAGGAAGTTGCACCAAAGAGATGAACTTTCATACGAAACTCACTTACAGGCTGGCTGACATTGCCGTCCTTCCACCATAGGAAGCGCAGAAAGTCTCTATCAGATTCGTTGACATGAAACTGATGATACATTTTCTCTACATCACACATAAATGCAATGGGGCGCTGACGAAATCGAATTAAGATGCCCTTTAGACTGTTTATCAAATCTGGACCTTGAAGTAAGTAATCGTTTAAGGAGTAACCATCATATCTTGCAGAGCAATCGAAGACCACGCGCAGTTTGTCTGCCTTCTTCGGATGGACAACACCGTGGTGAGGCAAGTACCATATTTCTCCTTCCTTGCCGTCACTATGCACCTCCTCAGCATCTCCTCTCTGCAAGATCTCACTCATAAATTCATTGTAGCGTTTCTTATACAACTCATCCTTCGCCATCTTTCTTTTGAGATGGTTGAGTCGAACGATAACACATTGTTTGTTGCTTGGTAAGTTGGGCCTTACTTTAAAAGGAAGTGGCATTTGATAATGGCCATGAACATTTCTCTGTATACCCTTCTTTAATTTCTCAAGGAAGAGGAAATCATCCTGGGAAACCTTTGTCCTCTCTTCTTCGATATCTTTAAAATCACTCTCAAGAACACAAATGACATCACCTGGTGTGATTGAGGGAAGCTCCTTGACCGCAATGCGGTGACACAATCCACTGGCTCTAGTTAAAACAGAGTGTGGTGAAGAACAACCTACTATACTCCACCCTAAATCTGTCCGAATGGCGTGGGGTTCATCATCTCCTCCCACTATCACTTCTCTGGGAGTCATTGACCTTGAACAATTGTAGCCTATTAAAAGAGCAACGTCACAGTCCTGCAATGGGGGTATCTTGTCCACAATGACTGTAAGATGATTCCAGTTTTTAGCGACTTCACAAGTAGGAATGTGGCTGCGATTAATTGGTATGCAGTCTTTGGTGTAGGTAGGTGGTAAATCAATATAACTGCCAGACTCGTATGCTCTCACTTGGAGTCCTGATACTCTCTCACTCAGCAGGATGGTATCTTTTCCAAGCATGGTGGTAAGCTTCAATTTTACTGGAAATGTTGTTGCCTGTAAAGCATCACTCACTCCTTTATCAATGAACGTGGTATCACTCTGAGAATCCAGAAGCGCATACACCAGTTGCTCACAACTTGGATTTTGTTTTACAGACACCCAAACAGGTACGATCATGGAAGTATACGTATTTCGCTCTTCTCCACTTATACTCAAGGCCACTGCATTCGTTGTACCATCAGGATCACTTTGAGTCTGAACTGCAGAAGATAGAGTCTTAACCATTTTCACAAAGTTATCATCGTGTAAACTAGTTGGATGCTTCCTTTTGCAGGTTTTACAAGTGAGACGACAACGACACTCCTTTGCGCTGTGACCAGAGTTCAAACAACCATAGCAAAGCCTTTTCTCTTGTATAAGTTTCCGTCGCTCCTCCAATGGTTTGTTGAGAAAGCTGAAACAGTTGTCAAGTTGATGGTTATCTTTCTGGCAAAGCATACACGGAATTTTGTTCACTGGTTTGACAACCTTTCGACACTCGATGTTCGTTTGAGTGGTGAAAACTCTAACTCGGTTTCTCGTGGTCTCTTTCAGCTTTGCCTTTTCCGTAACAGGTTCTGCAACATGAAGCGCATGAAATGAGGTAACTGGGTTGCAAGCAATCTCTGCTTCAGCAGACACAAAAGCAGCAAATTCTTTAAAAGTGGGATATTCATGATCTTCGGAAAGAGATTTTGTGACTTGACGATTCCATCTGCCAATCGCCCAGTCGGGTAATTTCAGCACAAGTTTCTGATTTTCTTGGTAATCATTTAAAATTTGAAGCCCTTTGACATGTGGCATGGCCCCTTGACATGCATTTAAAAAGTCAGAGAAAGTTTGAAGACCAATGGCGTCCTTTTGGTGAATTCTAGACCAGTTTGTCAGCTTTTCTCTGAACGCTTTTTGTATCACGAATGGTTGGCCATAACGATTGTTCAGTCTGCCCCATGCATCTTGATAGGCTTCGTCATCTGTTCTGAAGAAAATTCCTTCTAAAACCTTTCTAGCAGGGCCACTCACATATTTCTTGAGATAAAACATCTTATCAGCAGGAGAAATAGTTTTCTTGTCAATGAGTGCCTCAAAGGATTGCTTAAATTCAATGAAGTGAATGGGGTCACCAGTGAAGACAGGAGGCTCTGGCATCGGCAACTTGCTCATAGTCAGGCCATCTTGAAATGCTTGAACAAGAAGAGGTATATCAGTCGCTGATGCTTGAACTCTCTCCTTTATGGTTTCCTGACACACCCTTTGAAACGTTTCCTGCCTTTTCACATTCGTTTGAGAGAAACTGGATTCTAATCCGTTTGCACTGTCACAATCTTTAGACAAATTAGTCTTTTCTTTCTCAACCTCTTGATTGTAGACTTTCAGTTTAGCTTGAGCTGCTTTCAGATCCCTTTGCGCTTGAATTTTCTCTAATTCCTTTAACTCGACTTCAGTAGCCCTTTTATGTTGTTCTTCTAACTGCTTTATCCTTTCTTTTTGCTTTGATTCTGCTAGTAGAACATTATATGCAGCTTGCTTCGCTGCCACTTCTGCTGCAGCGTCCACACGCTTGGCTTCTAAGCTTGATGCAGCAGAACGATGACTAGAGTAATTACTAGGTTTCTGACTAACTCGTGAAACCGTTGAACCGAAGATTGAATGGGCATACTGATGGTCTAATAAGGTACGAAGACGACTTCTCTCCCTTTCACCATCAAAATCTCCACCTACACCTGTTATTCTTTCATAAATGATTTTAATGATGTCAGCTGTAACTGCTTCACAAGCATCCATTTTTCTCCTCATTTCAATAGCAGGTGTTACACACTCTCTAAAGTCATTGTAAGCACTCAAAACTTTGGTTTTAGCCGCCTCCAAAGTATCAACCAAAATAGCTAGTTGAGTTCCTAGTGCATCTGATTTAAGGTGCTCACGTGCACTACAAGCTTCTATTTTCCATTGATTATATAAAGATACAACCCTTTTTTCTTTCTTTTGTAGCTCTTCTTGCTGATATGCTAAAATTTTTTCAGTAGGGACACGCGTGCGATTTAATTGGCGTGTACTCTCACTTTGAGTTTTTGCATGATGGCTATCAATTTGCCTATCTGCCTCATTTGCACCTGCACCTGCACCTGATTTGGACATTTTCTCTTACATTTGCAGTTCACCAAATTACATACCATTCACGTTTAACATTCAAGTTAATTTTGTTCAGCAAACTCATTTTAACCACATGTGCTGAAACATCACCTTTAAATATGAAACTGTTTGATATATCTTAATTAGTCCATTAATAGGCGATCTACATGCAGCAATGTCCATCAGCCTTTAAATCAGACACGATCAATGAAAAGAAAGAGAGAAAAAAAAAATGTCTCTTCAGAATTGATTTCGTTTCTTTGTCTTTGGTACTCACTGCGATCCACCAAACAATTTGGAACGGTTCACTTCCCTTAATCGGTTCATTAAATCGCCCCAACTGCTGCCCGTAGATTTGTAGAGCCGTCCGCTGGAACTTCATTTGAAACTTAATCCATGAAAAGAACAATCAAGCAATCCACGACGAGCGCGCCGACATTAAAGTTTCTCTAGTCCATCAACCACGGCATCCCTTTAAGCATCACAGCAGATTGATGATGGCAAGCTTTTACTGTAGCTGCCTGGTTTAAGAAAGGTTGGACTCTTTGACTGATGATTCCCACACTTTATTCGAATGTCCGTCATCACAGATAAAGGCACCGTCGAACACCATGTCCGTTGAGAATCAACGTAAAAGCTTGTACAAAAGAAAACAAAACACCGAAAATGAATAAACAAAACCAAATAAACATTATACAAAACAACCACCAATAAGTAATCATAATACAAATAATATAAATCAAAACAAGGACATAGAGATAACAGGAAGTCTATAAATCATACCTTGTTCTCCATTCAAACCAGGAGCTAAATCCTTTTAAATTCCTTGCAAACCGTAAGCTTTCGATACCATAACCATGTACGTCTGGATCTCACTCATACTGAAATGTTTGGACCATATGCGCATTATATCCGCTCACGTGAATGAACTTCAAAATAAAAGACCTCCGTTACCACAACACAAATAACTCAAGATCAAAACAATTAAATACCATACAAAAATAAGTCATTTAAGGACTATTAATTTCAAAGCAAATGACAAAGTCATTAACAGCCATCACTAAAAAAGTGCAGCACAGACACTTGTGGATGTGTGGCCTGAAGGTAATCCAGCACTGGATTGAGGTGTTGCCATATTGCTGGAGGGCCTTTATGTCTGCAGGGGGAGATGGTGCTGAAGCACACAGGCTCTGGTTTTCCACCAACATACAAGACCCCTGTATGCAGAGTGGCCTGCTGGTGTGAAGCCCTAAAGTGCACTGCTTGGATCTGGGAGTTGTATTTGCAGCTGTAATTTTCTGAAAAGTCAATATGTATCAAGGCCTCTTCCCCAGACATGTTCCTCTTCAGTTCGCGGGAGAAGGCATTCTGCTGCTTGATATTGAAGTGATGCTGTTTGAACCGCTGTATGTAGGTGTGGATCAGCTCAGTGAGGTTCTGCTGTGTCCCCTCCACAGATTTCTTGATGGTGACCTTGACGTCTCTTCTCCACTCTTTCTTTTTATCCATCTCTTTATCTTCTGTTACCCACTGGGTGAAAGACACTTTGTTCTAGATATGTACTGGAAATTGGGACACTCTTGTCTTTGCAGTGTACACACTCTCCGTACATACAGCTCTCAATTCATCAGTGAGTCTTCTTCCTTTCAAAAGTTAAGACTCCCCTTATGCTGCCAACGCTTACTCGAAAAGCCAAGGGAATCCTCAGCAAATCTCTGTAACCTGTATTTTTTGACATTTTTTTGGGGCATGATCTGGACTTTGTGGAGGAGTGGTTACGTTTCTCAGTGCTTCTCTCCTCTCCTTGCTTCTTTTGTAAGCTGCTCTCCACTTTCAACGCTTCAGAGCCAGCCTTGTTGTCTTTTACTTAAATCATTGATACCTTTCTTTTTTCCTGTCTCGACATTTTTTCTCCATCTCTGGCGTTCATCTTGCAGATATTTCTCCCTTTTTTCAGGGTCAGCTTTTAGCCGTGCATGATACTGCCTCTGCCTTTCTGCCGCTGTTGTCGGTGCCATCACAGACTCATAGATGTCTGTAGATGTTTAATTTGATATTATTAAATCAAACATTCTTTCAGAGCAATTTACTTAACACTGAGATATGAAAATATAGGCAGTAATATAATAATCCATTTAAATTACTGGATAACTTCAGAACCAAAGTGTTAAAAACACAACCCCATCACAATCTTACAACAATCTTACAAGGGGTTCAGTGTGACGGGGTTGTGATTTTTTGCTCAAAATGGCCACTGCTCTACATGTAGTGAATAAAAGGAGAGCACATGGCATGCATGATATTAAGGAATTGTTTATATTGTTGAAATAACAAAGATAAGTTTCACAAGTAATAGTTTTCTATGTTTATTTGATGTAATGGGGTTGAGTCATTGAGCTTGACAACCACAATATCACAATATATAAATAAGTTATAAGTATAAAAGAAGGTGGTAACTTGCCTGTGTCTGCATTGAATGTTGTTCAGAAGACTTCTATGATGTCACTTCCTGTTATTTTTGCCACATAAGGGTCAGTCCATTTTTTTTATGGGGGGAGAATGATGTGCGTAACGGGGTTGAGGGGTTACTGAGGTACGGGACTAAATAATGTGATTTTAATGAATAATCATAAACTTACTTAAAAAAAAACATTAACAGCAAAAAAACACAGATAGATATTTATGGGAAATGGCAATATGTATGGACTTTTTTCTCATTTTACTGTTCATATCCCAAGTACACTTTCATAGAGGGCCATGACAAAATAGGTGGTGTCAACAGAAAAAAAGAAGATCATTTCTAATATAAAGATAAAATGTATGTCACATTTTCAAACTTTATTAAAGGAGACATTTTAATTGGTACAAAAAACTTTACCAATAGATAAAATACACTTAAAAGTGACCCAATAGATAAAATACACTTAAAAAGGTCAGAGGGACTCAAATCATACCGGTTTCGTGGAATGACTCTTACATGGAACGAATAGTAAAACACATTAAATTGAGTTAATGCCTAAATAATATATTTTAATAAAAAAAATAAAATATATATAACTATATAATTTACCCTGTTAATATCAGTTCGTTTTAATTTTAACATTCATCTATAATATTTTCTCAATATTTTAATGTTTTATTTAAGTAATGATTAATAAAAAAAAAGGTAGAAAAAAAGCTGTTAGGTAATTTGTGGTTTACACCATAGGTTTAAACTCGCTCGCTCCCGCACTTTCACGCGCGCTCAGTCCTCTACGCATTGGATTCTGGGAAATAGTGCTTCAGCAAGTGTACATCGGATGTACACTCAAAATCAGAGAGGATTGTGGGTAAAAGTAGTGAACGAATGTAGGGAATGATGTCGTTCACTCAGAATTTAGACACCACTACAAAATGGCCGACACCCTACATAGTGGATAGGGAGCGATTTCAGACACAGCTATTTTCAATGGATCGCCGATTTCAGGAGTCACCATGGAAACCAAGGGAGAAAAAAAGCCAGATACATATTTCGGTGAAACTGAGTTGGAGGTTTTAATGCTTGCTTATGAAGACTATAAGCCCATTATTACAAAAAAAAAAAAAGCAATACTGCTGCATCAGCAAAAGAAAGAGAGTTGGCTTGGAAAAAAATAACGGACAGAGTAAATGCGTGAGTTTAGAAAATTATAAATGGGCTCTTTTCCCCTTTCATTGTGACGCAAAAAAATCTTTGGGGCATGTATTAAAAATAGACAAGTATTTACTTGTTGGCCTCCATACTTCCTCCATTTTCTTAATATTAGGCTACATTAGTAATGTACATAATTGGCTAGTTATATGTTGGCTTCTTGTTTTATCAGGTGTAATCCTTCTGGAGCAAGAGAAGAAGTGTGAGCCAAGTCAAAATGAAACAAAAACATTCTCCAGCAAGGTAATATTTTCTAAACTTACTAAACTTGTTACTGACGCCATGTAATTGATTATTTAATGTCATTTAGTTTATGTAGCCAATAGAAAGAAGGCTGAGGCCCGTAAAACAGGTGGGGGTCCACCTCCACCTTCCCTCACCCCAGCTGAAGAGCTGGCACTGTCCCTTAATAAAGGGCGACCAGAGGTGGATGGGATTCCAGGGGGCAGTTCGTCAGACTCAGCTACCAAGACAAGTGGCTTAGTAAAATGTAGGTGTACCATATTAATACTTATGATTTATTTATGTTTTCACTGTTAATATCATCGTCACTGTCACCATTTTAAAAAAGGTATTTTGAAAGCATTTTACAATCATTGATTCACTTGTGCAGTATGCATGCTGCTTTGACTGCATATGCTGTATACTGTAATCGTATTACTAGTACTCTTAGATGTTCCTAATGTCCTTCTTTATAAGTTGTATTTGTTTAAGAATATATATTGAGTATTGAATATGCATGATTATCTTATTGGTTTGATTATCTTGCAGTTGCTGATGGCCACATTGTATTATTGGATCCTCCTGCAACACCACACTGTCACAGTTGTAAGTGATTATTGTCTTTAGCTTTCTGTTCGCTAGTGTTACGAACCCCGCTTTTAAAGTGCTCGTTATAGGGAAGGGGGTAGGTAACAAAGACACGCAATGCCAAATGTACCAGTTTAACTGGACCAGTTACATAACTCACATGTCAGACGGCAACAGATACTGATTAACAGACATTAACAACCATAAACCCACAAAACATTCAGACAAATGACATCAAAGCACAGCTTAGCAGCGGCTGGAAGAAACATCATGACACGCACAGGGCTCTCTCATTCATCCACTCACGCCCTTCTCCTCCAGTGCACTCCAAACTCTTAACAGAGCTGAAGTAGTGATCGGAACGATCACGCCGCTATGGGAACGGGACGCCAGTGTTCCACCTCCATTCCTCCACGCCTTTGCTTCTCCGTTTCTCCCTGACTGTGACCTTCTCTCTGTTCCTTGTGTGTGACTGACACCGTGTTTGACACTCGTGTGGTGCGTGACTCCCGTCCTTCCTCATTATATCTCCAGCCCAGAACATTACTAACAGGCTGCAGGTGTGCAGAGGCGGAGCCTAGTACAAGAGAAGAGAATCAGATCAGTCATAGGACACATACATTAGCATATGACTCAGGCCGTAACACTTCCCCCCTGAAGACAGAAACCGTTCTTTTCCACTCCGCTCCCTCTCATCCTACTGAGAAAAAGTGAAAGAAATGTTTCTGAATGCTATCAACAGAGAAAACAAAAAAAACATAAACCCAAACCCGTGACAACGCATCAGCCACCACATTCTCAGATCCTTTTTTATAACGGATCTCTAAGTTATATGGTTGTACCATTAATGCCCCTCGCATCAGACGTTGATTATGGTTATACATCCTACTCAAGAAAATTAACGGATTATGGTCCGTGTAAACAATGACAGGAAATATAATGGCCCCCACTTAAACATCAAAATGTTGTAGTGCCAGCAAAAGCGCTAAAGTTTCCTTCTCAATTGTAGAGTAGTTGAACTGATGACGATTAAACTTAGCCGAGAAGTATGAGACTGGATGAGGTATTCCGTCAGCACCCTCCTGTAGAAGAGCAGCTCCCGCTCCCACAGCACTGGCATCTACCTCCAACTGGAATGGAGAGAACACGTCCGGCGCACTGCACAAAAGAGACTTTGCAGACAAAAAGGCCTGTTGGCACTCAGTCCAATCAAAATCAACTTTAGGACTACATAATCGAGTTAAGGGAGCTACCACACTAAAAGTTCCTACAAAAGCACCGGTAGTACCCTACCATTCCCAGAAATCTACGCAGCTCTCGCCTCGTAGTAGGTACTGGATATTCTAGTACAACAGACACCTTTCCTCTCTAATGGACGTACATGACCGTTCCCTACCTGCTTTCCTAAGTATGTGACAGACGATTTAGCGAACTCACACTTCTTCAGGTTCAAGGTTAAAGTCCCCGTGAACCGGAAGTTGCAAACGACTTTTCTCCAGTGTTGTGACGTATTTCCGAGAGAAACGGGATACTAAATGAGGCAAAATAGTGGGCGTGGCTTTTTTTCCAACTAGCACCTGATTGGATCTAGGTGTTTTCATTCCCCCTGTCTACTGTCAGTTGGAGGGGCGTGGTTACGGATGTTAAGCAGACACCCAAACCGTCAAACCTACGTCATCAGGGAAGGACCTCCAATGCAGAGGGGAGGGGACATTTCAGATTTTGATAAAAGATTACGAAGCCAAACATTTTTTTTTGTGTGGATTGACTTGCATGGATGAATTGTTCACCACAAAACGATCAATTTAGGCAAACAAAGTAAGTATGGTCAATTTTGAATTCATGGGGACTTTAAGGATGCTGCAGCTAAACGACGAAAAACTTCATACAGCGTTGACAGATGTTCAGCCCAGGTAGACGAATAAATGACTACGTCATCCAAATAAACATTACAATTAGTAACGTCGCCCAAAACCATGGACATCAGTCTTTGAAATGTCGCTGGAGCGTTTCGCAGGCCAAACGCCATACGCGTGCATTGAAGAAACGAATCTGGGGTTACAAATGCAGAATCGCAGACGCACGCTCAGTGAGAGGCAGCCAGTAACCTTTTAACAGATCTAGCTTCGTAATGTATTTTGCCGCTCCAAGGGTATCAATACAATCATCAATACGAGGTAACGGGAAAGTTAACTTTCCTAAAATCAGTGCAAAAAAGAGAAGATCCATCAGCTTTTGGCACTAAGATGGCGAGCTCCATGGGCTACCATGCGGAATAGCAAAACTATTTTGCAGTAGATACTTCACCTCAAGTTTCATAGCTTCTCTTTTACTCACCGGGCAACGATATGCATTCTGCTTGATGGGTAGTGCACTGCCGACATCAATGTCATGTTGAATGACAGAAGTACCAGGAGGAACATCACTGAAAAGAGTTGGGAAATTATCGAATAATTTTGTTATGTCCTTCCTCTGGTCGCTAGACAAATAAGACAGTTGAGAGGACAGTGTTAATAACACCTCAGAATTTCTCAAACAACCAAGACTTCCATAGAAACTTTCAATCCATCATCCACATCATCGATAGGCAATGTATAAGTAAGCAACGACATGTCGTGTGTCTCCACCACTGGTTTAGGAACGTTAAGAATCTCGTCTTTTTGATCAGCACATAAATATGGCTTAAGCATATTGACGTGACATAGACGAGTTTTTCGCCTCCTTTCTGGAGTATGAATTACGTAATCCGCAGAGGTGGAAAGAGTAATAAAATATTCTACTCAAGTAAAAGTACTACTACTTCAAAGTACTACTCTGAGTAAATTTTAAATGAGCTACTTTTTACTTTTACCTGAGTAAAAGTTACTGAGTTACTTTTTTAACAGCGGGGGACTCTCCCGTGTAGGGTTGTAATGGTAGGAGATTTTCACAGTATGATAACGTCTCCGAAAATATCACGGTTTACAGTATTAATCAATTATTAAATAAATAAACTGTATTATTAAATTATGGTTATTATTATTATCATCATGTTAAAATGCCAGTTATATTAACGAAAACGTTTTTTTTTTGTTGCTTTTATTATAACAAACTTGAAACCATTTGTTTGTTTTGTTCATTAAAATTTCAATAAAACATGTCTATCTAATCAATCTAATTCATTATCAATTATCGAATTTAATTAACAACTTATTTTTATCATTATTATTCTTAAACATTTTAATAAATTATTATTGTCCTATGAAATGTATTTTATTTAGAAAATTAATGTTTCTTTTTATGATTTAATCCAAATATTAAAAAAACGGTGGTAATCAAATGTAAATTTAAACTTGTGTCCTTTTATTTTTTGGCGAAGCGCTGCAAAAACGGATTTACTAAATTAAACCATGGACAAAAAATATATTCCTTTAAATAATGTTTAATTATTTAATAATGTTTATTGTTGTTATTATTATTATGAGAAGTAGAATGGTAATATATTTCTGTCATAATTTCTCCTAGTAAAACCGAACTTTTATTTTGACGGGTTGTAGTGAGGACCAACAATTTAAAAAAGTGTTTCAAAGTGTATTTGATAATGGTTTTGTTTTTCTCAAATAAAATTATGAAAATGCTAATTAGGCGTTCTCTCAGAGCAGTTCATGTATTCATATCCTCAAATTATGAATCCTCAAATATCCTCTGTCTGTGAGACGCTGAAAACACCATGAACGTCACGCGTACTTGAGTATGTACTAGACAAAGCGACGCAGATATAAAACTCAGAACAAATAGAGTTATATATTTACATGCAGTATTTGTGTGCTTATTCACAGACCATGTCGCGATTGGATTTATTGCAGTTCTACTTTCCATGTATTCGTGTTTTAGGTGATATCTGCGTTAATTCCATTTTCATGACTCCGGGATTCCCTCTGCATCACGTAGGCTAAGTCATTCGGCATTAAGTTATAATCGGACATACCTTTATCTGCAGGAGGGATGGTGTCCTATATATCCTCCTTTTGCAGCCACTTCGCGTCTACATTTTTTGCAAATTGTATATCTATCCTCGAGGACAACCACGCTTTTTTTCTACAAAGTATTTTCATACTGGCCATAATCCGCTTCATAAGAATTCGAGGGCACTTCGCTTTCAGCTTCAGCTGGGTCTGCGTCACCTTTCTTGCGCGTTTGTTCTCCCGCCCTTCAGTCAATGCAGTAGTTTCCGGAGTGTGATTTTTTTTCGCCCTTTTATTATTTTTTACTCAGTAACGGATATGATTTCAAATGTAGTGAAGTAAAATACTTCAAACAAAACGTACTTAAGTAAAAGTAAAAGTACAGATTTTAAAAACTACTTTAAAAAGTAGAAGTACACAAAAAAACTACTCAATTACGTAACGCGAGTAAATGTAATTCGTTACTTTCCACCTCTGGTAATCCGTGTCACCCACCTTATTCTTCACAAGATAAGGACCGGAAAAACGTGCAAAAAAAACAGTTCCAGGATTAGGAATTAATACTAGAACTTTTTCTCCTTGTAAAAAATTACGCACAACGGTCTTCTGATCATACCGATGTTTCATTTTCTCTTGCGCACGAGAAAGAGCTTCTTTTGCTACTTTATAAGCATCTCGCAGCCGTTCACGAGTGCGGGAAATAAAATCAACAACGTTGACTTTCTTCGAAGAACCCACACAGAGAAATTCTTCCTTCAGCATTTTCAACGGACCCCGAACATTATGGCCCAACACCAACTCTGAAGGACTAAATCCAAGCGAATCCTGTCTCGCTTCACACACCGCAAATAAGATTAAGGGAACTCCCTCATCCCACTCATTCCTGGTCTCAGCACAGTACTTGCGCAGTGCAGATTTTAATGCCTGATGCCAGCGCTCTAAAGCTCCTTGAGATTGAGGATGGTAAGCACTTGACACTACATGAGAAATCTTGAGAGCTTTTAGCGAATTCTTAAACACGCGAGATAAAAAATTAGATCCTTGATCTGTTTGGACCGTTTTCGGTTGACCGAAGGTCGTGAAAAATTTCGTAAGAGCTTTTGTCACCGCTTCAGCAGTTATACCCCGTAACGGAATAGCTTCTGGATACCGAGTAGCTACACACATTATCGTCAGCAAATACTGACAACCAGATTTCGTGCGAGGCAATGGACCCACACAATCCTCGAGAACACGTTCAAACGGTTCACCCACTACAGGTATAGGACAAAGAGGAACAGGCGTCAGAACCTGATTAGGTTTTCCACCCACCTGACAAACGTGACAGTTTGTACAATACTTTGAGACTTCGGTTTTTAACCCTGGCCAGAAAAAATGTTGAAGTACTCGATCATAAGTTTTATTTATCCCAAGGTGTCCAGACCAAGGATGGTCATGGGCTAAACTCAAAACATGTGGTCGAAATTTCAAGGGCACAACAATCTGCTGAACCTCATTCCAATCATCCGTCTGCTCAACATTTGGAGTTCTACTCCACCAACGCATCAACACGCCATCATTCCAATAGAACTGTTGGTTGTTCGAAGTCGACAAACTATTCTCAACACTCACGCGACATTTGTCCAACGTCGGATCATTTTTCTGAGCATCAATTAATGTCTCCCGTGAAAGAGATACATCTGCCAAAAGATCAAAACAAACAGAAGAACTCGCAGTCATTTCAGCAGCATCCAAAGACTCCGGAAAAGTAATGTCTCCCAAAATTTCGGAGAAAACAGAATCACTGAGGTTACTCTCTTGAGTATCATGTTTTACTTGAGCTCGTGTAGTAACATCACTAGCTGCAAACACATCTGGAAAACTTTTATCCAGTACATCAGAGTGCACATCAGCTTGTGTTTCATCAGTCACCTGCACGACCGGAATTACCTTACCACCAGCAATGTCGTTACCCATTATGAAATCAATACCTTTCACTGGAAGAAACGGACGAATTGCTACTTCAAAACATCCTGATGCCAAATCAGACGTAACCCACACGCGATGAAGAGGAACAGTTACAAACCCCATCTCAATACCTTGCACAATTGTGCTAGAATTACACGCAGAGTCTTTACAAAAACGTAGAGTGTCGGATAAAATGAAGGATTGAGACTGGTTTTCGATTTCGTCACCCTCATTCATGGAAACAAATTTTCAATGGGAAAAGAAAGGTAACTGGTTCTTATCTTCACTAAACAATTGCTGGTAAATTTCTGGAAGATACGTTTTCTCTTGAATGGTGAAGGGAAGCAGATCGAAGTGAGAACATTTAAAAAAATATATTATTCAATATATTTTTATCTAAGAAATTGTATGCATCGATGATTAACGTGGGCTCTCGAGGAATAACCACAGAGTATGCTAACATGCCTTTTACTAAAGTGATCAGAGCTTGTGGGATTGCCTGAATTAGTTTTAAATTGCCTCTCAGTGCACATCAAACTGTATTTCCTGATGAAGACATCATATGTTAAGAAGTTACCATAATTATCTAATAAATGAACAAAAAAGCTTGCTTGGAAGGACTCAGTGGGACACAGCAGGAGACACATAGCCAAGACTCAAAAACCGAGTGAGGAACAAGGGGAAAAACACAGCTAAAATACTCTAGGGGAAACAAGGCACAGGTGACCTGGATAACGCTAACAAGGACACACGAGGAAAAACTAAGGCATAGGGGAACACAGGTGACCTCTAGAGGCCCGGAGACAAACAACAGGGGGCAAGATGCTGACAATTCAACTTTAAACCAGATGTTTTAGAGAACAGAGACATCTCTTTTAATGCCACTGGAATTTGTCTTGCATTCTTTAAAAAAAAGTGTGGTGTCATCTGCCAGTTGACTTATTACCAATGAATTTCCCATGACATTTAGGGGTTGGATGTTCGGGTTATTTTTAACATGGATTGCTAGTAATTCGGCTACAATGATAACCTAGGCGAGGTTGGACAACCTTGTCGAATGCCTCTCTTTATACAAAGCGCTTAGATGTTCCAAATGGCCTGAAACGAGGCCTGAAACGAGACTTCAAGGGATTTCCACGACGCATGCGCGAGAATTGCGATCTCCTTCAACTACTTCAGTTAAGTTCTCGCGCGTGCGCGTCGTGGAAATCTCTTGAAGTCTCGTTTCAGGCCTACAAGGAAGAAAAGGAATAGTCGAATAAAGTCGTTATTTTTGTTTGTTTTTTCGCACAAAAAGTATTCTCGTCGCTTGATAAACTTATAGTTGAGCCACTGTTGTGACATGGAATATTTAAACATTTTCTTCATTGACTTTCTGGGCCGTCAGGATTCATTCCCTTAGGGAGCCTATGGAGGAGTGATCCAGCTGTCACATTTAATCAAAAATATCTTCATTTGTGTTCCGAAGACGAACGAAGGTCTTACGGGGTTGGTACAGCATGGGGGTGAGTAATTAATGACTTAATTTTCATTTTTGGGTGAACTAACCCTTTAATGAAAGTGCTTTTATCAGCATTGGACATTAGAGTTTTATCACAGTATCTATTAGTGTCCTGTACCAATTGGATATCATATTGCTTTTGTTTGCTATGTTTGGATTTACTGTATTGTATCGAAAACTCCCTTGCCTTAAACTTAAAGTACTCCCATCTACTACTATAATTGCCTACATGTATATCATTTTTAATTTTCTCTGTCAAATTTCTAGTAATTTTATTATATTCCTCATTTTTTTAGAAGGTCTGGATTAAATTTCCAGTAATCTTTTTTATTTTTGGGCCTATTATCTGGATTTAATACAAGATTTATCACACAGTGATCAGTTAAAGGTGCACTATTAATCGACACATTTGTCGATTCATTCCCGGTGTTGCTAACCATAAATCTACTCTGGATTTACTACTACCATTGGGTTTGACCCATGAGAATTGAAGCCAAAACCATAAATGTTCACCAAAATAATACAAATCCCTTCAATATTTAACACAACAGCAAGAAAGTGACTGAATCCATCAGCTTTAAAAGTGATTACTTTCCCTGGACATTTATTGAAGCAGATGGCTACACCACCAGATCGATTGGAACCATGACTGGACATAATCTTTTCCCCCCATTGGTTTCTCCAGAAGGTGGCATCAGCGTCACAGGAGTGAGTCTCTTGTAAGAAAGTACAGTGGGCATTTTGTCCCTTACAAAATAAAAATACTGCTTTCCTCTTCACTGAATCTCTAAGGCCTCTTGTGTTCAAAGAAGTTAACAATAAACTCGTCTTTAACATAGAAAAATAAATTTAAAAAAGAAGAGGAAAAAAGTAAAAGAAAACTCCTGTAACAATAAAGCAGTAACAATAGCCACCAAAGGAAACGAATATATATATATATTTATATTTATATATATATATATATATATATATATAGCCTAACTATATTAGTAAAGATCTCTTTTTAGTTCTTTAGAAATGTATCTAATGGGTAATCCTCTAACATTCAAACAAATAGGGATGTAACGTTACCCTGCCTTTAAATTATCATTTTAAAAAGTCTTTCCATGCCTATGATAACTTTTTTTTTTCTCTGGCATATATGCGTCGACCGTTTATGTAGCCAAAAGGTCCCCTGTAATATGCCTTCTCACCCGCTTTTCTTGCTTGCAGAATTTGCGGCCAGAGTTTTCCCCTTTCCAGCATGTCGTCCTTCGTCAAATCCTCGGCGAACCGGATCCCTGCAGCCTCACAGACCTGAGACTTTTTAGTCATTCTCCAGATGGCATCTCTATGTTGTTGACGCTTGGTGAACTGCACAATCACCTGGCGTGTCTTGTTATCCTCCTTCCTCCCCAGGCGGTGTACAGTGTCCACGTATTCCTCCATTTTCTGGGACCATTCTGGTGCGATCTCCCACAGCAGTCGTATCACCTCTTGCCTGATGTTTTCATCCAACGTTACCTTGTCTTTGATTCCCTTTATTCTCAAATTCTGTATCTGTCTCGCTCCTTTGATCTTTCTGTAAATTGGTCAACCTCTTTCCGTAAAACAGGCACTTGGGTTTCCAAAGTAAAAATCTTCGCCTTGCATTCCTTGACCCCTTCAGTATTGAATTCAATTGACTTCGTAAGATTAGCAATCATCGCAGTGTTCTGAGTTAGTTTAATGTCAAGCTCCGCCATCTTTTGGTCTTGACTATCAAACCTGGAGTGAAGTGCTTGAATTGCTTCTAAAACTTCCACCGCTGATGGATTTTGCTTGGACATTTTCTTCCCATGTGCTCCTTTGGATGGAGTTAATGGCGGGGAGTTATTTATCTCGTCATGGCCTCTTTTTCCTTCACTGTTGGGCGCATGTCCATTCCGTAATCATGGTCTGAATATCGCGTAGTTCGGAGGCTTTTTTCATCGTCTTTTTTGTTCTTTTGTTGGTTCGGCAAGGTCAGACAGTCAGTTCCAGCTGTTTAGCAGGATAATTAATATAGAAAACTCAAATTGAGGAACTTTCCCAGGTGCACTGATTTCCTCCAACCGTTTGCCGGACTCCATTTCGTATTATCTGTGCTTCCACATCCACTGGATCGTCTTCAAAAGGGCACGCCATCCTCCGTCACCTGAAACAAACTAACCCTGGGACATAACCTGCTCCCGAGCAAGTTAAGTTCAGAGAGTGAGTTGATATAACTACTAACATACCCTGAAATTTACCTCCGTTTTTGGAACCGAAAGTTGAGGTTATCCGCTTATTCTTAAACATACCCGGGTGTGTCACATAACCTGCTTTCTGGAATACACCCGTTTATGCTGCAGGACAAGTTGGGTCGAAATCCACTTCTTGTTGCGGTTGAGAGAAGAGTATGCAAGGGTGAATATATTTGGAATACGGTAATTGAACTGTTTTAATCATGCAAAAGTGTGATTAAATGAAATAATTTTTTTCATGTACTAACTCGTTATTTCATCTGACTCCATAAATGAAAAGGTTTTAATGATATCCGTGCGTCATTAAATGTGAGCGAATGTTTGACTATTCTATTAGAATAAATCAAATGTTTACAATTTATTATGCCAAGTAAATGCATAATGCCAATTTCATAATCAGTTCAAAGATAATAAATACAAAACATCAAATGCTCTGGAAGAAAGAGAAAAGATGCGATCCTGACATTAGAAAATACATGATTCTGAGAGTCTCGGCCACTCTCAGCATTTGTCTACAAATCCCCCCGAGCCTCTTGCTGCATTTCATTATATAGACGGACAGATCATATTAATCTTATCTGTTATGAATATTATGTCACGTTTTTACCCATCAAAAATAAGACAGAAAAAAAAGAAAAAAAAGCAGTTTGAAAACAATAAATCTTTATTAGTATATCTAATATGTAACTATTATTACGTTAGATTTGTGCAACGGAAACATATTGTAACTAGACCATTTCAGATCCAAAATAGAGCCATTGAATGTCTATATAACAATCCCTATCGTTTTGATTCTACGGTTCATCCTGTGCAAGATTCAAAGAAGGAAGCCAAATAAGAAACATAATATACAATTAACATATACAAAAAAACATAAATATGCACTACATTCTAAGTAGAAATACTCTTCCAACAGAATAGAGGTAATACAGCTATCAACGATGGTTCCAAAGATATTTTGCATCAATTTCCACATCAGGTTTGGTATGATTATAATAACACTTGAGTTATGCTCAGCATTCACATTGTGCCTGCAATGTTTAGTGAATGACGCTCTGCACGGGGACATGCAGCTCGGAGGTCACTAAACATCTGCAGAATGGACATTTAATACAAAGAACACAGATAATAAATAGCATTCTTCATTTTTGTCACATTTTCACTTTTGCATTGACTTCGCAAATACGTCGTTTTTTGATTGTCCCGTAACGCGAAAGCATGAAATCAATGACAATGCCCCTTTAATGTGAATAAAACATGTTTGGATGATAAACGGCACATGGAAGTGTGTGAGATCCTCTATGATTACTATCATGACCTTCGAACCTATAATTCAGGAAAATCAAAGGCATTTAGAACAGTAAACGTGAACTTGTAAACCTTTCATAAAAGACATTTCTGAATGAAAGAGAAGCATTTTAGGGTTTGCCAACTTTGAAGTCGTCCAATAATTTGCACAAATATAATGCAGCGAACATAGAGAAGCCTAGCATTTTGCAAAAGATGCCAAAATTCATATTCGCTTAAGATGATGGTTTATCAGATGTACTGGGCTTAATGACTAAAGTCATAAAGATAAACTGAACACTTTTTTTAAACATGGAGACTTAATGGTGATGTATGTGATTTGTTCAATGCTAAAAATAAATCCTTTTCCCAGATTTTTGTTTTAAACACCCAGAAATGTCAGCATGAATGAAAATCAAGCAAGCACTACCTAAGGCTGTATACTCGTATGCCAGTTGCTTTTACAATATTTGTGATGGGGGTTGGGACTATCCATTTGTTTGACAAATGACAGAAGGAGGGGTGTTCAAGAAACCTTTTTGAAAACAGTCATTGCTTTTGCAGTTCTGTTTGGTGACAATAGCGGCACAGAATTGACATGCCATTAGGATGTGATGCATTTTTCCCTTTTTCATTAGAGATCCGGTCACCTTGGGCCTTTAGTTCTCTGTTGGATTTGTTTTATTTGTTCCTCCTCTGATAGGATTGTAACCCAGTTACAACCTACACAAGTTTCTAAGTTATCATTCTCCTACAAGAGCAGTAGGCAGCCATTACCAACAGAATGAGAGCTTTTTAATAGTAGAGGGAATGCCAGGTAGACCAGAAATGAATGAATAAATGATTGTCTTTTATATCCAATCATTGCACAGGAAAAAAAGAAAAAGAAAAAAGAAAACCCTTGTGAAAAAAAAGGTGCAGTTCAGCATACCTTTGAAAGGAGAAGACCTGCTTAAGTCTAAACTGAACGTTTACGGACAATTAATTGCATGTTAATTGGAATTAAATTAAAATGATTGTAGCTTAAACGTGATTAGCTGAACAAGAGTTTTGTGATCCACTTAAGTAGGACTTAAGTACATTTTTATATGCGATTTCATAATTACTTCTATTTCGTCTTTGAAATATTGTTAATGTGCACTGCCAGATGCACTGGCAAACATTTATGGTAAACGAAAATATACTTTTAGGGCATTTCTATTGAGACTTGTATGCTGTAGAAATACATACATTCACAAGTTGAAATTGCGTGCATTTAAAATATATTAACTTTAAATGTAATATCAAATAACACATTACAATCGAGTGCTTTACATGTGATTTAGTGGCCTATGTAAGTGGAAACATGAAAACAAGTGCAGTTCTGTAAAGCATGACAAAAGATGATTTACAATGTACGCTTTAATATGAAATTATTACAAAGTGCCCCTTTTAAACGTACTTAAGTTATGAAGCAGTCATGAAAGTGTGCTCTTACTAACTACACTTAAGTGGCTTTTATTTCATTAATATTATATTATCTGGAAATAGATGTACTTTTCAAAATTTGAAGTACACTACATGTGCACATTCAATACAATTAAGCACACTTCTTTTTTCACAAGGGCAAGAGAAAAGATTCCAGCTTTCCAATATGATCACACAAATTAGCCCATTACTTTCTCAGTCCACTGCTGAATGTCTGCTTCCTGTGAGTTCTCTTCAGTGCGGCCGTGTTTCTTTGTCTATCTGGTTGAGTCCCGAAACGGTTGCGTTCTAAGCGCTTTGTTTTCTTATTAAAAGCACGCAAAAGCTGGACATTTCCAGTACATACTGTGACTTCAGGTTCAGCCCAGGTTTCTGTCCAGTGTAGGCAAACATGCCTCTCTGTTTGGGCTTTTTCAGCCTAGCCCTCTCTGGGCAAGAAAGTCTCGACAGCACTCTCTCCATCACGTCTTGCACGAGTCTATCTCTCAGCACTGATCTTGTATCGGAGGATGAAGTAGGCGATGAGACGAAACGACACAAAGAAGATGCCCAGCACGATAAAGTCCAAGTAGAGCTTTGCATCCTCAACATCCAGCTCCTTCAAAATGGCTTCTGACTTCTGGAAGTGGCATGTCTCGTCTTTGTCGCAGTGCAGGTCCTCACGGTCAAGCCCGTATATGGACAGAATGACTCCTTCAAAACCATATCTGAAAGTCGGAGGACAACTGATTTAGAAGAGGACCACTTAAGATATCCAATGTTTTTGGTATACAAATTGGTTTTATTATACAACTCTATAGAATACTTGTTTCTGATTGGTCAAATGCAGCTTTCTCTTGTCAAATATTTTGTATTTTGACCACTACACGATTGTGCCTATATAGTTGCAAGTCTTACATATCTCTTTGTACTTTATAATAAAATAATTTAAACTTGAATCGATATATATCATGATAATTTATTTACTTATTGCTAATAAGTAGTAATTGTGAATAATCATCCTAATATACAATCTCAAACAATCACTATGATAGACATCTTTATGATAAGTGTACTTCATCTTACATACTGTACTTTTATACCTACTGTACATGTACAACATGAAATTATATTTGTAGCACATTTAATCTTTGTAATGAGATGTAAAACATAATCTTGAGCATAAAGTAATGTTATAATGTACATGATAACAATTTCATGCTCAAGATTATGTTAAAAAGGAGTTAAACACCCTTGTGAAAAAAATAAGTGTGCTTAATTGCATTGAATGTGGACTTGTAGTGTACTTCAAATCTTAAAAGTCTATTAAAAACTATTACTTGTAGGTTATATGATATTAATGAAATAAAATGGACATAATGAAATAAAGTGAGTACACTATCATGACTGTTTCACTTAAGCACACTTTTGTGTAAAATGAAGAATTTTACTTTAAAGTAGCCTACATTTTAAACATTGTTTAAGTAATATTTTGTCATGCTTTAAAGTAGTAACTAGTTAACATTTAAATTATTTGATATTAGATTTAAAGGTAATGCATTTATATATAGTAAACATGCAACTACTATCATTACAAATGTGCAATAACCAACTTGTATGTCATGTTTAAATACATACAGTATCATACAAGTTACAATAGTATATTATGTTTCACTATAAATGCTTGCCAACACATTCGGCAGTACACTATAACATATTTGAAAATTAATACAATTATGAAATGATGTATATAAAGATGTACTTAGGTGGGTCAAAAAGCACTCTGAAGTTCAGTTAATAGCGCTTAATATAAAGTCTACATCTCTTTCACGAGGGCACATAAAACTCTGTGAAACTGTGATATTGCTGGTTAATCATTTTGTCTTTAGGTATAAATAATTTAAGTATCCAATTTCAAATAATGCAGATGAATGATTTGGCACACACAGAATCTATCATATCTTAATATTGAACTAAAAGCTATAATGAGCATTTCCTGAGGTTCGCTTACCTGACATAGGAAATGTATGACATCCATTGGAGGTATTTTGGGATGGTGTCAAAACTGACAAAGAAGCCTGAAAATAGCAGCACAGGGATGGCTGTCACAGGACCAACAAAAGTTGCTACCTGTCAACGAAACACAACACTGCATCAGACAAAAGTGTACATTTTCTGTGAAAATTGATTGATTGATTGATAATGTGGCAATAAGTATATGACAGAACATTACAGGACAAGGCAAAAGTAGAGGTATTTACTTGTAATGACGTGGATGCTGCTCCTATCAGTAGTCCCAACGACTGTGCAACCAGTGACGTGAGTGTCCCTAAAGCCAGGAAAAGAATGAAACGGACTGCATCTGAAGGTTGAGATGTCATCCAGTACACTATACTGCAGTACGCCACTGGGAACACAACCTGTGAGGCACAAAACAAGTATTTTGAAGTCTCTCCTTTCAAAGAGAAAACTAACAATTTGACTTTTTGTTCATAAGTCAATGTTACAAAAAACGACCGTGAAAATATCTATATAGAGAGTATCTCCTCAAGTGACTTTGCTTTGTAACTTTGGAAACCTTTTTCACGTTGAAACAGGTCCCTGTAAAGGCAATTCTAAAAAAAGATTCTAAACCCATCATAAATGTTAGAAATGTATTGCTAAAACATATTACAAAGACTGTGAACTGTGAATTGTGGAGTTAGACCGTTAAAGTCCCCATGAATTCAGAATTGACCATACTTACTTTGTTTGCCTAAATTGATCGTTTTGTGGTGAACAATTCATCTATGCAAGTCAATCCACACAAAAACATTTTTTGGCTTCGTAATCTTTAATCAAAATCTGAAATGTCCCCTCCCCTCTGCATTGGAGGTCCTTCCCTGATGACGTAGGTTTGACGGTTTGGGTGTCTGCTTAACATCCGTAACCACGCCCCTCCAACTGACAGTAGACAGGGGGAATGAAAACACCTACTTTTCTAGATCCAATCAGGTGCTAGTTGGAAAAAAAGCCACGCCCACTATTTTGCCTCATTTAGTATCCCGTTTCTCTCGGAAATACGTCACAACACTGGAGAAAAGTCGTTTGCAACTTCCGGTTCACGAGGACTTTAAACAGTCTTTCACCATTGCTATTTTCCGGATTTTTTGGGCGGGGCTAAAACGGGGCTCGATGACGCACTGGAGCCCCTGAGCTCGTGGACACGCCCCTACTTGATGACGCACTGAGGCTGGCCACTCCCCTAACAATAGAGCACATTCGCATCAGTTTGCCGCTCAATCGCGAGTTACTGTCAGTACTATTAGTAACTACAGCCTACAGTTTGCAAGCTAGCTCTGCCTTCGACACGGAAATGCGTAGGCCGCTACCTGGATGCGATCATGTACAAAACAGATCGGTGTCACGATCACATTAAGAAGAGGTGGATTCATTTTGTGAAGAGCCAACCTTGATGGAGAGCTGAGGATCACCGCCAACACCCGCCTCTGTAGTGATCATTTTACACGGGGTAGTTTCATAAACTTTCGTCGGAGACAACTGGGATTCACTGATAATCCGCTGTTACTGGTAAATGGGCCGAACCGACTATCTCCTGCCTCGGCCTTCATCCTCCCGTCCCGAAAGCAGAATCACCTAATATCACCATCGGCGAATTTCCCGCGAGTGGGCGTGGTTTCAGCGCAGCCAGCGGACACGCCCCCAGCGTTTGAGAGCAGAGAGAGCTGCTCATTTTTTCAAGATTTTGATAGCTTATTTTATGTACTTGCCGGCTTTTTTTATCATTCAAATTTGTCTGGGTGGCTAATAACACATTTTTCTGTTTTGTGACAACCTCAGAACACATACTTAATTTTGACTTTACAGGGACTTTAAGAAAGACGAAAATGTAAAAAAGCATAATAGGATCCCTATAGGATCAAAAGTAAAGGTTAAGTAGAACATCCCAAATGGTCAACATCTTTTTTTTCTAACTGAAGAATATTTCTTGCAGAAACACTAGATCATATTTCTGAAGGGGAAAAGCAAAGCCCGCTTATGTAATGTTCCAGCAGGATTTGTCTATATTGTGCAAATAGTGATTTGACCTGAAAAGCAAATCCTCTTGAAGCTCCAATGACATGTTTATGCCATAACCATCTTAGTGATTCCCTTTTTGTTCCATTTTTATCCTGTTATGTGTATGTACCTCATGAAGATAACCTCATGCTTTATTTGTTCCATGTTACCTGAAACGGGACGTCCGCCATAGTTTTGGCCAAGTAGTACGCCTTTAGACTGTACCAGTAATTTAGATGTTCTCTCAAAAAGACGCCCATCTCAAGTGGAACTACAATAACAGTCAGAAAGAACAGATGAGCATCCGTAGAATGTAAATATCAAGAATCACATACAAGAATAGTGTTAACAAAGTAAAGTAAATGTGCATCAAAGACATTTTTACACAGATTTTACAGACTCACAGGTGAGAACGGTGGGCATCAAAGCTGCGAACATGAGGAACAACATGGAGAAGAACAGGAAGCCAGAGTTGCTAAGGACTTTCTTGGCCTCGTTGCCGATGCCCAGGTATAACAGACCAATTAGAAATCCAATCCCAAGATGAGATATGATGCGCAAGTGAGTCAACACCTAAACAGAGAAGAATCATTTTCAAATCAAGCTTTTGTTCATTCTGATATTACATGCACCCACCGTACTGAACTGAGAATGGTTTATGAATTGCAACTACTGTTAAAAAATAAAAAAAATAATTGGAATTTAGGAAGCAAACAGGATACATCTAATTTAAATCTAATTTAAATGTTATTAAGTAGAATTCAAATATGATGAATGATAACCATTCAATGTGAAATCCCTATGTAATCATGCACACAATATGAGGTATTTTCAAAAGAAATTGTGATTTGTGTTCCATTTATACGCATTTCATTACATTTTACAAACCCAACGATTGGGTTTAAAAAATGTCATTTTAACATTTAAACCAACGGTTGGGTTTGTCCATATTTTACCCAAACAGAATGTTTTAGAGTGTAATAATAATAATAATAATAGAAAACACTATTTCCCAGACTGACACAATTTGGACTAATGAAATTCAGCTGTTGTTAGACTGTTAAAAATCTTTGAATTGCAATTCAGTATATTCCAGTGAAAAGTAATTGAAATCCACCTTTTTTATTCTTTTTGCATGACCTTTTTATTGAAACGTAATTGAGTTTAAACGTAGTTTTTATTCACATATATGATAATGATGTTTAAAGCATGTCCTGATTTTGCAGAGTTAGATACAAAATGCCTGTCCAAAAATGTAGTCCTAACAATATCCACTCCCCTAAACCTAACCTTACCCATAACTTCTCCCTAAAACCAGAGGGAAATTATAGTGAATAACACTGATGTAGAAGCAAATAACCCTGGTTGTAAGCCTAAACTTGACATAAACTGTAAACTTGTTCCTCAAATCTGATTGGTCGATTGGAATGTTGTTCCAGGATCAACAAAGATGTTGATCCAGGAACATGTTGCACTTGGTGAAATCAGGTTCTCCATGTTTAAACACCTGATGCTCTTTATGACATATTTGGCTGTCCTGTGTATGTGTCACTGAACGTCCCCACCAGGTGGCGGTGCTGCTTACCGAGTCTCTCAGGATGCTGAGAAAAGTTCTCTTGAAAAGGATGCAAAACTGCGTCAAGCAGCTGGCAGAAAAACTATGGCAACCCTCCGACGACGAAGAGTCCTAAAGAAAATAGGTTCAATTATTACATCTCTTGTGTGCTAAATTATTTGAGCCAAAAATGCAGGGACGCATATCTCTCATATGACGTGACACCCGCTGCATCATGTTACGTAAAGGCTTCACATGTTTCTATACACACCTCATCAGATGGTCTGTGCCACAGGAAGGGGTTATGGACCCCATTACCATTCATTTCACTTTTGTAGTCTTTCTCACACTTCCATTCCTGAACAGCCTTCACCAGCCGAGCCGTCTGGTCACCGTATTCACCAGAGGCCACCTCCATTACTGGAGAAAAGAAGAAAACACTTTATTTTACAGTGTCATTGTTCCATATGTTGCATGTACTTACCATAGTAATAACAGTAAATTATGCATAATTGCATGTAACTAACCCTAAACCAAATCCTACCCTAACCCTATAGTAAGTACATATTATTACTCAGTACTTATATCTATAATTACACTGTAACAATGACACCTTGACCTAAAGGGTCCCACTTTATATTAAGTGTCGCTAATACCTGTGAACTTACATGGTAACTACATGTGTACATAGTATTTAACTACAGTGTATGCTTATCTACAGCTGTTATATTCGTGTAACTACACATATGAAACAACCCACGGAATGGTATGTGTAAGTACAAATGTGTAACACAGGGCATTGGTAACAACACTTTTTCACTTCAGTAAATACACGTGTAACAGGAATTATGTAACTATATTTTGCTACATTTCTAACCATGTCAGTATGTTAAAAGCAGATTTAGTTTAGACAGTGGCAGAGCTTTTCCATTTTTCTTTTAGGCAGTCTAAAGGATCCTGTGCTGTTCTAGTGTTAACCCAGAGAAGTTTTACTTCAGAATCTGTTACACTGTTGAGTGTAATGTGTATTAATAAACATTGTTTAGCTTTACTGCTTTTTTTTTCTTCTTTTTGCAGTCCTCTTATAGATTGTTAACTGAGAAGTGATCAAGGTTTAACACTTGGGCATTTCACCCATGCAATTGTTAAATTACTTTTAAGTGGACAGTTCCTGTGATGGTACACAACAATTACCTTAACAATTACACGTTATATTAAAGGGCACCTATTATGGCATTTAAAATGTTCCTAATATTGTTTTGGGAGTCCCCAACAACAGTTTTACATGCATGCAATGACAAAAAACACTTTTGTTGTCTTATACGCATTTATTTTTACCGGATTTGCTCACCGACTCCCAAATGATTCGTTCAACGACTAATTTTTCCAAACCCCTCCTTTGCGTGACACTAATCTGCGGTGATTGGTCAGATGACCCAATCAGTTATTGTTTGCGTTAGCCCAACGCATAAACATATTGATAAAGCACTGCAGTAAGTTATTCAAATAACTTGTCAAGTTGACGTCATCTAGATCAAAGCATCGTTCGTCTATCGATTCATATCAGCGACTCAGAGTCGACTCTTACTTTTGAGAGACAATAACTTTGTATACGGTGAACTTTCATATTTAAAACTTTGCAGGATGTTTTCGTTCACTTATGGCGCTTTTCCATTACCAGTACCAGCTCGACTCGGCTCGACTCGCCTCGACTCGGCTCGCTTTTCGCTCCGTTTTCCATTGCAGATAGTACCGCCACAAATAGTACCCGGTCGTCATAGCGACGCCGCAGGAAACTGCCGTGACGTAATCTTACACGCGACACACATCTCGCTGGATCCTTTCTTCGGCAACCAAACAAAGGAAAGTCTGCACCTCCTCGTTTGACCACGGCGTATTCTTCCGAGTTGCCATAATAATAGTAGTAAGTTTAGTATATCTGGGCAAACTATTTATTCAACTATCTGGGCGGGGTTATTCTCTGGTTATTCAGGATACTCCGTCTGCCGCGTGCAATGATGACGCAGTGAATAGTGACGATTCTCTCTGACCAATCAGCAGTCGGCATTGTATTACGTCACATTTTAGTATCGCCTCAGCTCGCTCAGAACCTCACCGGAGGTGGTACGAAAAAAAGTACCCAAAAGCAGGTACAGGTACAATTTTTACACAGTGGAAAACCAAACAAAGGCGAGTCGAGTCGAGCCGAGTCGAGCTGGTACTGTGTAGTGGAAAAGCGCCATTAGATCTATGTTACACACTACATGAAAGGTAATTTTCAAAATTCCATAAACGGTGCCCTTTAAGTGGACAGTTCCTGCAGAGTTACCATGTACGTACACTGTTATTATAGTGTTACACAGATGTTTAGGTTTTGCATACTACACAGTAAGTTGTGACCGTTTTACACTTCATATAGTGGACAGTTCCTTTGGAGGTACCATGTAAGTACACTGGTATCACAAGGTGAAACTTTAGTTGTAATTCAACATTAGTCCTGCCAGTCATAAATACATGGTAAACACATAGGAATCATCATGGTTTCCATAAAGTTTCAGTGTATTCCAAACTGGTAACTGCAGTATTTAAGGCTGCGTGCGTACATATTGTTGTTACAAATTGTAGTTACATAATTCCTGTTACACATGTGTATTTACTGAAGTGAAAAAGTGTTGTTACCAATGTCCTGTGTTACACATTTGTACTTACACATACCATTCCGTGGGTTGTTACATATGTGTAGTTACACAAATATTACAGCTGTAGATACTACGTACCAATGTGTACTTACACTGTAGTTAAATACTATGTACACATGTAGTTACCATGTAAGTTCACAGGTATTAGGGCCACTTAATATAAAGTAGGACCAGCAGAAGACTTCTTCAAAAACATAAAAAAATCATACCAACCCCAACATTTTAAATGTCTTTATTACCTAAATAATTCCTTTAAATGGTTTCTGACGGTACAAGTAGACGCGCAAGTCACTGAGCTTTTTTATGTGAACTTGAATCACTCGTGTAACTTCCGAAAGCAAGGGTCCAGCAATTCCCGAAAAAAGTTATTCATTTATTTGTTTGTTCGTTTGGACCTCTGTATACTGAGAGTGTCCTTTTCTTACCGAAGTCTGCAGGGTTGTGATAGGTGGGACAGGTGAGTCCCAGTTCTCTGAGATGCGGGATTAAGCTTAACACTCTTCCTCGGTAAATGCACTGGCCTTGACTGAGGACATACAGCTGGAGAAACAAACGCACCAAGAATGAGGTGTGACAGGCGGTATTTTTGCATAACAGAAATGCATAAAAAAAAACTCAAAAACACAAATCAGAGTATAAAATAGTGATCACCTTATCGAAGAGCTCAAAGACTTTAGCGCTGGGCTGGTGGATTGTGCATATGACTGTCCGCCCGCCCCGAGCGAGGGCCTTCATCAGCGAGACCACCTGGAAGCAGGAGGAGCTGTCCAGTCCACTGAAGAGGGGAAGACAGAGAGAAAAACAACGGTCACAACCTTCTTGTGGATGGAGCCGTGGTGCGGCAGTAGCACATATTTCCAAGCTGTGGTGCTCCGATGCAGACAAGGCTCAAGTCCGTACCGATTATTATGTACCGATTCCCTTTCCTCTTTGAAATTCCTGTTAAAATATATATAAAAGTTGTTTTTTAGCGTGCTCATGCATTACAGTTTCTGTTTTATCTATACTGTCTATAACATATTTCCCCTGTGTGTTACTGCCATCAAAATTTGGCTTTTGTCAGGGCAGCATATGGTTTCTCATATCAGAGCCTTATGTCCGCTTTAAAGGAATAGTTCACTTAAAAATGAAAATTCGGTCACCATTTACATAATTTAAGTTGTATCTTCTTTTGTGTTCAACAGAAGAAAGAAATACAGGTTTGAAACAACTTGATGATGAGTAAATGATGACAGAATTTTCATTTTTAAGAAAAATAGAATACGTCTAATATCTATATATACTATATTATGATTTAGGAATACTTCTGCAATCTATAACAATACATCCTTCCAATATCACTTAAGTGCTCATGTCAGTGGGCTAGGCAAGGTTAACAATTAAATCATAATCTTGACCCCGCTCTGTCAAAGCCATATTAGACGCTGGATAAAGTGGAAGATTAAGTGTCCATTTTAAAGGACAGAATAATACTTTAGTATCTGTCAATATAGCAGTGCTTTCAAATGATATCATAGCACATGCTACACGCAATTTGCTGATTAGATATTTATCTAATGCACAGGGAAATATTATTCCTTTGAGCCATTAAAGTGTCCACTTAACCAAAACACAACTCCGTGACATCATATTAATGATAATGGTCCTGCTCTTATGCAACCTAATGCTGCGTTCACACCGGACGCGAATTGCGCGTCAGGCGCGAGTGATTTCAATGTTAAGTCAATGCAATGACGCGTTACGCGCGTAAAAAATTCTTGCGGCGCGAATGAGGCGTACAGCGCGGCGCGGTAGACGCGAATACGCCTCATTCGCGCGAATTGAGCGTCTGGCGCGTTACGCGCGTTACCCGCGAATGGTGCATTTTGTGCATTCACGCGTTTGACGCGAATTTGCGTCTGCCGCCCGAGTTGAAAGACGTCTCCGGTTACTATCGTAACCTCGGTTCCCTGAGAGGCGGGAACGAGACATTACGTCATACTGACGTATATGGGAACTCCTCCCTTCTCCATTTTCACTGAAATCTTATAGGATAACGCCAGCTGGAGACAGCTGGGCAATTGACGCAAAACATGCAAATGCTGACCGGTCCGCGGGCAGTATAAATAGCATGGACGCGACAATTACGTCAGAATCAAGACTGAACGCTAGCACAGCTGATCAAACGGCGAGCACGGCGGTTGACGTAATGTCTCGTTCCCGCCTCTCAGGGAACCGAGGTTACGATAGTAACCGGAGACGTTCCCTTTCAAAGCGGTCACTTCGACATTACGTCATACTGACGTATATGGGAACTGTATAGAATCCCGCCGTGAGCGCAGTGAAGATAAGCCCTGAACGGGGTCAAGCTACACTCCCACAGGAAACACAGTTCTAAGCCAGCAGCGCCGCTAGGAGCACTCAAAACTGATAGGCGAAACTAGACCAACGTCTGCTCCGGCTTTACCAAGTTGCGCATCCACTGCAATGAGGCGAAGGCTGCACTGGACAGGGCAGCACAACACCATAAGCACTCGAGCACAAGAGCTAACACAGTGTCGACGGCATAGCGGTGACAGCTGCATAACCTTAAGCCACACGCAGAGTTAACAGTACATTGGAAACTACTGCGTAATGTGGAAACAGCTATGTAACCTTATAGTCATAACACAGAGTTAGCAGCAATGGTAACTCTGCAATACAGACTACTGCACAGCTGGTGGTAACAGTTTCATGAGTACATTGATAAAACTCACCGAACCCACGACGCTAAGGTGGTGCATCAAACTTGGAACCATGGCGAATGTGTTCTGAGAAGACAGCCAGCATCCCTAAATCCCGTAGGCATTAAGCAACCATTTAAAGCGTCGAATTCAGAGAGAAAGTCTCTGTATAAAACATCACGTCCCTAGTACCATCCACCAAGCACACAAACAGCTGGAAGACTGCTGCCTAGTGATCCACGTACATCCACAAATCCCTTACAGGGCCAACATCACTCTGAGCATCGGCATCATGCGAGGCTGAACTCAGCAGATAAGGCGGGCAGGGATCAACCTGTGCTCTGAACGGTGTAAGCGACTTTGGAACGTAGCTTGGTATCGGACTGAGAGTGACGCTGCAGTCATCAGGTCCGAGACAATGCGACACTATTCACTAGAATGAGCGTAAGTCTCCAAGTGCTTCGCTGGGGCGAGAGCCGGTGGTAAGGCCATCTCAGGGAGAGCTCCGTCTCAGCACTTGTCAGTGTGAAGTGTCTTGCTCAACTAAGGACCCAGCAGCGGACACACAAGAAGGTTCCACAGCTTGGGGCTGGGGTGCCACCTTGTAGAACATAGCCGATGTTCTATAGCCAATGTACAGAAGTGCACATCAACACATAACTGAATGTACATAAACACAGTGCCAGTGGCCGTAGCGACAACAACTGTGAATATACTGTTAGGGGGGTAACAGTATCAGACCCAGGACCAGAGATGATGAAAGAAGACCAGGAGTCGTGAAGTTCAATCAAAGAGTAAAATTTACTGAAGAATAGTTTGCAGCTTAATTGGCAGAGTCAGCGTCAAAGTCTCACGAGGAGGTCGCAAGCTAACTCTCCCTTACATGAAAATCGTACACCAGTTATACTGTTTTCAAGGGCATACATTACATAAACATTCACTTCTGATTGGCTCAGAAGACATAAAGTCTAAACAATGATACATAGATAGACGGCTACGTCGACATCGATCAAGATAGCTGTCATCCAAGTCACGAAAGCTCCAGTAATGACCTCGGAGGGGCCATCGAAAAGCGTCATGAGACCAGCCACCCTGTGTCTTGAGACCTGCAACATACTGATAAAACCTTCCATCCTCAGAGAGAAGAAATAACAATTACTTTACTTCTTGAGAGATATATGTATTAAAGAAGTACAATTTTGGAAACAAATCATAGAACCATATAAAAATTTCCCTCTTTCCGTTAATGGGGTCAGAAGTGAAACCTAATCATATGATGAAGTTCTCTTTAGGCTCAACACACAGTTCTGGCTCAGGGCCACAGAAGATTAGTCACAGACATCCTAAGAGCTTCATGAAAGATATGCATTCAACCAACATTCATGAAAGAGATGCATGAATAAAAACCCATATGTGAAATCACTTTATGGCATATAGGAATGATTATATAATTTGATTAGTACTTATTATAGTAATAATGTAATCATAAAAAGGATATACATATAGTTAAATTGAAGAGGCAAGGGATTCCGACCCCAACCCTTCAATACGCAGTTAGAAAATAGCCCCATAATAGCATAGCACCTCAGTAAGCACACAAACACAGTCGTAACTGTAGCTACAACTGTGAATATATGAGTTAGCACAGAAAAACCAGTTGCCCTGATAGGAACGGGGCAATATAACAGCGCAGCACATGCACGTACAGCATAGGTCGCTGTAGCGCCAACTTAATACACGCAGTTAGCTCAGTATTTAGGCACTGAAGGATACGGGGCAACACCGCTGCATGAACACATCCATTTGTAAATAAATGCAGCGCATGTCGCCGTATCGACGGAGACTGTGAATATGCACAGTTTGACTGGGATAGCTAGTTGCACTGAAGATACAGGGCAACATGGCAGCATAACACAAGTAAGTAAGGAATAGCGCATCCTTGCATGTACATAACGCAGCGTAAGACGCTGTAGCAACAGAAACTGTGTAGAGACAGAAACTAAGATGCATAGTTAGATTAGGATGGCTAGCAGCACTGAAGGAAACAGGGCAGCATTACACCATAACACATCCGTTTACGTACATACATCCAGAACTGCGAATATGCACGGTTAGATTAGGATAGCTAGTTTTGCACTGAAGGAAACAGGGCAAAAAAATAGCAAAAACACGTCCTTGTACGTGCCGTGTAGTCGCCATAGCGACAGAACAGAATATGCAGTTAGATAGGATAGCTGGATGTTGCACTGAAGGATAGAGGGCAACATAACAGCATTACCCATCAGTGTGCACATTTCAAACATCTGAGTGTATAATGCGGTGCAAGTCGACGAAGCGACCGAAACTGCATGAATATGCACAGTTCACATAATGGTCAGTTACGTTAGCAACATTACTGCATAACGCTTCAGTGTGGACACAGATGCAGCGCAAGTCGCCGTAGCGACAAACTGTGACTACCGTAAAACTTCAAATAATAGCCGAGTCCCAAATAGACGCCTGTCTCTTTTACACGCCTGGTGTGGCTGCAGGTTTGGGTAAATAAAGGCCGGTCTCAAATAGAGGCCGGGTCTGTTTTTTAGTTTCGGGTTGTATTTAATCCTCTAAAACCGTCAGATCGTCCGCTTTTTCGCGGCCGCCAAAGCAATTTTTTGTCCCTCCAAAGCTTTTTTTGATCGATGAGTGATGTAGAATAGAATGACTGCTGCGCTTGACAGGGCGCGTTACGAGCAGAGAGAGAGAGAGAGAGAGAGAGAGAGAGAGAGAGCGCGCCCCGGCCGCGCGCGCGCACTCTCACATCTTCAAACAACACGAGCGCTGTCTTGCTCTCTCTCCCTCGCGCATATTAATCAAAATCAATTGACGACGCGACAGTAAAAGGTTGGAAGACCGCAGTTTAACGTGGAGCATTTGGAGATTTTTATAGATTAGAGACATACACTCAATGACCAACATCTCAACACTAAATTATAAAGGCCTGACTCATATAGACGCCTGTCTCAAATACAAGCCGGTGCAATTCGACGGTTTGGGAAAATAAAAGCCCGGGCTACTATTTGAAGTTTTACGGTATGCACAGTTAGATAGGATAGCTAGGTGCACTGAAGGATACAGGGAAACGCGATAGCATAGTCACATTAGTATGTACACAAACACAGCGTCAGAGGCATCGCGACATCGACTGTGAATACATAGTAAGTCAGGATAGCCGGTTGCACTGATGATACAGGGCAATATTTAGCGCACATCAGCAACATAGCACATCAGTGCGTAGCGTGTACACAGCGTCAGTTGCACCGCACAACAACTGTGTACTCAATCAGAATAGCCATTTGCACTGAAGGATACAGGGCAATGTATAACGGCATAAATCATAACACATTCAGTGTGTAGAGTGTACATAGACACGGCGTCAGTTGCAACTGTGAATATGCACTGCGTAGTAATCAGAATAGCCATTTGCACTGAAGGACACAGGGCAATATATAATGGCATAAACCATTACACATAACAGTGAGTTGTATGTACGTAACACAGTGTCAGTTGCATCGCGCCACACTGTGAATACGTAGTAATCAGAATAGTTATTTGCACTGAAGGATACAGGGCAATATACAACGGGAAAATTCATAACACAGTGTGTACATAAACACAGCGTCAGCTGCATCGCAAAACAACTGTGAATACGTACTGCATAGTAATCAAAATAGCCATTTGCACTGAAAATTACAGGGCAATATATAATGGCATAAATCCCAACGCATAACGCTGTGTAGTATGTACGTAACAGCGCCAGTTCCATCGCACAACAACTGTGAATACGTAGTAATCCGAATAGCCATTTGCAAAGAAGGATACAGGACAACAACGACAAAATTCAAAACGCAGTGTACCGTGTGTACGTAACACAGCGTCAGTTGCATCGCACGACTGTGAATACGTAGTAATCGGAATAGCCATTTGCACTGAAGGATACAGGAACAGGGCAATATATAATGGCATAAATCATACACATAACAGTGCGTAGTGTGTACGTAACACAGCGTCCGTTGCATCGCAACAACTGTGAATACGTAGTAATCAGAATAGCCAGTTGCACTGAAGGGTACAGGGCAATATCGTGGCATAAGCATAACACACACACATATCAGTGTACATAAACACAGCGTCAGTGGCATCGCACAACTGTGAATCAGAATAGCCAGTTGCACTGAAGGATACAGGGCAATTTTTAGCGGCATGAATCATGAACACATAACGGTTTGTAGAGTGCACGTAAACACAGCGTCATTTCATCGTACAACAACTGTGAATACGTGGTAATCAGAATAGCCATTTGCACTGAAGAAACAGGGCAGCATATAACGGCGCGAATCTTAGCACATATCAGTGTGCAGTGTGAACATAAACACAGCGTCAGTGGCATATCGACAACAACTGTGAATACGTCGTTAATAGAATGGCCAGTTGCACTGAGGGATACAGGGCAATATATAAGGATATAACAATATATAACGGCACAAATTATAGCACATATCAGTGAGCAGTGTGAACATAAACACAGCGTCAGTGGCGTAGCGACAACAACTGTGGATACGTGGTTAAATCAGAATGGCCAGTTGCACTGAAGGATACAGGGCAGCCTGACGACATAAGCTGTAGCTGTGCACCTCCATTACCAGAGCGGGGCGTCCTGGCGCGGCGCTCTCCGTGGCCTGTGTCGCCACATTACCGGTCCCGCCCTCTGCCAACGGTGAAGATCCGGTTCGTTCGGGTTCGAACCGTTTTGGCGGCTGTAGCCGAATTAGGCGGGACGAGGTGCCGACGAAGAGAGACATCGAGGAAGGCTGGACCGTATAGAGATCAAAAGTTTCGGTGTAAAGTCTGGCCGCGGCGAGACTAAATGCGAGACTAAATTTTATATGCTGCGAGAGCTGGGATCGAACACGGGTCTCCCGTGCGACGGCTTTGGGTTTCGCCACTGAGCCACAGGGGGAAATGCCCACTTTCGCGCCTTTAGACACAGAGCCATGGCCTTGCCTCGTCTCTCTGGATGCGTCTTTCGCATGACTTACCATAGGACGTCGTGAAGACGGAATCTTTCTTGAAGTAGCCTGGTTGTTTTTAGATACCGGGCTATTCAACTCTTCTTTGAGCGTGAGAGGGCCCACCAGCGGCCGCTGGCGGCAGTGGGCCTCATCCCAGCTGATGCCCGGGTTTATGAGGGCGCGCACTGGTAGACCGGCACATGCCTGTCGTCCGTGAGTGCGGCCTCGGTAGATCCTTGTTTGGGTAGAGCGAGTCAATACCGCACATATCTGGCATGTAGCAGCCATCGGATGCGGGGAGGAAACGTGGTGAGTAACCTCTATTGCAACTTCCACGATGACTTCAGATAAGACTTCTAGCGTGAAGAAAGAGATTCTGACGTAATTGTCGCGTCCATGCTATTTATACTGCCCGCGGACCGGTCAGCATTTGCATGTTTTGCGTCAATTGGCCAGCTGTCTCCAGCTGGCGTTATCCTATAAGATTTCAGTGAAAATGGAGAAGGGAGGAGTTCCCATATACGTCAGTATGACGTAATGTCGAAGTGACCGCCTTGAAAGGGAATCTTTGGCATCAATTCCCGCCGCGTTAACCAATCAGGAGCCTAGCTGCCTGCTGTCACTCAGGAGGTCAAGTGACGTAAACTCCCGCTCGGAATCTTTCATTCCAAAATCACTGACAGCTATGGAGGAAAAATTAATTCTTGCTGTAAGCAGTCGCCCAGAATTGTACGATTCCACATCATATTTTTACAGAGACAGGAAAAAAAAAGGACCTCGCTTGGAAGAGGGTCAGTGAGGAGATTGGGCAACCTGGTAAGTTGTAAATACAAATTAATATTTAATATTTGTCCACTTACTTTACGATTTCTTGAACAACAACATGTGGACATCAAAACATGCAAACTCAGAGCGAGGGTTTACAGTTTTATTGAAATTGCGATGAACAACAATTCGCATATTTAAAAAAATATTGATGTTTTGTCCTGTGTTGTATTACTTCTGTAATGTGTAACGGCCGTCAACGGGTTTCGCCTCCGGAGTTTCATCGGATTTCGCCTCCGGCTCCGACGCGCGTAAAAACAAAATTTTGAAGCGAAATTTACGCGCGTCGGAGCCGGAGGCGAAATCCGATGAAACTCCGGAGGCGAAACCCGTTGACGGCCGTTACACATTACAGAAGTAATATTTCAAGTCAATTTCGCTCTTGACGCGCGAATGGATTCAAAGTGGTCAAGCGTATAACTAGACGCGGTAGGCGTGAATTTGACGCACTATTCGCGTCCGGTGTGAACGAAGCTGATGCCACATGGTTTTGATTTCCATGAAGGAGAAGCTGTTTGTCCTTGGATATTCATGGCAATCGTATACATGCGATTTACTAAGTTTTGTTTTAAGCCGAAGTCTCCAGAGAATAAGAGTCGTTTTTGTTCTTACAGGGTAAAACCCCGGGAGACGAATGAAAGCTTAATAGAGTCCGTAGAGACCAGGTCTCAACTGTCCAAAAATATCCCATCTGGGCAAAGCCTGCGAGTGAATATGGAATATGAACACATTACAAGGACATAACAGAGAAACCTCATGGGTAACAGCTTTTCAACAAGAGATATATTTGGCTCGGGAACGTCACTTAGAGGAGTCGATTTGATGGTTCGCTTCATGGCCATGCATTATATATCACTGGAAAAATTGTTTTTCATTTTAGTGGTAAAAGAAAAGGAAAGAGAGATGGCTGAGAGACATTACAAAAGAGAAAAGGTCAGAGGAATATCACTGGAAAAAAAGGGGTTAAGATCAGGCAAAGAGCTTTAGGACCCGCATTACTATTAGAAAAGCTTTCCAGCGCTGGAGAGACCTAAAGGGGAAGGCCTGAAAAAATGCCGAGGTCGTGTTGTTTCTGCTCCAGAGGTGAGTAACATTGGTTTTGCTGTTTCACAGAACTAAGATATGCTGTTGTTGTAATGTTAGCTAGAGTAACAGGACAGTTTGGAGTGTCATTGCATTATTTTGAAGCATTTTGCTTCACTTCAGCTATGATACAGAGTCATTGTTTGTGCATGGATTTTAGGGGCGGAGCAATGAAGGGAGGGGTGTGTTTGTTTCAGTTTCAAGTATCAACAGTGCTTCTAAGAAATCGCCTACTGCACATTTAATGAAATTTAAGTTCAGTTGCATAAAACCTAAAATGTTCCTGCTGGTCTTTTTACGGCAACCACAGCTTTTCAATCATGCCTTTTTTTTCTCTTTTTTTTTTAACAGTTTAATGTGCTCACCTGGTGGGCTCATCAAAAAACATGACGGGTGGGTTGTTGACGAGCTCCAGGGCGATGGCCAAACGCTTCCTCTGGCCTCCGGACAGGTTGGATGTGCGCGTCTTGGCACATTCTAACAAGCCGAGTGCAGTCAGGATTTCCCGTACCTAGAACAACAGCATGTCTTGTGGAATAAGGTCAACGCATTGCCAAACATATCTACACTACCGGTCAAAAGTTTGTGGTCGGATCGGAATTTTAAAGGTTTGCATTTATTTGATCAAAGTACAGTAGAACAGTTATACTGTGAATTATTATTATTTAAAATCTCTTTTTTTTGTGTGTGTATTTTAAGTCTAATTTATTCCTGTGATGTAAAGCTGGATTTTCAGCATCATTACAGTCTTCAGTGTCACGTGATCCTTCAGAAATCATTATAATATGCGGATTTGCTGCTCAAGAAACATTTCTTATCATCAAAGTTGAATGTTAAACAATTGTGTTGCTTAATTGTGCAAACTGCGACACTTTTGTTTATGATACTTTGATGAATATTATGATAAATACCATTTATTTGAAACAGAATTCTAGTGTGACAATGTACAAGTCTTTACTGTCACTTTTGCTCAATTGAATTCACCCTTGCTGAATAAAAGTATTAATTTCTTTAAAAAAAAAAAAAAAAAAAAAAAAAAAAGTACAACCTTATGAACGGTAGTGTACATGTTAACTGTGAGTTCACCAATCAGGACCTATTCCTGCAACAGCATCCGTGTCGGTCATGCAACAACATTATTATAAGCCAATCAAGCCATGTTTAAGGCACCCATGCTTGACCTTTAGCATAAAGATTAGTCTGTACGTACATAACCGGGTGAGAAACTTCACACGCCTCTCGCTTACCATTTCACGTCTGCCTTCATCCTTTTCCTGGAGTTTGAGATTAGCTGATACCTGAGCAGGGAGAGTGAGTGATTTAGATCATGATGAGCATTAGCCGATACAACTACAGCTAACAGAGGGATTTGCATCAACTCAACAAAACAGCAACTGCAATTACATGAGACATATTCCTGCGAAACTAGCTGTGACAGCTGATCACATGTTTGTTTTTAGTGTGTGTACGTTACATTTACCATGAGGTAATGTGCTTGCTATTAAAAATGTTATTTTCTTAACTATATATTAACAAATTCAATTCATGGTGTACAACTAATTTTATATTAATTGGAGTAATTTGGGTTACACTTTATTTTAAGGTGTCATTGTTAGTGTAATTATACATGTAAGTACTGAGTAATATTAATCAACTACATGTACTTACTATAGGGTTAGGGTAGGATTAGGTTGAGGGTTAGTTACATGTGATTATGTATAATTTACTGTTATTACTTTGGTAAGTACATGTAACACTGTAAAATAAAGTGTTACCGTAATTTGTACTTTACTTGAGTAAATACTTGTGCTTTTACTTAATGATATTTGCAAGGGGAAACAATATTTACTCTTCACAATTTAATCTACCCTGATGAAAAAGAAGTGTGCTGTACTAAATGTGCACTTATAGTGTACTTCAAATCTTAAAATGATATTTTCTAAACTGTACACAAATACCAATGCAATTGTATGTTAAAGTGTACTTCTTTTTCACAAGGGCAGACCATCAGAACAGCCATTAGTTTACTTGTCATCATGTCTGACAATGAATGTAAATTTTACATAAAAGATGTTAGGACATTCAGTGTAACATCAGGTGTCAGAGCCACAGACAGTCGTGACAAATTGCATTGTTTGATTAATTCATTTTCCTGAATAATTTTGAAAATGCTTATAGGTAGAAGCATTTTTATCAAACTTTTGTTTTGTACTTTTTTAATTTGATATGTATAAATGAATGTGGAAACTTCCTCTGTATCTTTACTCGAGTACTTTTAGCTCCAGATACTTGGGACTTTTAACTGGACGAGGATTACAGCATGCGCTAATGCAGCTCAGTGAGATGATCTCAGCAGACACGTACCATCATGGCTTCCTGCACGGTGAGGTGTGGCAGTAACATGTCGTCCTGCATGATGTAGCAGGACACTTTCCTGAAAGATCGCAGATCTCTGGGCTGCCCGTTTATCAAGATCGCCCCCTTCATGCCTGTTTCCCTGTGTGATAAAGCACATCTTCACACATACTTTCTTTTGTAACGGCATCACATTTATAACCACCATTTCCTGATAAATGATCATGGTCTACCACATATGTCAAGTAATAGCTGTATTCATTCAGCATCGACAACACAGACATATTGCTTCAGGCGACATTGCTTCAGGCATTCTTCATTTGTAAATTGCTTTGCATAAAAGTATCCGCAAAAAGAATCCATTTAAATAAATAATGAACAGCTTCCAGTGGAAGATACAAAAAAGAACCAAAATGTATAATGATTGTGCTGGATGTTTCAGCATTTTCATGGCAATTCGTAACGATTTTAGGTTTCGGCGAATTGGTGGCGAAATCGTATAAATGCGTGTTCGTACAATCTGCTTATGCCCCACTATGGGTTGGGTTTTGCACTCTTAGAAAAAAGACTTAATTTTAAAGGCCTCCTGAAATCAAAATGTACGTTTTTTAGCTTTTAGTATGAATATGTTATCCTTAAGGTTATGAATAAGCTGGCGTGTTCCAAAACAATGACAAAATTCACATTTAGGAGATATAAGCATTCAAAACTTACAGTCTCTTACTTCCGCTAAAATGAATCACGATCACATCTTCTGTCCAATCAAATGCTCTAGAATCTATGCAATTCCCTATGCTATAAACACCATCTGGCCAAAGCGACCGTTGACGCGTCACGGAGCAATATGGGTTGGAGGTGTGTGTTCGGTTGCTCAAACGCTCGAGTTTTTATCCGTTTTCCAACTGTACTTTGGTTAAGAATGAAATGGCTAGAATGTATTCACAGCTCTACTATTGAATCCAGCGTATCATCAGCGCTCGGATTCGCTTCCATGTCGCCGTCAAGTGCGACTTGCAGTCTGTGAGGTAAACTAAACGCTATTGGCTATTTGAAAAGGGGGAGGAGCCATTCAATATGTCCCGCCTTAGCTTCCTGTTTCAGTGGGAATTACGTCAACGCATCAAACGAAGCTGCGCGTTCCAAGGGCCTTTAAAGAACCCTTTATGCCAAAAAGGTTCTAAATGAGAAGAAATGTCTTAAATTATTGACAATACTATCATGTTTAACAGGTTACCAATTTGCCTAAATGTAAAATAGTTAGTGCTGGATGCTTCACGTGGTCATACTAACCTATAACCCGCTAGAATGTTCATTAACGTAGACTTCCCAGCTCCCGAGGGTCCCATGATGGCCACCAAAGCTCCGCTGGAGAAGTTCCCAGAGATCCCTTTCAGAAGAGTCTTGTAACCTGAAACAGGGTGGAAACAGAGAAAGACCCGTGTGAGAAACCTTCCACAGTCCGGACAATAAGCACAATGAACAACCTGAGCTGTTCCTCCCAATCATGTAATGAACCTGCCAAAATCCCATTCAAATTCTCCTGCTTACATAATGGTCAGTTTGTGATTGCAGGTGAAAAGGGTTATTTGTTTGTTCAACGTCGGGTTTCTGAAAATTTCCAGGTTAATGAACATGTTTGCTGGTGTGTGTGAGTATCTATGGATAAACCCTGTTCTTACCTCTACCTGACCTGTTCCTCTTAGTGTACCTTTTTGTCTATAACTGTAAAAGAATAATGGGCTGATGCTATAACCTTTCTACAATACCTATTCATTTTCTTTTGTCAAGGTGTATAATGCATTCTTCACAGTATTACGCTAGCTTTCTGTGCAGATTTGTAAGCTCTATAGGTTCTTGACTAATATAGCCTCCAAGAGCGTTTGGACGTTTACTTCCTTAAAATGTATGGATTGTATTAGTTCATTACAATTTTTGGTTGCATTAGATCGACATGTCCCATTAAGTTAATAAATAAAGTGTCCAAATGATTTGAAACAAGCATGCAAAATTCCTAGAAAACAAGCATTTGTTGAACTGCGTTTTTTATTCGAAATCAGCAAAGTCCCCTTTCAGGCACGTCAGTTCACTCGCCAGCCATCTTGAAAACGCTCTCGGCAGCTACTTTCATTCATGCAAGAATAGAAATGAAAGATGCCGAAATCTACTACTTAAAAAAATACTATACTACATTTTAAATCAGTAATACAATCTGAATTGTATAGCATTGTTTGTATATTTTTTTCCATCCGAATATGCGGAGTGTAGAGCAAAGACTGAGTGCAATTTATGTTTTATAAATCGAAAAATCTCTATTCATGAAGTGTTTGAGCTTGAAATGTTTGAGTTTGAAATGATTATCCCTAGAAAAAAAAAAACGGTCTGTCTATGGTCGCTCTGCTTTTAGTTTCACTGCTCCAGATGATTGGAATGTGCTACAAAAGTCATTGAAATTGGAGTAATTTATTTCAATCTCTGCACTTAAAAAAATATTAGGGAGTGTTTTTATCACAGCTTGTGAATGTTTTAAATGATGTGTGTGTGTGTTGTAATATGTTAGTATGTCCTTCAGGAGATCTTAATTCTCCTGCCAGGCCGTCGTTGAAAATAAGAACTTGTTCTTAACTGACTTGCCTGGTTACATAAAGGTTAAATAAAAAAACCTTTGTAGAGTTGTGCTATCTTTCATAGCATTATGTTATCTAATGCATTGACATCTGCACATTTTAAGTAAATAGTGTTTGGGATGATTATAAACCCTTATGAAAAAGAAGTGCACTAGTAGTATTTTAAATTATATAACAGTCACTGCAGATACTGTTTCGTGATAATGAAATTAAATGTTACTTAAGTGTACTTAAGAGTACCATTTCATGACTATGTTTTTTTAACGCACTTAAGTTGCGCTTTTTAATGCACTTTGTAATATTATCAAAATTTACTTTAAAGTAGTCAATAATTGTATCCCTTAAAACTCATTGTTGATCACATAATGACAATTAAACTTGTGAACTTTTTTTTCACGCCTTAAAAATAGCTTGCATGTCTATCACTGCAGTTTTAAAGAGAAAATTCTCCGGAATGGTGTCGACTTATGAATTTGCACATGGTTTGTCTTAAAGCATATTAAAACACATAGGGCCCTATCTTGCACCCGGCGCAAATGACTTTGTACACTTACGTATGTATCATTCCTATTTTGCACCCGCGCAAAGCGGACTTTTCCCTCCACAGACACACGTCGGTTAACTAAGAAATACACTTGCGCTCCCCGGGGCGGTTCAGCGCAAAGAGGAGGCGTGTTCCGGCTCAAACTTTCCCTATTGCAGTTCCAGAAAACAATTCCGCCACTGGCCAGAAAAAAACCTAGTCTAAAGTCAGTGGCGCGTTGCGCGTACATTCAGATGCTATTTTAAGCGCGCATGCTTGGCCATAATACAGAGTGTGAACAACGCGCATACACTGTAGATGATTCTCTCATCTACACAGATGCATTTTACTTTTTGCAAATGATACATTATTATAAGGAAAAATATTTAAACACGAGGGAAATCATTGTTGTGTCCATGACGATGGGAAAAATAGGCATAAAGCTTACACATTTACCCACATTATTATATGCATGTTAAACCGAAGCAAATTTGGGTGGGTTTGTCCCATCCCCAATGTCACTTCTCTTTCTTGTACGGCCCTGACGAGAACATCGATATCCTCGGCTGTGAACCGATTCTGAAGCGCGCTGGTCAATGCGCCGTTATAATAGTATTGCGCCATGGAACAAGCGCACCTCGTTCAACATGCTCTTAAAGGGAATGTGATATGACGCTCTTATTGGTTTGTTTCCGTTACGCCCAAACCACACCTATGAATAATGAAGCTACTTCAGACCAACCCCTTTTAAACTTGCGTCGGGCGCAAGAGTCATTTATCCCGCCCGCCGGGAAAATAGCAACAGCGCCGGGATCCGCCCACAAAGTTACTTGCGCTTTGCGCTTTGACACTTGCGTTTCAGATCGTTAAAATAGGGCCCATAGACATATAACACATAGACATATAAACAACATTAAAGTAGGCCTACATTTTAAATGTTTTACTAATCTTGTATCATGATTAAAAGAAGTCCACTTATTTTGATGTGTTGACTAACACACTAAAGCACATGTAACGTACTTTCATTATCATTTTAACTGTAGTGTTGTTCAATGTTACATTTTAATGTAATATATTGTAAACACACTAAATTGCAGCTTTATCACAAATGTGTAATATTTGCATATGACATACAAGTTTCAATAGAAATGACATTAAAATATATTTCAGTTTACCATAAATACTTGTCAGTATGACGTAGAGCACTTTACTCATTTTTCAAATACAATAGAGGTTTATTAACAATAGAAGTTTAGGTAACACTTTATTTTAGAGCGTTCTTGTTCCATATGTTACATGTACTTACCATAGTAATAACAGTAAATTATGCATAATTACATGCAACTAACCCTCAACCAAATCCTAATCCTACCATAACCCCATAGTAAGTATATGTAATTGCTTAATATTACTCAGTACTTACATGTATAATTACACTGTAACAATGACACCTTAAAGCTACAGTGTGTGATTTTTACCCCCACCTAGCGGTGAAAAGGTATATGACCATCCAGTGAATATTAGTTTCTGTTCCTCTCAATTTCGATTTCGTTTTAACTCCTACGGTGGCCAATGACGTCCAAGATTAACATGGCTTCCAGTACGACCTCCTCGACACGGTGCCATCGAGTGTTAAAATGCGAAATGCGAAGCTTGATGTCCCTCTTTGGCTACATGGCGACCGACGTTAGAACCCCTCACCCGTTTGTATTTTCAATGGCATATTATACACTCACGAGAATACTTTATTACTTGAACGAAGTAAATATACATTGAGCACATATATTTTTGAAAGAACTAAGTGTTTTTAGCCAAGAATAAACTAAAAAAGTTACACAGTGTAGCTTTAAAATAAAGTGTTTATTAAATTACACATAAAGATGCACTTACGTCTGACTCTAAAGTTCAGCTAATTGCATTTAAAATCATTTTAAACTCCAATACATTTTCATTGAATTGCAATTAAGTGTCCGAAAGCATTACATTCAGTTGGCACTAGTTGGGAAATGATGTTTTGTGTACTGAAAAGAGGACATCTACAGGCTGACCGATTGTAACCTGTTATGTATCCAGTACCTGAGGCTGAGATGCTAATCCAGTTTGATTGCAGTGGCTGCCAGCTTAATTGGATTGTGCTTACAATCCGCCAGAGCAATACACAAATCCCTCTGACCTTCTCTGTCCTCTTTTAGCGCAGGATCCCAGGGCTTCTCCCTCTGGTTGTGCACTATAGTAACCCTACCAACATGGAAAGGTATATCACACTATTTCTGAAATGGAAAGGCTTGGTCTCTAGGTGAAGCCAGCTGGTTAGCAAATAAAGGCAGGATGGTTTTGCTTGGTGCACACCTGATGTGCTGCGTGTCAGGAAGGAGAGATATTTCCCTGGCCACGAGGGACATGGGTTACTTTGAGTCACGATCAAGTGTGCATGACGAAGAAATCGAAACAGAAATACTGGGAGGTATTGCTAAATGATAACATCACTGTTTCATGTGCACCAACGCCCCGATATACTTCAAGCGTGACATCATTTCAAACAAAATCAGGCCAAAACCAAGTTCTTTGAAAGTGAACTTTCCGGAAAACAATCAAATCGCTTGGCAAACACAAATTCCCATGACCTGTGGGGTTAGATGTAAGTTTGACCGGTAGTCAAATGAAGTGCCGACAAACATTCACATCCTACGTAACCAAATCATTTAGAGCATCAGCAATGTACTTAACATTCATGCTCATTTTAGAGACTTCCACTGGTCCATGAACCACAGAGAATAAAGTCGAGTCATTATGATTTCAGTCGCATATTTTTTTTTCCCCCACAATTATCTAACGAGGTATGCAGCAAAGCATGTGTGAAGCCACAACACGCACAACCTTGAGGCGGATGGGCTACAACAACAGAAGACCCCACCGGGTACCACTCATCTCCACTACAAATAGGAAAAAGAGGCTACAGTTTGCAAGAGCTCACCAAAATTGGACAGTTGAAGACTGGAAAAATGTTGCCTGGTCTGATGAGTCTCGATTTCTGAGACATTCAGATGGTAGAGTCAGAATTTGGCGTAAACAGAATGAAAACGTGGATCCATCATGCCTTGTTACCACTGTGCAGGCTGGTGGTGGTGGTGTAATGGTGTGGGGGATGTTTTCTTGGCACACTTTAGGCCCCTTAGTGCCAATTGGGCATCGTTTAAATGCCACGGCCTACCTGAGCATTGTTTCTGACCATGTCCCTCCCTTTATGGCCACCATGTACCCATCCTCTGATGGCTACTTCCAGCAGGATAATGCACCATGTCACAAAGCTCGAATCATTTCAAATTGGTTTCTTGAACATGACAATGAGTTCACTGTACTGAAATGGCCCCCACAGTCACCAGATCTCAACCCAACAGAGCATCTTTGGGATGTGGTGGAACGGGAGCTTCGTGCCCTGGATGTGCATCCCACAAATCTCCATCAACTGCAAGATGCTATCCTATCAATATGGGCCAACATTTCTAAAGAATGCTTTCAGCACCTTGTTGAATCAATGCCACGTAGAATTAAGACAGTTCTGAAGGCTAAAGTGGGTCAAACACAGTATTAGTATGGTGTTCCTAATAATCCTTTAGGTGAGTGTATATGACTTTGTCTTGTTCACCTTATTTTTAACAAAGGAGCAGAAACATTGCTCCATCCAGAAGCCATTTTTAACTTGCGCAAAGCTTATTTCTTGCATAGCTGCAACCAGTTATTTCAGCTGAACAAACACAGTTGTGCTGCTTAATGTTGCAAACTGGTTTTTGTCATAATTTTATTTGAATTGATCAATCTCATAAACACACTGGCTTGTAGCGCAATTAGTTTTACCATTAAGTGCACTTTGATTTTTTACCTGTCGGACCTATTATTTTTATAATAAATCGGACGTATCGCATATTCATAGGAAATAGCTTACTTCTGCGTTGAAGAATAAGGTGGACAGACTAAAACAAAATGGTTTATTCATTTTATGACTATATAAAAACCTACCATATATTAAAAAAAAATTAAAACCTATAGAACCAGACCATACTGGCTACACAAACAAATAAGTACCACCGTATTATTATGTTTTTTTTTATTGTTTTTTTTTTTATGGTTCACAGCGGTATACCTTAGTAGAGTCATGGTATCAGATTTAAATTCTATGGTATTTTGAAAAGTACTATGGTACTGAAATGTACATCAAGGAATTTACATACATGGTACCATGGTACTTGCCCAAAAAAAAACATTGTAGCGCCAGAAAAACATGTCCAAAAAACATATTAGTACCATGCTAATTTTTGTAAGAGTTTAGACATTTACCATGTGCAACCATGTTTTTTTTAAAACATGCACCACGCTGATACCATGGTACTTTGAAGTACTTATGAGTACCACGTATGCCAATCATTCAGTGCCATGGTATACTGTATATTACAGTACCATAGTACGTTTCACTGATTATAAGGAGATATGAAATATGGCAGTGCAGAACTTTGCATTGATCGTGTTCTACAGGTACATGTTCGTCTTTTCATGTGACCCGTTTGTCAACGCTGAATCATGCTGGTCTTGGCGACAATTTACCGTACAGTTATTTAGACATAACTCCTTATCTATTTGTTACAGTGCAGGTTCAATGCCTCCTTATCTATTAGTTACAGCCCAGTGAAAAAAGTTTTGCTTGGGGCTGGGTGGGAAAGAGCTTGATTAGTGCTTATTACTGTGCTATTGCCTATACATCAGCTGATTTATTGCAATACTAATAAAAAGTGCAATTCAAAACAACACCGATTCCCTCCCAGTGTAATAGGCAGCTATGTTGGCCTACGAAGGGAGATCTCATTGGGTAATTGAGCCAAAGCTATTAGGCCTCCTTGGCAAACACCTCACTTTCTCTAAGGCAGGTTTGCCCATGCAGCTCTTTCAGCGTGAAATCTAGGAAATCTAGAGACACCACAGAGTTCACTTTGGTCTTTCGCATGCTTCAGGAGGCTAGGCATTGATGCTATTTTCTGTGACATTTTCAGCCCCACTCAAGGCTGTGCGAGGTTCTTTAAATGCTATTAAAAAGATTGCACTATTAAATATTTATGACACAATCACTGGCAATGAATCCAGGATGTTCGAATTATACCAATGTTTCCAAGGAGGCCCAATATTTGGAAAAAGGTGGATCTTAGAAATCTGATGGCAACTTCAAGATTCATCTATCAAGATGTCTGCCAGGTCATCCATCTAAGCATATGCATGTTAACAGAATACTTTATTTTGCAGACCAGGTACAATAAAGTAAACCGTAAATGAGCTAAACTGATGTCAGTTTACGTGATGAAGACAGGACGGTCGGGAATAATCCACTAATGCAGCAACAGAGACTGTTGTGTGTGCGTTTCTAGTAAAAGCCTTTTTCAGTGATTGGACACAGAGTTGACAACTCATGGAACAGGAAAGTGAGCAATCTACATCTAAGCTATTCTGCCAAGTTATGCCTCTTCCACAAGCATCTCTCCTCAGCAGCCTTATCTTCACAAGTGCACAGCTCCTGCTCCACAGCTCAAAGCAGAGGTTACTGGAGTTCACTGGCCGACAGTAACCGGCTGTGAGAGCGGAGCTGGGCTGCTGCTCTCTCTTTCCTCTCAGTATGGATTACAAAGATTTGTTAGACAGCTCAAAGGCCCGGTTTCAATGGCAATCAATTGATAATAAACAGCACGTCGCTCTCTATTGTTTTTCAGTAAAAAAAAAAAAAAAAACCCCAAAAACCTAGAAGCTGCTGATAACATGTCAGATGGACTTGCTTTAAGTCAACGTGAAATCAAAACGTCCCTGCTGTATGTCATTTCCTATACATGTTTAAGATGTAAATGATTCACCGCTGCTCGATTATCCCACAGATACTATGTTCAAACAGTTAATACTATCATTTCTGCAGTATGTATGAATTGAATACTAAAATAAGCAAGTAAATTTGCCATAATGTGCAGTGCAGAGCAAAGTACATTAGGGCTGCAACAACTATAATCGATAAAATCAATTATTATCGATGATGAAAATAATTGATAATGAATTTGACTCGGAAACCATCAGCCAGTCACATAGCGTTATAGTAGTGAATATCCAATTTCTGTGGACATGATCCAAGTTGTCCAAAACATGAGAATACTTTATATCTATAAGCGCTTTAAACAAAAGCATTTAATCGTGCATGTTACTTATATTTAAATGAAAATAGTCATTTATAATAAATGCAATTAGTTGAACTCAAGAGCTCTTTTTTGACCCACTTAAGTAGGACTATCTTTAAAATATGGTTAATGTGTACTGCCAAATGTACTGACAAGCATTTACTTAAACATTTGATGGACCCCATTGTATGAAAATAATAATAATATGGAAGTCAATGGGGTTCATCAACTGTTTGGTTAACCATATTCAACAAAATATCTTTTGTGTTCAGCACAAGAAAGAGGTTTGGAACCACATGAGGGTGAGAAAATGATGACAGCGTTTTCATTTTCGGGTGAACTAAATACTTACAGAAGATTTAAACTTTCAGTTTGCAGCAGTTGGAATCATTCTCAAATAAAAAAGCTTATATTTTGTATGCATAATTATGTTTCAGTGCACGACTTATATTATATTGAATGAATTCATTTTTGTCAACCAAGTTAGCAGCATCAAATGAAAAAGCAGCTGCAGACGCCAGAGGATCTGTTCATCCCGAGCCTCTGAAAGCTGCATGTGATCTGCACAAAACACCTGGATTACATCGGCCCTGTCCACTTCTGCTCCATACCTCCACTCCGTGACATCATGGTGCTATCCCTGACCATTTCATGAGCAGACCCTTTCAACCGTGGCCCGGAGGTTTGCCAGTTCAGTCCACTTGCTGCTTGTGTCTGACGTTGAGTGCATAAGTCAGAGCTGTGTGTTGAGATTTCTGTTGTTTTTGGAGAAAGCCAAAAAAAGCCAAAAAAAGCAGATGCTATCTAAGAGGATCGAACCAACGACATTGAGTGAAGTCACCAGTTCGATGAGCCAGTTGGCTATGGGACTAGGACTTGTGTTTATTGTATGGCAAGGCTGTTGGAAGAAGCGACACTGCAGTGTGGCATTGAAGTTTCATTGAAACTTGCTTCTACTTCAGGCAAATGTTTCCAGAGGGTCCTCACACCATCGGTGCTCGGGCCCTAATTATTCACAATACATTACAATTTGAATAAACTAGTTCAAACTGATTTCATTATTAAAAAAAACAAACAAAAAAAACAATTCATTTCATTATTACCCTCATATCATACATAACCTTTAGACTATACTGTTGTGTAAGCATATTTCCACCCAGAAAAAGGTCATCTATAGTGACCACTGGCCGCAATAATAGTACCATGTGAAAGTATATACCATTTCATATGATGACAAAATAGCAGAATTACATTCTTTGGATGAACAATTCCTTTAAGCAGCAGGTCAGATGTTGTAAGTTGATTCTCAGAACAAATGTGTTAATTTCCCTGACTTAGCATTGGGAAACACACAATTAATAAAAATATTAATGACATATTCAATAATTTTCGAACTGGGGTCCAGGGACCCTTCGGAAAAAGGTTTGCGCTCATCAATTTACTGCTGTTTGTGCCATTATTTACAGCCAAAAAAGTAAACCAAACGCTAACTGGTAGGTTACGTTGGTCATTACGGAAATGATCCGGCTGTGTCTGTGTTCTTTAAAGTCCAGTATAGATTGCGCGCTGACCTTTCCACTCCCATCGGCGCTGTTTTAGAAATGGTGCTCTTGCTAATTTGCCCTGTTTAGTAAATCTGGCCCTAAGGCTGCATTTACATTACATGGTTCAAGTGACCCAATTCCAATTTTTTTCTCCCATGTGGCACAGATTGGATGTGACCCATGAATGTGTAAGCAGGACAAAAGCACATGGATTCCGATGTTCTCAGAATGGTTTCAGATCTCATTCGTATGTGGAATACATCTAAACGAATAGGATACATGCGTTTGCGTCCGCATGTAAGCTGACAGATCGGATATTTCCCCGTCAATGCGAGTCGTACGTCATTGAAAAAGCGAATGGCATCAAGTCAGGTGGACACCAACCGTGATCACATGATTCTTTCCAATGGCGCAATGGAGGACGAAGCATCAATCCAATGTTTTGCTGACCTTTAGAGATGGTGCGGAAAGCAAAACTTGTATTATCATTTCATCTGCGTCCATTGCAAATCATGCCGTTTTTACTTCCTTTTTGGCCCAAGCTTTTCCGGGTCAATATGTCTACCTTGTGCAGTTTATTATAGAACAGTATGCAATGAAAACAACATATACAGTGTATATGATAATATTTATTAAAAGCATAAATGGATGTTGCCATATTGGGACATTAATTGTCCTTGTCCCTAAAGCCCTCCCCTAACCCTACCAGATAAACACTTTACTCCCACTGTTTGACGCTTTTTTCAACTTTTCAAATTTTATCTTAATTTTTATTTAAGATACAGTAAACGCCTCTCTGAGCTGATATGCGATTGGAAAAGGGAGAATTAGTTCAGAAAAAGGCGGATTCGGTCATGTCAAAAGCTAACGTCATCCGCCTAACTATCCACACCACGATCCTGTTATCAATTTTGTAATAGTGTGAGGAGTTAGTGTAAATAGCCTCTGCCAACAAGGTTTTGTACTTGCTGTATATACTTATTTTATTTTATGATTTTTATATTTTATTTGATATTTTTGTCTGTTCTGGCTTGGGTCACCGTTATATGCGTTCCTGGGTCAACATATTGTGTTGAACATGGAACAAAATTCCTGTCAGAAAATGTAGTCCTAACCATATCCCTACCCCTAAATCTAACCCTACCCTTAACTTCTCCCTAAAACCAGAGGGAAATTATAACACTGATGTAGAAGCACATAACCCTGGTTGTAAGCCTAAACTTGACATAAACTGTAAACTTGTTCCTCAAATCTGATTGGTCGATTGGAATGTTGTTCCAGGATCAACAAAGATGTTGATCCAGGAACATGTTGCACTTGGTGAAATCATGTTCAGTGTTTTCTACCAGTGACAAAACTGCTGCTAATGAACATTTGCTGTATCCAAGACATTTAAAATCAATCCAGATGGTGAGCCTAATGAAGACATCACTGTCCATCAAAAAAAAAAAAAACACTTTTAAGGTGAACGTAAAAATGAAATAAAAGAGTAAAGCCAACGCAAAGCAGACAGCTGGGCTGTTATGTCAACCGTAGTGCTTAATTAATGAATTCACTTGAGAGGATAACATCCTCAGACATTCTCAGGATAACATCCACCAAAAAGGACGTTTTTGAAAAAAAAAAAAAAAAACTAAAGCAAAGCCTAAAACCACTCTTGGCTAATCCATTCAACATCCTACACTCTCCATATCACTAGACAATTCATTTGCTCTGCCTTGCCAAGCTGTATCCAAAACAAACCATTCCCCTTGAAATCAATCCAATTCCCAGAACATTTCCAATAGAAACCAACAAATCCCCTTGCAGTAAATTAAATTAAAACATACAGCAAGATTAGTTGACTTTTCATTCAAATTAGTGTGTAGTGTGCTTTTAAAACATATTATAGACATACATTTGTGCAAATCAGATTAAACAAGTATTAATATTCCCACTATCCTACGAAAGATGGATTTCATTTTGTTGCATTTTTTTTATTTTTCTACAATTAAATATTTAATAGAGTGCACAGACATATATGTGATGTGAGTCCCTATGGTTGTGAAAAAGAACCTTAGCATACATAAAAAGACCTATTAAAGAAATAATATACTTTAAAAGGATATACGAACTGAATGTGAGTTTTCAGACACTTAATTGCATGTTAATTGTAATTAAATGGAAATGTATTAGTTTATGCAAAGTTTAAATTGATAGTGAATGCAATTACCTAAACTTTATAGTGCTTTTGGTCAATTAAAATATACTGTATCATCATTTCTTTTGAGACTCGTAAGTCATGTGTCACACTTGTAATGATGAAGTTGCAAATTCATATTTACTAAAAGGTATTACGTGAAATGGATAACATAATTTACTTTTGTAGTTTAGTTATTTAACACAATAAAGTGTATGGTAAACCACAACCTTACCTTTAAATGATATGTAAAGTGCTTCGAGGCTTGAAGGGCCAAACATTACCTTTTTTCCTCCACCATGGTCCTTCAGGAACCGAGTACGAGAGATCTTTGAATTCGATGTTGACTGCGGGTCTGCGGGGGAGATATGAAAATCGCTGGGCCTCGGTCAGATTGTTCTCAACTTTTTTCAGGTGTCCGTGCAACAGTGGTGTTTGCTGACTGCCGACAGGCTTGGATATCATTTCATCAATGGACACACACACGGTTCTAGGGTCTAGCATGAGATCCGGAGGTCCGTTGGTATTCTGAGGATGGAGAGAGAGAACGCTTATGTAATACACTGCAGCCTTGAGGGAAAAGACATGAGGATTTTGCCCTAAGGACTCAAAACCTCTGCTGACAAATTTCCGATGTTCAAAAGTCATCAAGGATAAAATGAACGAGTGTAAGACTCTATTAACACTCACACAAACACGCATTTGGGTTTCCATGTTTCATTGGGACATAGATGTAATGATTTTTATACTGTACAAATATATTATATATATATATTCTGTATATTCAGTATACTCTCCCATTACACTAACCCTATATTCTCTCCCATTACACTAACCCTACCCCTAAATCTACCCATCACACAACACTTTCTGCATTTTTACATTTTCAAAAAACATAGCTTAGTATGATTTTTAAGCTTGTTTTCTCATGGGGACCAAAAAAATAATTGTTTCCACAAGATCAAAATTTACTGGTATTACTATACTTGTGGTCCCCATGACATAGGGAATACCAGGAACACACACACACACACACCCTAAATTTGTTGCTCTATAGCAAAATAGCAATGTCTCTTGTAAACAATGATATATTCATGGTATATTTCAAAGTAAGTACATCGGAGTACCCTGGTTTCGAATGACCATGTTATTGCTCTCTAATGCCATCACTGTACTGACAGTATTTTTTTTATTTTTTGTATTAAGAATAATAAGCAATAAGCATCAACACCACATATAACATATATATGTATAGTATACATAACATAAAATAAAAGTGCATCAGAAATGCACGTGAAATATAAAGAGAGACAACCTAATCTCTCCCTCTACACAAGGCAGATGAGGTTACTATCGGACAAAGCTTATTCTAAGCTCGAAGGGAAAAAAAAACGGTGATGGCTAAATGTGAGTTTAATGCAGTAATGTGTTCCTCCATATTAAAACTGTATGATGTAATATAAAAGGATATTAAAACATCATCATCACATATGAAATTTTAAGAATTTATCAAATTAGTGCTGGCACTACGTTTTTTATATTTAGATATATTTATATTAAATATTTAGCAACTGATCATGCATTAGAAACATCTTTGCAACAACAATGTTATGCAGTCTGTGACAACAGGACAGTCATGTGAAGATCTGACAGATCTGTGCCTGGAGTCAGTGAGGGTTACTCGGGTTCACTCGGGATATACACATCAATCAAGCATGTTTTAAACATACAGTTTATTTTACGCAGCTAAATGTGTTAAGTATTAAATGGTCAAATTAAAAATTCATATATATATATATATATATATATATATATATATATATATATATATATATATATATATATATATATATAGGCTACATATATGTACACACACACACACACACATATGCATGCATACCTATAGATAGATAAATAGATATCAATGAAATAAAACAATCTTACCATTATGATGGAGTTGGTCACTGCAGTATTGTTGACTGAAAAGGCAGCCATAAGACATGCCATTCCTTTAAAATGTGCAGCGACTAAATCCGCTTCTGGCCAATGCAGTGAGATCTTGCATTTGTTTGGTCCTCAGCAGCTCCTCCGAGTATTCCTCCTCGCGATGTTATTGTTTACACGAGCAGCACCTGCGCGCGGTGTTCAGATGGTGACATCACTATAACCGTGCGGGCAGGACACACACACAGGACACACGGGACGCGTTTTTGCGATGAAAGGGAACACACGACAAGGGAAAATATCGGAGAGGTCTCAAGGTGCTTTTTAAAAGGCGGAACTGTTCTCAATAAACGTCGTCGAGACGCTAAATAGAACGTAATCAATATAGTTAGTAACCTATAATATTTAGTATGTAGCCTATATATAGGGTATATATATATATATATATATATATATATAGGGTATATATATATATATATATATATATATATAGGGTATATATATAGGGTATATATATATATATATATATATATATATATATATATATATATATATATATAGTTAGTAAGCTATAATATTTAGTATATGATATAGTATATTACACACACATATATATATATATATATATATATATATATATATATATATATATATATATATATAAATTGTTCAACTTTTCATTCTACCAATGCAGCATGCACTAAGAACAGGTTTAAGGCACATGTACACCCTCTGGTGGCTTCTCACTGAAAAAGAAAGAGAAGTGAACAGACATCATCATCATCATCATCATCATCATGTTGTGCCCATTTCATTGTAAGTATTAAAAAAAAAAAAAAAAACGAAAAACAATCCTGTTCAGTTGGCTATGGTTCATACCCACCAGTTTTGAACCCAGTGTGTGAGTGTGTGTGAATTGGTTGTGTATGTGTAGAGAGAAAGGGTCCTGGTCACAAGGTCCTGCATGTGAGCTGCTATTGCCGCTGATGTGGGTCCTGAATAGTAGATTTCTGCTGACAACGTTTCTGGCCGTACACAGTTGCACAACTACCTGTTTTCCCAACTACCTGTTTTCCAATGAGTTTCCACTGCAGAGACACAAATAATGAGTGTTAAATGAGATCACTCAACATATCTATAGACTATTTTTAAATTATCCAGTGGAAGTGGGTTGTCGAGGATTTGTATGGTTGGGTTGCGAATAGATTGTGAGATTGAGGTTAGGTCACATGTGAACTACGAGGAAGGAGCAACCTCAGCAGCAGGAGGGATGTAAAGGTCAGTAAGCTGGGCTGAGTTGAGTAGGGGACGGAGGGGGGTGACTCTGGGAAGCCATGAAGATCTGGATACATCCAGTGACTGTGGTGAATAGTGCTGCTGGCAACAAGGGAAAGACCTTGTGACAGCCTGGAGAGACAGCTGACAGGAGGAAAGAGACCCCAATGGGGCTGGTAAGGGTTGGCTAACCTTGTCGGCAGTATCCAGCTCCATGTTTACAGGATTCTGGAGACACCTGCCCAAGGCTTCTGAGAAATTAAAGAGAAAAATACCCCTAGACTCTGCAAGAGCGGGGGCGGAAGATGACTCAATGTTGGACAACATGGTTAACGACTTAGGAATGGAAACGGATATGAGTATGGAGAGTAAGACTAGTTCAAGATCTGCAGTTAGTAAAGTCATTGAACTCCAAGCTTGTGTCTGTGGCTGGAGCAAGGCGACAACGGTCAGGGGTTTGAAGATTCATCAAGGGAAAATGAAATGCTTGAGGGAGAAGGGACAAGGGCCTCGCATTGATCAGTACTTCTTACGAAGTCAGTCAAGTCAGTTGAATGAAATCTAGCGACAGGAAGCAAACCACAGCTCGCAGGATATCAGCACCCCTGTCATAGGAGAGGAGGGCTTGCACAGTTAGTGATGAACATATTCATAGTTGTGAACCCAGTCAGACTAACCAGCATAAGAGAGAAAAGAACCTCAACGGGCATTGGCCTGGAGTTAGATGGCCAAGAGCTTGTGAGAAAACTGCATGGGACACGGTAAACACAGATCTATGCTTTGCGTTGGAAAGATTAACTGGTATAGTTGAAAATATGCTGGATAAATTTGGGGACATCATTTAAGCATATGGAAGTGAGAGGTTTGGTGTGGAAAAAAGGAAGGAAAAAGTACAAACTATTCCTGGAATGTCTAGACGGCAGCAGAAAATTTAAGGGTTAGTTAGAGAAAGGAGACAGCTGAGAAAAGCAATGGTAAAGAGCAGAACAAAGTCAGAAGGAGGGACTCAATCTCTTACAAAGGGCCATAAAAGATAAGCTGGCAACATTACGCAGAGCTGAGCGTCTACGGAAACGCTACAAAAAGAAGGAACGTGCGAGGGCTAATTTCTATAAAGACCCATTCAACTTCGTAAAGAAGTTATTCACCAGTGAGAAGAATGGCATTTTAAAAGCATCTAGGGTTGAGCTAGAAAGATATTTGGAGGAAACGCATACAGATGCAAAAAGGCATGAGCCTATGTCAATTCCATCAGACATACCACCTATCAACCCACCAGAATACCAAATGGAGGTCTGTGCACCTAAGTGGAAAGAGGTAGAGCAGGCTGTGAGAAAGGCAAGGGCTTCATCATCTCCAGGGCCTAATGAAGTTCCGTACAGAGTGTACAAGAGTGCTTCAGGAGTTCTGCGAACTCTGTGGAAATTGATAAAAGTGGCATGGGAAAAACAGGTTGTACCTAGAGCATGGCGCAGAGCAGGTGGAGTCTTTATACCTAAAGAAAAAGATGCTACAACCATCAGTCAGTTTCGTCCTATTTCACTATTAAACGTTGAAGGTAAGATTTTCTTCAGCATTATTGCTCAGAGATTGTCCACCTACCAATTAAAGAATGGCTTCATTGACACTTCAGTTCAAAAAGCTGGCATTCCAGGTTTCCCAGGATGCTTAGAACACATCAATGTTATCTGGCAACGAATTCAATTCGCTAAAAAGGAAAAGGAAGGAGCTCCATGTGACATTCCTGGATTAGGCTAATGCATATGGTTCAGTGCCACATGAGCTTCTTTGGGCAGCATTTGATTTTTTCAGAGTACCAATGTCAATAACAAATTTAGTGAAAGCCTATTTTGAAGATTTGCAATTTAGTTTCTCAACTCCAGAATTCAGCACTACATGGCAATGCCTAGAGGTTGGAATTAGGGCTGGGCGAAATATCGCATCACATTGTTATGCGCATCTCGTCAGTAAAGCCGGTTCCTTGATTAGTAGTAAATCGCCTTCACCTGCTTTCAGATGGAGCGGCATTTACTACTAAGAGCCGTAATTAACTGACAAGCTGAGCCATATTGCATAATGCTACTAATAATTACATAATTACTACTAATCAAGGAACCGGCTTTACTGACGAGATGCGCATAGCAATGTGATGCGATATATCGCCCAGCCGTTGGAATAATGGCAGGATGCACCATTTCTCCACTGGCTTTTACCATGGCAATGGAAGTAATCATTAGGGCATCAAGATGGGTAGTAGGAGGAGAGCGCTTGGCTTCTGGGATGCGACTACCACCAATCAGAGCATACATGGATGACATGACAACCATGACTACAACAGTAGCCTGCACTAATCGGTTATTGGGGAAGAATGCAATTGAAGCCCTCTAAATCAAGGAGCATCTCGATAGTTAAAGGAAAGGTAGTAGATAAAACATTCTTCATTAATGGTGAGGCAATACCAACAGTTTCTGAGAAGCCAGTGAAGAGTCTTGGGAGATGGTACGATGGGGATCTAAAGGACACAGTTCGAGTGGGAGAAGTTAGACGACAAGCAGTGGAAGGGTTGAAGAGCATAAAAAGCTGTGCGCTACCAGGCAAACTGAAACTCTGGTGCTTTCAGTTTGGTCTACTGCCAAGGTTGTTGTGGCCACTGACTGTGTAGGTTTCTTTGACAACAGTGGATAAGCTGGAAGCGTTAATAAGTTCATACATCAGGAAATGGCTGGGAGTTCCATGCTGCCTCAGCAGAGTGGGACTTTATAGTAAAGGAATTATTGCAGCTGCCAGTCTCTGCTTTAACCGAGGAGTTTAAGTGCGCCAAGGTCAGAGTGGAAATGACCTTAGTAGAGTGACACGACAAATGTGTAAGGGAGGCAGCCCCTGTGTTAAAAACTGGTAGAAAGTGGCCAGCAAAGAAATCTGTGGTAGAGGCAAAGGCTGACCTTCAAATTGGGGATATCGTGGGACAGGTACAGCATGGAAGAGGGGGTTTTGGGCTCAGTTTAGCTCCTCCTAAATGGCACAAGGCAGGCCCTGCTCAAAGGAGGAAGCTGGTAGTCAATGAGGTGCGAAAGCAGGAGGAGAGGATGAGGTGTATAAAAGGCCATTTCCCAGGCCAAGCAGGGAGAGTGGATGAGATGGGAGAATGTTGAACAACACAAGAGGGGCTGAAAAGACCTTTGGTCAATGGAAGAGAGTAAGATCAGTTTCCTTATTAGGTCAACATATGATGTTCTCCCATCACCGCAGAACCTAAACCTCTGGGTAGGAGAGGATCCCCAGCCGTTGTGTGTGCCGACGCGCCAAGTACATTGCAGCCGTTAACGCCGGACAGAAGGAGATTCACACCACCATATGGAAAGAAGCGTAAATGGATGGAGAAGCATAGGTTATTGTAAAGCTACGTCTTAGTTTGTGCTTATCTTGGCGAAAGCCACGTACAACTCAGCATGAAGTTTTAACATCTACTCTCGTGTAATGGAAATCATAAATTGAAATAGGTCATATTTTGGTTACACTTTATTTTAAGTTGTCCTGTTACAATTATATATTTAAGTACTTAGTTATATTAATTAAATATATGTATTTGGTTTGCTTTGGATGAGTTACATGTAATTATGCAGAATTTAGTTATAATTACATGTAGTAACTACATGTAAAATGTAACAAGGACCCTGTAAAATAAAGTGTTACCAATATTTCCTGAAACAATTACAGAGTAACAACTCAGTGGCCAAAAGTGATGTCTGGAGGGGTTATTAGTTTTTAATGACCCTATAAGTTTGATTAAACCATCAAAATATGAAGAACATATTTTATAATTCTTTAAATATGAGGGAAGAACCAAACACTGAACTTGGTTAAGGTATTTATCTGACAAAATGATTTGACAAAAAAAATAAATACAGGTTTTGTTACTATGCAAAAAATGTGATTGATTACAACAAAATGTGTTGATTACAACAACATCAGTTATTTATATTGTGTTGTTTCCCTCTTGTTTTATATGTATATATATATATATATACACTCACCTAAAGGATTATTAGGAACACCTGTTCAATTTCTCATTAATACAATTATCTAATCAACCAATCACATGGCAGTTGCTTCAATGCATTTAGGGGTGTGGTCCTGGTCAAAACAATCTCCTGAACTCCAAACTGAATGTCAGAATGGGAAAGAAAGGTGATTTAAGCAATTTTGAGCGTGGCATGGTTGTTGGTGCCAGACGGGCCGGTCTGAGTATTTCACAATCTGCTCAGTTACTGGGATTTTCACGCACAACCATTTCTAGGGTTTACAAAGAATGGTGTGAAAAGGGAAAAACATCCAGTATGCGGCAGTCCTGTGGGCGAAAATGCCTTGTTGATGCTAGAGGTCAGAGGAGAATGGGCCGACTGATTCAAGCTGATAGAAGAGCAACTTTGACTGAAATAACCACTCGTTACAACCGAGGTATGCAGCAAAGCATTTGTGAAGCCACAACACGCACAACTTTGAGGCGGATGGGCTACAACAGCAGAAGACCCCACCGGGTACCACTCATCTCCACTACAAATAGGAAAAAGAGGCTACAATTTGCAAGAGCTCACCAAAATTGGACAGTTGAAGACTGGAAAAATGTTGCCTGGTCTGATGAGTCTCGATTTCTGTTGAGACATTCAGATGGTAGAGTCAGAATTTGGCGTAAACAGAATGAGAACATGGATCCATCATGCCTTGTTACCACTGTGCAGGCTGGTGGTGGTGGTGTAATGGTGTGGGGGATGTTTTCTTGGCACACTTTAGGCCCCTTAGTGCCAATTGGGCATCGTTTAAATGCCACGGCCTACCTGAGCATTGTTTCTGACCATGTCCATCCCTTTATGGCCACCATGTACCCATCCTCTGATGGCTACTTCCAGCAGGATAATGCACCATGTCACAAAGCTCGAATCATTTCAAATTGGTTTCTTGAACATGACAATGAGTTCACTGTACTAAAATGGCCCCCACAGTCACCAGATCTCAACCCAATAGAGCATCTTTGGGATGTGGTGGAACGGGAGCTTCGTTCCCTGGATGTGCATCCCACAAATCTCCATCAACTGCAAGACGCTATCCTATCAATATGGGCCAACATTTCTAAAGAATGCTTTCAGCACCTTGTTGAATCAATGCCACGTAGAATTAAGGCAGTTCTGAAGGCGAAAGGGGGTCAAACACAGTATTAGTATGGTGTTCCTAATAATCCTTTAGGTGAGTGTATACTATAGTATATATAGTAGTAGTATATATATATATATATATATATAGTAGTATATATATATATATATATATATATATATATACACACACACACACTCACCTAAAGGATTATTAGGAACACCATACTAATACTGTGTTTGACCCCCTTTCGCCTTCAGAACTGCCTTAATTCTACGTGGCATTGATTTAACAAGGTGCTGAAAGCATTCTTTAGAAATGTTGGCCCATATTGATAGGATAGCATCTTGCAGTTGATGGAGATTTGTGGGATGCACATCCAGGGCACGAAGCTCCAGTTCCACCACATTCCAAAGATGCTCTATTGGGTTGAGATCTGGTGACTGTGGGGGCCATTTCAGTACAGTGAACTCATTGTCATGTTCAAGAAACCAATTTGAAATGATTCGAGCTTTGTGACATGGTGCATTATCCTGCTGGAAGTAGCCATCAGAGGATGGGTACATGGTGGCCATAAAGGGATGGACATGGTCAGAAACAATGCTCAGGTAGGCCGTGGCATTTAAACGATGCCCAATTGGCACTGAGGGGCCTAAAGTGTGCCAAGAAAATATCATCCACATCATTACACCACCACCAGCCTGCACAGTGGTAACAAGGCATGATGGATCCATGTTCTCATTCTGTTTACGCCAAATTCTGACTCTACCATCTGAATGTCTCAACAGAAATCGAGACTCATCAGACCAGGCAACATTTTTCCAGTCTTCAACTGTCCAATTTTGGTGAGCTCTTGCAAATTGTAGCCTCTTTTTCCTATTTGTAGTGGAGATGAGTGGTACTCGGTGGGGTCTTCTGCTGTTGTAGCCCATCCGCCTCAAGGTTGTGTGTGTTGTGGCTTTACAAATGCTTTGCTGCATACCTCGGTTGTAACGAGTGGTTATTTCAGTCAAAGTTGCTCTTCTATCAGCTTGAATCAGTCGGCCCATTCTCCTCTGACCTCTAGCATCAACAAGGCATTTTCGCCCACAGGACTGCCGCATACTGGATGTTTTTCCCTTTTCACACCATTCTTTGTAAACCTTAGACATGGTTGTGCGTGAAAATCCCAGTAACTGAGCAGATTGTGAAATACTCAGACCGGCCCGTCTGGCACCAACAACCATGCCACGCTCAAAATTGCTTAAATCACCTTTCTTTCCCATTCTGACATTCAGTTTGGAGTTCAGGAGATTGTCTTGACCAGGACCACACCCCTAAATGCATTGAAGCAACTGCCATGTGATTGGTTGATTAGATAATTGCATTAATGAGAAATTGAACATGTGTTCCTAATAATCCTTTAGGTGAGTGTGTGTATATATATATATATTTTTTATTTTTTATTTTTTTTTACATGCGTTCATCATTTTTTCTGTATGACAGCCAGGCCAAAAAATTATGTCAGCACAAAGTTTCATAACACAAATAAAACGATTGACTCCAAGCAAGCTAATACGCTGCCATGCATGCTTTAACAAATTTGTAATAATATTTGCGACGTCACTTTTGGCCACTACTGTAGCGCTGAAAGAAAACACCCGCAGCTACAATGCAACATTACATCATTAAATTCCAATGCATTATATAACAAGCCTATTATACTTTAAGGGCACATTTTTCACACTTTTTCAAATGTTAAACATGTGAACAACACCAATAAACCCTTAAGGATCAGATTACTAGAAAACAATCAAATCTCTCCTTATAATTGATCCAAATATATTCATTCCTTTCTTTGCATGCTGGGCATAACAAGTTATGAAACTGCAGGCAAGCTCTTCGCTGTGGGTAAATTACTTTTTTTAAATGTTGCTGGGATTAGAAAGAAATAAATAAAGACATAATCTCACAACTGATGCAGATAAAGGAATGAAGAGTGTGTTATTGACTAGACTAGTCCCGCCCCTGCTGTCCCATATAAATGTGAGTGGTCAGCCGGAGAGACGGAGATGCTGCAACATGAGGGTGCTGGGACTGGTTATAATAACTCTGCTGCTGCTGACAGCGAGTGAAGGTACTTTTCAATATGCAACATAACAACAAGTCTGGATCTGTGGGTATTATTGCTGGTATTAACAATGCTGATGTGCATTGGCCGATTGATAGCATTATTTACTAACTTGCATGACAACAGTTATGACTGTTGGACAAGTATGGATTGTTGTTTCTGTACTGAGCCATCTTCTCCCGACAGCCAATGACACAGAGGTGCAGGGATGGACCTGTGGATATCGAGGACTGTGCAGGAAGCACTGCTATGCGCAGGAGTACATGATTGGTTATCGTGGTTGCCCTCGGAGATACAGGTACTGAAAAGTTCTGCACATATCAATTTAGTTTGATTGTTTATAGTTTTGTAGATGTAGATGTGAATTACAACAACAACAAAATATCCGCAAATATTCACTTACAATGGAAGTCTATGGGACGATATATACGGTATACTTGCCCCATAGACTTCCATTGTAAATGCCAACACAATCTCAAGGCAATTCGTAACTATTTTACGTTTTGGCGAAGTGATGGCTGAAGGCCCGTTCACACCAAGGATGGTAACTATAACGACAATCAGTGCTGGGCATTAACTAATTACCTGAAATCTGGATTACATAATCAGATTCCAAAAATGAAGTACTTGTAACTAAATTGCATTATGTTTTGAAATACTCGTAATCAGACTATTGATTACACTGTTACACATTCTCACAATGGCGGTAAATTATTAATTTGAATTATCCCTCATTGAGTTATTTAACCACGTGTTCATTTTGGAAGGCTTTACTTTTGTCTTTCAAACACGTTAAAATGCACAAATTCACATCATTTCATATTTACACGCAATGCAGGGATTTTGTCAGCTGAACTTCTTTGACCTAATATATTTACTTGAATTATCCCCTGAGATTTGAAGTTAATAAGTTAGGTCAATAATAAAATTAAGTCAATAATAATAATAGATGATAAAATTAAGTTTGTTCTCTTTGTATTTTTATACAAATATGCTACAAGATTATACTATTCAAATGAATGTGATAAACAAATTAGGTCAAAAGTAATCTAAAAGTAGTTAGATTACATTATTTTAAATATGTCATGTAGGGCTAATGGATTACGTTACTAACTACAATTTTTTGTCATGTAATTTGTAATCAGTAACCGACTACAATTTGCAAGTAATCCACTTAGCATTGAGATAATGATAAAGATAGTTCTGAAAACCGTTCTAAATGTGAAAGAATAGCAGAAATTCACACCACAACTATAACGGCGCAGAGGAATGAAATCGTTGGAGTCGTTTTCTGATCTATTTTTTTCCCCCAGCTGATGAACGATAAAAACATTGACAGCCAATCAGAATCCACCCTGCTTTTAAGAGCTCGAGCAATTAAAGCAGCAGTCAACGAAACCTGCAGCATGCGCTTGTAATAAACAGAGCGTTAATGTTCGTTGGTGTGGACACTAATTAATAGCTATCGTTCTTTGTGTGAACGGGCCTTACTTGGTATGAATCCGTCCAATCTTATTCATGCATTTTCATACGATCTGCTTACGCCCCAGTAAAGGTTAGGCCTGGGTTGGGTTAAGGGTGGAGCTTCATGCGTTTTTTCTAATAATCGTACGAATTCATACGAAATCGCCACCTTGCAACTCAAGTATGTTTTCCCGTCAGATCAGGTTGGTAAGTGCATACCTGTCAATGCCATATTTTATCTGGTGATGCTTTTTTGGATTTTAACTAGTAACCTGAAATATTTCTGCCCCAAAAAAAAAAAAGCAACACAAATAGATATTCTAACCAAATATTTTTATTCTCAATTTCTAGGTGCTGTGCTTTGCGCTTTTAACCTTTCTGAAGAAGCTCCTGTTTATCAAGACTGGATTGCGGAACCTCTTATTTCACAGAATCTAAGAAACGGCGTGTTGATTTACGGATGATAGCATGAAGGCGCGGCCATATTGGTGAAATTCCGTGTGCAATGTTGCCAATAGCGTAGAGATGTGTGAAGCACAGCTCGCACAGAAGTAACATTCAAACCTTTCTGTTGGTCAGAAAATGTGCATACACAAGCAAAATCTGCGCGGGGAAAATGCTCGCCCTCGCGGTCAAATAACTCATGATCGCGCTGATTCTTTCGCCGGAATCCGCGCGGTTCTTATCGGACTTCGCCCACGGAATTTCACCGAGCAACAGTAAATGTGACCACACCTCAAGAACGATTTATGCTGCAAAAATGTAACAAACAGTTTGCATTATTCTCTCACTAAAACCATCACCTGAAATAAAACGGAGCAAGAAACTAGGAAAACTTACACAAAGATATACATCCACATTTTGTTTGTCAAAAGGATCAGCCAATATGTACTCAAAAATCTATATTCAGATGGCCCCTTTGTTTAATATTCGACTGGTCCCTTTATACATGCAGTATGTGTGTGTTATTTGCTCTAACTGGATTAGTGGAGTGAGAGCAGCTCAGCTTTGGTCTCCGCAATATGACCAGCAAGAGTTCACTGACCCACATATCTCACAACAATCCCTTCAATACATAGAAGGCAAATATAAGTTTGACGTCCTTCAACAGTTCGGTCATGAAACAGCTGGATTGCTGTATTTTGTGTTGTACTTAATGGTTTTTCAACTGAATAAAATCAATCGTAAAAAAAAAAAAAAAAAAAAAAACAGGTCTCTATACGGTTTCTTCAGAACGTCAGTGATGCGTCCAATTGAAAATGCATATTTTTGACAGTTTTACACTTACAGGATTGAGGTATAACATGTTTTTATTATACATGAGGCGGGTCAACCCCTTGTGTTATGTGATGATACACTGTTAAAAAGAAAGGTTCTTTATTGCCATACATTGTTCCATGGAACCTTTCCATGCCACAAAAGGTTCTTTATCGTGGAAAAAAGTTTCTTTAGATTATTAAAAAGCTCTTCATATGAAGAAAACAACGGTTCTTTTAAGATCTGTTCACTGAGAGTTTCTTCAAATGGAACAAAAAGGTTCAAAAAGTCTCTTTTCGGCACCTTTATTTTTAAGAGTGAATGTAAAATTTACACGACTTCCGCCTCTCGAAACCAAACTGCTTTCCTGACGATTTGATTTCAAAAGAGGGATTTGTTTTATGTAAATGTATCAGACTTTGAAATCGGTCCTATTCAGATTTAAAATGTCCACAGTTCAAAAGGAGGAGTGTTATCTACTACCACAATGCATTGTTTGCAGTGTTTTCACGAGTTGGTAGAGGCACGCGCATGAACACTTTATTGGACGGAGCCAAATGCGAGTCATTCCATCAATGTGCATATGCAAGTTGACACAATAGGACAAACCCCCACAGATGTGTTTACACAGGCTCTGGCCATCACAATAATGTCTAGGCCACAGACTCGCTTTGAAAGGATAAAAGTGACCAAGTGTTATTTGTGGCATCTCATCCACAATAGTTGCATGTGGTAAATGCAATGACCTGCGGTATTGCAAATGACTTAACATGCAATCCTCACACAGTTGATTTTAAAGATGCAATGCATTAGCGACAGATCTTTTGTCCAGTAGACACACAGAGTAAAAAAAGATTTTTGGTGAAAGAAATACATAAATGAAGCCAAAATATTAAATGCCATGAATGAATAATTACTGTGAAATCCATTATTTTGTAGAGGGGGCCAAAATGACAAGTTATAGGAGTGGGAAATAACTATTTTATTTAACTTATTTTTGATACTTTAGTAAAATCTATTGACTTCAGCAATCGGTTACATCATATGCCAATAATGACAGTTCAAAAATGGGAAAAAGCACTGTTTCCCCTTCAAGTTTGCATATCTGGAACTCAAGAAGTATTAAAGATATCCTTCTCATTTTAGATTTTGGTTCTTACCAAAAACATTTTGGTATCTTCATATTTAAGACCCATAATCCCAAAGATATGGGAATTAATGTGTGACCCCACGATTTATCTTTGTCCATCCATCCATCCATCCATCTTCTTCCGCTTCATCCGGGGCCGGGTCGCGGGGGCAGCAGTCTAAGCAGAGATGCCCAGACTTCCCTCTCCCCGGACACTTCCTCCAGCTCTTCTGGGGGGACACCGAGGCGTTCCCAGGCCAGCCGGGAGACATAGTCTCTCCAGCGTGACCTAGGTCTTCCCCGGGGCCTCCGCCCAGTGGGACGTGCCCGGAACACCTCCCCAGGGAGGCGTCCAGGAGGCATCCTGAACAGATGCCCAAGCCACCTCAGCTGACCCCTCTCGATGTGGAGGAGCAGCGGCTCTACTCTGAGCTCCTCCCGAGTGACCGAGCTTCTCACCCTATCTCTAAGGGATCGCCCAGCCACCCTGCGGAGAAAGCTCATTTCGGCCGCCTGTATCCGGGATCTTGTCCTTTCGGTCATGACCCAAAGCTCATGACCATAGGTGAGAGTAGGAACGTAGATTGACCGGTAAATCGAGAGCTTTGCCTTACGGCTCAGCTCCTTCTTCACCACAACAGACCGGTACATCGACCGCATTGCTGCAGAAGCTGCACCGATCCGTCTGTCAATCTCCCGTTCCATCCTTCCCTCACTCGTGAACAAAACCCCAAGATACTTAAACTCCTCCACTTGAGGAAGGATTTCTCCACCAACCTGAAGTGGGCAAGCCACCCTTTTCCGACTGAGGACCATGGCCTCGGATTTGGAGGTGCTGATTTTATCTTTGTCCTTCTTAAATATAAAATTTTAGCTGAGAAAGTTTCTGAAATTTGGTTGCTTTCGACACAAAATAACCATATTTTGAAGTGAATGACTCCATTTAGATTTGATTGGAACATGGTCCTTTATTCCAATTCCATATGCATGTACACAAGGAAGACAATATTATGGTTTCTATAGAAAACGTATCTGGCACATGCTAGTATTAACTGGAATTCAGGGTTATGTAAACACAACATTATGTAACCAAACATCCTGCACACACATCTGAACATAGTTTTAGGTGAAACAAAACACAGATGGTTGTGACAATTCAAGAAACTGAAGAACTTTTTTGTTGGAATATTTACTATATTAGTGCTATTTTCATTTTTCAGATTTTTAATATCCAATCTAATTATACTGGCTTAAACTGAATGTTGCACCGGTTTTCATATTCATTTATCGTTGGAATATTCTTGTCATGTAAATGATCGGTCCTTTGCAGAAACGCTTGATCAGAATATGAACCCTAATAAGAAAATGAGTGTCAATCACAAAAGCATCAAACAAATTTGGCAAACGTTCCTGAAATAATGACAGCAACACACAAAATGTAAAAATGCCTTACTTTATTTAGTAATTTTTTTTGTTTTGTTTGAGAATAACAGGCACATACAATATGGGCTAAAGCTGAATATCATTAGGCAAAAACCGTTGACAAGTCCCCGTGGATTTCAGCAGGCCTAATATTTCACAATGTGGAGAAACAAACTGCAACCAGATGTACGGTTCTAAACTTTTCAAAATAAATTAAAATAATCTATATGAAAATGGCTGTTGACAGAAAAGGCAGGTCCATTTACTCCCGAGTGTGAAAAACAGGTCAGGACTGATCCGATGCTCACACACGCGCGCACACACACAAAAAAAGGGAACATAAAATGGTTATCCCTGGTTCAAGCATAAATGGCCAAACACAAAAGTATCTAAGCGGTAGGGGGACAACACGACAGATGGACAGTTCATTTCTTTGCTTTCCGTTGTCCTTTAAAGCCTAAACAGATACAATTCAGAATGTGGAGGAAAAAAAATATATGCAGATTGAACAGACATTTAAGAAGGCTCTATATATACACTGGCGCTCAGATGTACAAAAATCTGCTCGTTTCAGATCCTCAACGCTTCACAAGGCGTCGTGAAAGGTGGAGCACTAATGTAGATCACCTCTGATCCAAAAACACTCCTGAGGGAAGGAGGGACTCATTTTGTTTTATGAAAATAGAAATATTCTTCCATCATTTAAACCCTAATGTGAACTGCTTCCGATTACCCCAAAAAAAAAAAATTAATTCATGTGAACGCTCTTTAAAGAGAGTGTTATTGATATTGAAGAACACTGTTTTTCTTATCTATGCGTATGGTAGAAATGCCTGGCTTTTTTGATTTCAATAAAGAGCACTAAACTGAGACACCAGTATAAACTGAACTTGCATTTAAAAAACAAAACATGGCTCTCAAAAAAAAAATTGGACGATTTTTTAGCACTAAAAAAAACACTGCTGACCTTATGTAATGTTAGAGCCGAGAGCGAAACTGTGATAACACTCGCTAGCCTGAATAACGTCTGTGTTTTGTCCCACTATAGCCGCCGTTACTGCGTGCGCCGGGTCGCTGAAGGCCTGCGCTGTCAGTTTCGACTAACCGTTACTTTGTCTTCTTCTCTGTGGCCAATGTGTCGTGAAGCTTTGAGACATATTTTTCAAATTGGTCCATCACCAGCGTCCCGTTCTCGTCGAAGAACACCCCGACCGACTTTGTAAACTCCGTCTCCCTGAACAGCTTGGTTTTCCCGTCAGTGAAGGACACTCTTAACGTATACTGGTCATCAAACCTAATGGACACAAGCCATTTAGTACTATAGTAAATCACAGTATCAAACTTTTTTCCCTGAGGATTGGCATTGCTAATAGGGTGGAGCTTCAACAAATTTCAAATTCACTTTTTACAATCGGATAGCAGTCCGATCAGAGAAAACGCATGAAGTGAGCAGGTGTAAACAAGCCCTAAAACAGTGCTTCTCAAACCTGTCCACAGCGCATGTTGCATGTCTCCCTCATCTAGCAAGCCGGATTCGACCCTTAAGCAAGACTTGAATTTGGTGATAAACGCAAGACTGTCTGATAAGGGAAACATCCATAAAAAGTGCAGTGGTAGGAGGGTTCCCAGGACATGTTTGAGAAGCACTGGACTAAAACATTGCTTTAACAATCTATATTGGTTTATCAAAATGAAGAGAAAAAATTAGAGATAATCAAGAAATCTAGCTTTCAGCCCAGCACTAGTAGCTAGGGTGTTCTGCACTGCACTGAGGTTTAACATTTAAGACCCCGATATACTTTAAACGAAATCCAAGAATCAACTGGTGTGACATTATTTCGGACAAAATCAGGGTTTGGCAAGCAGTTTCGAAAACAACAAACTTAGTTTTGGCCTGATTTTGTTCCGAAATTACATCACACTCTTGGATTTCGCTCCGAAATCTTGGAAAAGTTCGCCCCGGCTGGTAAACGCCTCCAAACTATTATTGGTCCATGGCGATGACATAATGGTTGGGCGTGGCTCTGAGGCCCCACCTTCTTTGACATGGAAATCTTCTCCAGTTCGTTTCTTCTGTTTGGTCCATCAAGGTCAGACGCCCACAAGTGAAAATATGAACAAATGAGCTTGCAATTCTAAATGAAAATTTGAATTATTTTTCATGTTTAAAGGCACACTGTGGAACTTTTCAACCTTTATAATATATTACCAAAACCCATTGAGATGGTACATCGACTTACAATAGGTTGAATGACACGTCTGCCGTAGCCTGAAGGTGTCTGTATCGCTTTTACTAGCACTATGTAACTTCGGGTTGCGGGTAGGAACCCGAGCACAAAAAGAACTACAAAATTCGACCAGTTTACGGCATACGTCACTTCCCCAAATTCTAACGTGAGAGCTCAACTCGCATTTGATTGCCGTCTGCATGTTGTCGTCATGGCTGAACCAACAGCTACTCGGAAGAAGGCAAAGATTTTGTCATTGGACACAAAAGAAAAAGAAAAAGGGAGAGTGATAAACTAAAAGCCAGGACGAGGATCAACATTGGTCCAGCGTTCGCTCACTGGCTAAAGGAGGAGGAGGGGTGCCCGACCGATGCTGACCTGGCCGTCATGCTTTTGGACCAACTTAGTAAGTTTAATATATATCGCTTGCACAATATCTCTATTTTTTCGAATTTGTTGTCTGTCTGGCCATGTTACGGAATCTATCTTGTCCTCCATTTAACTCCATGTATCAAGGAATGCTAGTAGAGTAGCGAATTATCAATCTGGTAGCTAGTAGGATGCTATAAGTGATATAAGTCATATAAGATATCACAACATACTGCCGTTATTTTTTGCCATCAGCTCATATTTGTATGTGTGTAAAAGAAAAACAAACTGAAGCCTACAAATAACAGCAGTATGTTGTGAGTTGTATCAGTTTTGTTACACAATTTCCCGACTACACTATTTCATCTCCAACCCTGATCAAACACACCTGACTTTAATTTTAAAGAGATCCTGAAGACGTTAATTGTTTGCTTCAGGTGTGTGTGATTAGGGTTGGAGATGAACTGTGCAGGACAGACGATCGGCAGGAGCAGGATTGGGCAACCCTTGTCTATGCGACTTACCTGATCACACATTGTTTTCTGTGTACTTTTGTTCAATTTATTTTCTTTATATAATTTATATTATTAATCTTATATTTATATAATTATTTTGTTCAATAGTGAATCGATTATCTTTCTTCAACCAACAAGTCAACTACTGTCTGCACACACAATCTAAAGACACGGGAGGCTGTTTGACTGTTTGTTGACTTTTGCGACAGTGCTGCGCCGCTTGTGGCCTCTAGGGGGAAATTACAGGTCGAGCGCCACTAGTGGCCAAAAGTTCCACGGTGTGCCTTTAATACTGTAAATCTGTGCTATTTAATAAACGTGACTTGACTGCTGAATTGCAGAAACATCCATATCGCTATGATCAGATGCTTTCTCACCTCTATCATCCATGTTGCGTGTTTTTTTGGGGACAGAACACATTTAAATCTTCATCTAAAAGCCTCTCTCAGCAGTGTGGGCCGCACCTCTACATCGCTGGTCTTGCATTTCAAAGAGCGTATATCGGGGTCTTTATGGTAAGTTATTGTTTGATCACCACTAATAAATACAAGAAGAAAAAAAAAAGAAAAAAAAAAAAGTCACCTTTTTAGGCTAGAGGACAGCTGCCAATTGTGATCAGGGTCCATTCCAGCTGGGTCTTTCTGCAAGGCCACAAGGAAGATGTTCCTCTCTTTGTAAGAGGTGTACAGGGTCAAAATCCCCATCATTATGAAGTATGTGTTGATCTGTTAAGGACAAGAACTGAAGCAGTGCCCAATTTACATTCATTTACATTGTCAAACCTCCAGCACAAAACTATTGTTTCGAGTTTGCTCAATGAAGGATATGAAACAACACAACACGCCAGTACGGGCTTGGACTCTGGGAACGGGTGGAGGTAATCCCAAATTAAAGCTACAATGGCGAAAAGGCAGGAGATCGTGCAAATAAACAGACGTCCATCCACTAGGTTGAAGTTCTCAACGTAGCTATATTTTTCAATCAGAACCTATGGGGGGGGAAGAAAGAAAGAAGAGTAGATGATTTAAAAACTCATCTAATGGACATAGCCCAGTGTTTCCCCTACAATGTATTTAGCAGCGGCGCAGCGCCGCCACTGGATTTTCAGCGCCGCTGCAAAATCTTCACATGATCAGTAATATCACGACATCCACTTACACACCTAAAAACACTTGAGACGTGGCGTGCGCCGGTGCTGCTAATGCGGTGGCTCTGAATCCACTTGTTGACAAGAAAGGAGGAAAGAGCCACATATGGAAAAATTTTCGATTAGGCTAATGTCACGTTGCCATAAGGGGCCGTTCACATAGCGCGTTTTTCTGCGCGTGCAAATTCGTTATTTCAAATGTAGGCGCGCGGGAAGCACGCTCGTTTCTCCAGGCCGCCTCTATTCATGGTTGCATAGCAACGACAGACGCCACGGGAGAGAGCAAGCGCTTTTAGAAAGGAGAAAGCGGCGCTCTCCATGAGGACGAGGAAGTAGCAGCAAAGAATTAATTGATTTCTAGCCCTTGCATTAGCTTTACTACTAGATATATTTATGGAGATGAGAAATAAAAAGCCGCCATGTACAGCTATGATCAGCTGTTCGGCCGAGCTGTCGATGTTGTTACGGAAAGGCCGAAGCTGATCGGTTGGTTTTTGTCACATGGCGTGTTGAGATGAGATGTTACGATGTTTTCATCTCGCCACGCGCGCCTACAATTGAAATAACGCATTTGCGCGCAAAAAACTCGATATGTGAACGGCCCCTAAAGTGAACTCGGGTGCGGTTGTATCCGGGTAGTTTTACGAGCAGGAGTACGTGAACACAGTCTCGGACCGACACCCGAGTGCTGTTATTAGTCCGCCAGAAAAGCAGTTCTAGGCTTATTCTTGGCTGGATAACTCTTTTAAAAAGTCTTTTAAAATGAAATACGAACACAGTTTTGGATTAAATAAAGGTACAGTCAAGTCAAATAAAACACTTGATTGTTCACTTCATTCATTGTGCATTAAATAATGTTAACTTAAAACATTTGATTTTAAAAATGTTAAAATTTAAAAATTAAGTGCGGCCTAAAATTTTCAATAAATTCTAAATAATCTTTTTCTGGGTTGTGCCATTTCATTTTTCCCCTATCAATATCTACCTTATAGCTGAAAATGAACACAAAACAAAAACGTGAAAAATCCTGTCTAAAATTATAAAATGAAGGTTTCTGTTTGTGACCAGTTCAAGGTGCGTGCTGCAATAATCACCTTGAATCTGTTGATGGTATGTCGTAATTGTATGTCTCAAAATGTCAATTTCTATCCACAAAACATGCCAGAAGTCATGGTTTAAGGGTTTATTTTTAAAAAAAGTTTGCAAGTGTGCGCGACTTGGTAACATGCTCCGGGCCGGGACAACACCGCTGCAGGAAAAATTTCTAGGGGAAACACTGTAACCAGAATAAACCAAAGTATGCACATACATCTCTCAAACCACATAAATAGATCACATAATCAGTCAAATGTTTGGAACAATTACGATTTCTTTAATGAAAGAAGTTTCTTCTGCTCACCAAGGCTGCATTTATTTGATTTGAAATACAGTTAAAATTATTACTATTGTGAAATAGCATTACTATTTAAAATAATTTATAACAAAGTTAATATATTGTTAAATGTAATTTATTCAGTGTCATATTATCCTTCAGGAATCATTCTGATATGATTTGCAGCTCAGTTATTTTTTATATCATCAATTTAAAAACAGTTTTGCTGCTTGATTATATATATATATATATATATAATTATCTATATTTAGAAACGTTATAAAATTTCTCAGGATTTTTTGATGAATAGAAAGTTCTAAGGAACAGCATTTATCTATTTGTAACATTTATGGTCACTTTCAACCAATTTAATGCATCTCAGCTGAATAAAAGTATTAATTAGATAAGAAATGTTTCTTGAGCAGCAAATCAGCATATTAGAAAGATTTCTGAAAAATCATGCGACTGAAGACTGGAGTAATGACGCTGAAAATTCAGCTTTAATCAGCTTTTTATTTTTAATTATATTAACATTTTCAACATACAGTACCGGTCAAAGTTTGGGAACATTACTATTTTTAATGTGTTTGAAAGAAATGCTCATCAAGCCTGCATTTATTTGATCAAAAATACAGAAAAAAAAGAATATTGCGTAATAATACTATGATTTAAAATAATGGTTTTCTATTTTAATGTATTTTAAAATATAATTGATTCATGTGATTAAAGCTGAATATTCAGCATCATTACTCCAGTCTTCAATGTCACATAATCCTGATGATTTATCATCAATGTTGAAAACAGTTGTGCTTCTTAATATTTTTCCCTGCGATAACTTTTTCAGGATTCTTTGATGAATAAAAAGTTTAAAAAGAACAGCATTTATTCGAAGCAGAAATAGTTTCTAACAATATACACTACCGTTCAAAAGTTTGAGGTCATTCATATTTTTCTCTCTTTTTTGAAAGAAATTAATACTTTTCTTTAGCGATAATGTGTTAAATTGATGAAAAGTGATAGTCAAGTTGTATATTGTTAGAAGAGATTTCGATTTTTGATAAACGCTGTTCTTTTATTCAAAACTGTTTCCAACATTGATAATAACCTGACTATGAAATCAGCATTATTGTTAGGGCTGGGTATCGTAGCAAAATGTTCGATACCGACACCTTGACTTCGATACCGGTTCCTGAACGATACTTTTTTCGATACCAATTTTATGTAACCAGTTTTAACAATGTAACATTACATAATTTTTATTTTTTCAGTTTGTTGACTTTTTTTTGGTCATATTTTAAGTAAGTTTTCTATGTTTCCTAATCATTTAACAACATGTATTATTTACTTCAATGAGCTCATTGTTTCTGCCTTAACTTAATGCATTGTTTAACAATGAAACTGAATGAAAATTAATTGAAATGCATTACACCTCTGATAACAGATCACTCTAAATTGTAATTTAGACATCGTTTCAAAGCACTTTTACAGAAAATGCATATGTATTGTGAAAAATGCTATACAAATAAATGTGAATTAAATTAGATATAGGCCACTGGGGGGCGGGATGTGCCTCGCGCTCCGCACACATGAAGCTTGCCGCAAAGCACTGGCAAAAGTAGCCTAATGATTATGGCTGTGTCGGGAAACAATAGCGAGGAGATATTTTAATTGTTTATTAATGAACAAGTGTTTACTAATGGTGTGTTCACACCGAACGCGGATTTAATTATTTGCGCGAGTAGATTACATACAAAGTCAATGCAAAGACGCGAATAGACGCATCATTTGCGCCGGGCGTCGCGAATGGCGTGCGCGTTTGCCGTGAACGTCTTCCGCGCAAGTTGAAAAATTTGAACTTGAGCGGAAGATTCAAGCGTCTAACTAGACGCGATAGACGCGTATTTGACGCTCAATTCGCGTTCAGTGTGAACACACCATTACTCAAGTGTATTCTGTGCGCTTCTAAGTGCCTTATCAGATTTACCGTGTTACCGGTTTTGGCAGCAATTATCTGGTCGAAAATATTGCACCGCGTGCTTCTGGCATCGAATCTGGCACATAGGTACACTTTGGATCATTTCCACATATTTTCTATCTATCTGGGTTGGGACGCTTACACACACACACACACTACAGCCTCAAGTGCGACGAGCCATGTCTCTGGGCAGCCGCGTAAACTAGTGTTTTTCCGCCACAGCCAATCATGCTGCATGCTTATTGTTTCACTGACGTTGACGAGATTAACCACTTAGGTACCGAAATTTGGTACCGAAAAACAAGACATGTTTCGATACTCGGTAGTATCGAACCAATTCGGTCGGAACCTAAAAAGTACCGAACTCGGTACCCAGCCCTAATTATTGTATTGTAATAATATTTAGGGATGTCCCGATCCGATCATGCGATCGGAAATCGGGCCCGATCACTAGTGATGGCCGGTTCGTGAACGAATCGTTCTTTTGAACCGGTTCTTTTTAGTGAACCGGTCGAACCAGTACACTAAATCGGACTGAGTCGTTCGAAACAGTTCGCGTCTTGCGTCAGCACTGATCCACAAGTTACTAAAGTTACTCACTTTCAGACATGCCTGACAGTCCCTCCGAATCGAAATAAACCAATATCCCGGAATATATTTTACTCTGAACTGAGCCATGTTGTGCTGAGAGAAGTCACGAGCACGAGCCACTGATACTGAGCATGCGCGTACTACCGAACGTACAGGTACAGTGGTTCTCAGATCACCAGTACAGAACCGAGAACTGTTTATTTCGGACGTGTTCGACATACCGAGAAACGATGAGCTGATGAACAACTGAGCATGCGTGCAATTTTTTAGAGGGACGAAATGTTTCTTAAATATTTTGTTGAACATCAATAAGTGTAACAAAATAAAACGTGTTGGAAACATGTTTATCACATAATTACTGTCTTTTCACTGTATTATTTTAAAGATTGGAAAAACAATGAATGGATTTTAAAACTAAACATTTATTATTATACAAAACATTATTTTCAGGTACAGCTAGCTAAGTTGACAAATCTTTGTCGTAAACTCTTGCCAAGTTTTTAAGGGTGCAAAGTAAATGTTTATAATGTGTTAATCAAAACATAACGTAAACATACTATAGATATGCATCAACTTTTTAGTTGTGTCGACTGTAGGCTGGTAGCCAAAGGTTTCAGCAGTTCTCAGCTCAGCACACACAGGCTTCTCGAGTCAATAACTTGTTGTTGCAGCAGTTCTCTCGAATCACCAGTACAGAACCGAGAACTGTTTCTTTCGGACACGTTCGATACGGAGAACCGATGAGCTGGAGATACTGAGCATGCGTGATAGCACCGTCTCTGAACCGAACTTTCTTTTGGCCAACTGCATGCTGTGCTGATACACGAGCCAGTTTATTCACTTTAGATCTTTAAGACATGTAAAACATCCGCGTTTGCACATCGTCTGTACCCTACAGGGTTCATTAGCAAAATGTAAGAAACGTATCCAAGATGATTATGATGATGAGTACTTTATTTAACACAAGTTATGATTACAAATGCCTTTATTTGAATGTATTTTGATCCGCCGGGATGATAGAATTGACGTCATTACGCGAGGACATAAAAGAACTGATGAACCGTCTTTTTGAACCGGTTCATTGAAACGAACTGTCCGAAAGAACCGGTTCGCGGAAAAGAACCGAACTTCCCATCACTACCGATCACGTGGTTTCAGACTCGATCGGAATCGGACGTTACCTCCCGATCAGGACTCGGATGTAGGGCCTATGTAAATTAGGGATGTAACGGTACATGTGTTCGTAATTATTGAACCGTTTCAGTACGAGGCTTCCGGTTCGGTACGCATACAAACCGAACGATCCCTAGGACCATTTTTCCTGCAGACAAAATCCGCGCTGGCGCGACCACCACAACGTTGCGCAACATCAAATGGCAAACGTAATGAAAGCGGAATGAAACTGCGCTACTCATTATATTGTGCTTAACGGACCATTTATCAGTTCGGACCAGCATTCGGACCAGTCCTGTGCAGCGCGAGATCAAGCGACACTGTGCTAAGAGATCCAGTGAAGAAAACATTTGAATTCGCCACTGAAGTAATAACATCGCTGCGAGATCTAGTGAGAAGCATTCAAATTTCTCCGTTATTTACCGTAGATCTCTATTAGATCAAACAGCGCTGACGTGGAAACCAGGAGAAACATTGTGCCGTGAATGAACATGGATTTAAAGTTGCACTTCAAAACTCAAATATTATATAAATATATATATATTTAAATGTTATTTTTAATGTGATTACCAAAACATTATTTGTTCATCCTTTAAAGATTACCCCCATTTATAAACTTGAAAGTTTTCAAGATGTAGAAAAATTCAAACTTATTTAAAAATAGTTTTTCTTTTAATAAATAGAAAATTTCTCTGGCATTTCTTTCTTTTTGCTGTATTGTATCGAACCGCAAATTTTGTGAACTGTTACACCCCTAATGTGTATATATGTATGTATGTATAAGTATATGTATAAGTATATGTATAAGTATATGTATAAGTATATGTATAAGTATATGTATAAGTATATGTATAAGTATATATATATATATATTAGGGATGTCAACGATTAATCGACGATCGATTAATTGTCGATAATACATTTAATCGATACAACTTATCGATCATCGATTAAGCAGGATCATGCGCGTGCGTGCTGCTCAACCGCGAAACATGTAAGCGAGCGCGCCGGTGTGGTGAAGTGTTGAGTCCCACTGAATGACACACACCGGAGTTGTTTGGGACTATTTTACACCTTCATCATGACTATAAGTTTGCGTGTGCATTCGCAGCCTTTTGTTTTGTGCAAATGTAAGTTGTAATAGTTTATTTTGTGTACGCTTATCTATATCTGATTTATCTCATATTGGATGCATTTGGTTAAGAATCGACGTGATCTTTGGCGCGCTCAGCTCAAACGACAATCCACGACTAATAATGACTATTGGGAATGTCATATTACACAAGATTATAAAGAGAACACTATTGTAATAAAACATTGTGAATTATTTGGGTTTAGATGCCATGTCGCGTTGTTCCAGGAAGAGCTCGTCAGAGACTTTGAGCGCGTCCACCACAACATATGAGTCATTCTGAATGGCACGTAACTCAGTTTAAGTTCACTTGTGCATTCACGTCATTTTGTGCAGATATAATTTTGTAATATTCTGCTTATTTTGTATATATCTGATTAATATCAAATAGGATGCGTTTCTTTGAGTTAAATAAACGCTAACAAAGTGCTCAACGGTTATTCATTCAGCGCGCGCCGCTCAAGCAGAATGCACAACTAATAATAACGATGGTTAATTTGGGACTGTCATATTAGATAACATCAGAACACTATTTTATTAAATGGTTGTGAATTCATTGGGTTTAGTTGCCGTTTTCAGTGCGTTGTTCTAGCACTTCCACAACAGTCACACATTCTGACAAGCACGCATATGAGGCGGCGTTGGTGACACATTGTATTTGTCGTTATATTTATATATTAAATAGTTAATTTAATTTATCAATTACATCAAAACATTTTACAATCCTACTAAGCCTTTATTTAGATTAAAAAAACATTCTTATTAATTTGGTGAGTAACATAGCTTTTTGAGCAGCATTTGCAGACCCTGTGCTGTTTGCCATTAATGCTAACGATTAATCGATTAATTGATCGTTAATTTAAACGACGATCGATCATGGGAATTTGTGAAAATTGACATCCCTAATATATATATATATATATATATATATATATATATATATATATATATATATATATATATATATATATATATATATATATATATATATATATATATATATATACTCATTTTTTTATACACTTGTAAAACATTTTTATTTTTTGTTTACATGCCTGCCGGGTATTTTAAGTTGAGGTGTTTTTATATTAGACTTTTTCTATATTTACTGTTGCACTAAAGTCCAAAAGTGAAGATTTTATGTTATTTATTACTTGATTGTTCAAGCTACCTCACAGACGTGCTCTGTTTGAATGTTGAATGTTAAAATAAGGTGAATTAAATCAAAAATAAGGAACATCCTGGATCTGTTTTTTCTCTCCTCTTTATTCTTTTTTTATGTATTATATAAGTATCAGATCGGGACTCGGTATCGGTAGATACTCAAAATCAAATGACTCGGACTCTGAGGCAAAAAAACCTGATCGGGACATCCCTAATAATATTTCACAATATTATTATTTTTTGGGATTAAATAAATGCAGGCTTCAAATAAATGACAATTCTTTCAAAAACATTACAAATAGTAATGTTCCCAAGCTTTTGACCAGTATGTGTGTAATATGTCAAATTAAATTAATTCTATATAACATACCTTCTTGGCTGCATCATCTAGAGAGTTCTTCACAGCTGCACCGTCCCATTTGTCGATCTTCACTGGCTTTTCATCGATCCTCCACTGAAACACATGCAATATGATTTTAGCAAACCACTCCGTCAAGCCAAATAGATTATTGAATATTTTCATATGTGCAAGATAGGTATGCAAACTAAACATAGTACAGTTACTGTACTACTGTACTTTGAGCTAAATGAATAGGTCTGCACTGCTACTGAATTGACAGCTTAAAGACATGTTTTTATAAGATTATATTATTAAGTTAGTAGTTAGAATTGAATGAGATGAAATGCTATTACAAAATCTATCTATTAGACTACATCGTTCAATTGATTTGCCTTCACTGGCTGGACTCTGGATCCGTAACATATGGTTGCTACTAGAGTAGCATTAATCTTTACTACTAACATTAATCTGACTGACTGGTTGTTGGAACACATTAACAAGTCTTTTTAGCAACAAATGACAAAGAAAAAAAAAATATATATAAAACATCTTTAAATTATATATTTTTTAAAAAGGACTACAGGTATTTGGGGGATTTCTGATTTTATATAACTTGCATAATCGTGCATATAATATAGATTTCCTGAATAACGATAGTATGTTAGCATTTAGGCAGTTTTGCCTTTTATATTATATGGGGATTTTAATTTTAAAGCTTGTGCATGTATATCCAGTACGCTTGCTTTATTGCGAATATTTTAAACCAGCTTCTGACAAAGCGTCTGAAAATCACCCATTTGAAATACTAAGTTTCAGGTCACAATAAAAATGTTTAGTCCATTTGGACCGAAATGGAAACCAAATGAAAGCATACTGACGTTAACGTTGCCTCCTGACTGGAAATAAAATGACACGCTGAAGGCGAAGAAAATGATGAGCATAACCACTTTGGCATAACACAATATTGTGTGCAACATAGTACAATGCTGTGTAATCTTCTGTATCTAGACATTTAAACGGCATTCGACAGTTTTCAATACGCATAATAACATTTTTACATTAGTCGCGTGCATTCGTTTAACGTTATAACGTTATACAAGTTAACGTTTTATCTCCTGACACGCAAACGAGCGCGATGGTCGTATCAACATCCACGTCCGAATAACGAGTGCGAAACATGAAATATGAAAACAAAAATAAACTATGTTGTGCCCTCAAGACTCATACAATCTCATAAAAGGCGATATACAATAAAGGTTTCTTACTTTTTCCAGTAGACCATTCTTTCCGTTCCTCGCCGCCATCTTTTCTTCCTGTTCATTTGTTCTGACCTGGGTGAGTGTGATTGGCTAAAATCACTTAAAAATCGTCCAATCGGAATGGGTCTGAAAAAGGGAAACAGCTGCTGTGGCGTCTGACGTTAAAAGCAGGCGGGGCCACAGTGGCTAGATGCGGTGACGTTTATCTCCATGCACTGAAAACAGTACAAATAAAAAACGTAAATTCTCATGTTTGACAATAAAAAAACTGTGCCCTTTATTGGCACGGAGATCACAACAGACAAGGTGAACAGGTATTTTCCCGCCCTACCATGACAGCCGCAAATCCTGACGTCATCACCGATTCTCTATGCGCCGCCCACTTTGGAGCTTCATGATTATTTCTGTACGTGTACTTGCACACGTTTGCAGTCATATGATGATTACAGGCAGCAACCTTTCCAACAAATATCTCAGTAAATAAGCCTCCTTTTTATTCCTTTTTTTAACCCCAGAGCATGTGTCCCACACGATTCAGGGTTTCCACAAAGATGATGTACACCTATATGATCTATCCCCTTCAGCATATTAGCAGATAGCTTTTTTTGCAGAGGTATGTTTACAATGTTATGAAATAAGGGCGAATACCTAGTTCATATTTAACTGTTATCTTCTTGTATTAATTGGATACGATTTTTTCCATCTTGATTTTCTTCAATAAATTCCTTCAAGGTAAGCATAAAAAAAATACTGAAATCAATTTGATTTTTTGTTCTGTTGATAATGAACACCCTCAGAAGCATACATTCTGTCATTGGGAAGCAATGCATATATGCTTAAAGGTACAGTAAGCGATTTCTCAAAAATGTTGTTGATATTTGAAATCACCAAAAACAATAACACGCCATCTAGATAGCTCCGCCCCCAAATTTGCAAACAAGTTGTGCAACACAGGCACTAATGAGTGTTTACTCCCCATACTGCTGATTGGCTACAAGTGTTTTGTCGCTCAGTCCGATCCGCTTTCAACAGCATTTCTCAGAAATCGCCTAATACACCTTTAAAAACAAACAAAATCTTTAGTTTAAATACTTTTAAAAACAAAAAAGGAAAAAACTTGATTGCAAATTCTGAATGAATGCTACATTATTTAATTCCTGCTCCTAGTGTTTTGTTGACAGAAACCGGAAAATCATGTAAAAAGGCAATGTTTAAAAAGAGGACATTGTTACAAAGTACTGTTCAAATAAATATAATGTGTTCTTTACATCTCCACAGAGTTCATACATATGCCACATTCTCTTTCAAATCCAGCAATACCTTTCAATGGACAATGGAAGACACTCCGAATCCTTCGGAAGCCAGTCAGAAACAATCCCTAATAACATCTTTGCATCAGTATCAATATCAATATAGGTAAGTCATATTTCCAAAATAGTACAGTAATGCATAAAAATCTATTTATCTTCTCCAATAGTACAGCTGGCAACCTACTGTATTGTATAGAACTTAAATAATGGAAAACAAAAAGGAAAGACTGCGTGTTTGCAGAAATCAGGCATGTTGGCACATTACAAAGAAGTATACAGGATAGAAATGATCTGTCTGTAATAAAAAAAGAGTTCAGGGTAAAAAGTAGGCAACAGTAAATTGTATGTGCATATAGATGTGGTCCAACTGAATGTGTCTTTTTACAGCAAAAGTAACATGATTAAAGCTTTCTTGGCAGACACAAGTCACAAAATAGATCTCTCTAGTAAACAAAGCTGTGAAATGAAAGTAGCCCCTAAGAGTGGTGTCTCGCCGTTAAGTGACGATCAAGCTAAAATTGAAATATGTAGAAACTCCCCAAAAATACAATGACAGAAAACAATGCCTTAAACTCAATCCACATATTTGTTTTGGCAGTTGCCGAATCGAGTAAGCATGCATGATTTTTGTTTTGGCGTTATATGCACACACAGCTTTTGCAGAAGTATCCAATGCAGTTACTTTATATCCTCTTTATCAGATTTATTATATTTCATTTAGATTACAATTTGGAGACTGTCAAAAACACTAGAGAAAAAAAAAACAAAAGAAGCTAGGATTAGTTTAAATAATAAAAGTGAAAATAAAACGATCAGATTTCTTTAGAAATCTTAATGGTCACCATTGTCACACAATGCCTTTTAGCATTTTAACATCCCAAACTATTTCATAGCTATTTTACTTAATGGAAAAAAAAGAAAGAAAAATGTTAGGCCAAAAAACATACTCTACAAAAACATGAGACCGCAAGCGCTTTCTAAAGTCTTTCTTTCGAGTTTGATTTCAAATGATGAGATGTGTAACAACACAAGTGTTGCATTCTCAGCTCTGCCACAAGGGGTGCTATAGCAGGCATTAGCAGAACCCGTAATCTGTGATCGTGTTCTCTGGTGAACCACTTACCACCTCCTTCGAGGTTTATTTTAGTTTGAAATAAGCTCTTTTTGTTTTTCATTGTAAACTCCAAAAATAGTTGAGCAAATGTGTAACGGAGAGTTACGCTTTTTTTAGGATCCTTAGATGTTTGTCTTAAAGCGGTTCATAGCTAACTAAAAATAATACATCGTGATTAATGGCACAAACATTTGAAGGCAACTCTATGGATGCCTTGAGTACTAGAGTTTGTTTCCTTCCCCGTACTTAAGAATGCACTTTAGGTTACGCACAAACAACACTGCGCTCTTGCATTTGCGTCTATGCCCTTGTGTAGAGTAGTTTTCTGACCTAAGGCTACAATTTTACTCTTTCCCACCCAAATCATTCACAAAAAAAAAAAAAAAAAAAAAAAAAAAAAAAAATATAATAATAATAATAATAATAATAATATTATATATATATATATATATATATATATATATATATATATATATATATATATATATATATATATATATATATATATATATATATATATATATATATATATTCGTACGAGTTGTTTGATAGATTGATACATCAAGAGAAAACTTCCCAGGCCACTGGAAACAAGAAATTCCAAAGAAAAAGGGTTATGCTACACCTTTGTACAAAACACCTTCTGTTTTAACAAATGTCCTATGATAACTTTCAAACATGCAAACAAACTTCTTGAGGAGCTATTGTGATTGTGATGAGCACACAAGAGATTGTAATGAGTACTATTGTCTCTGGCTTGAAGACCTGAAAAGCCTTTTAAAAGAGTTCTTATACATTGTTCTGTATGCATTTTCCGTCCCCCAAACAACATATACCTAGTTTCCTCTTTTTAAAGAAGCCAGTTAAACAGTAACAAAGCCGGAAACAAAACACCGCAGCTTTGAATCCCCATGAATGGGAAAGTTGCCGAGAGCCCAATCCTGTCCTGCGACCATTGCCCTTGAGCAAAGGCACTTAACCCCAGGTTCCTCTACTTGGACTCGGATGAAACACATCTGTTAAATGGCAAGTCGAAAAAGTAAATACCGTAATATCTTGCAATACTCATCCAGATGTTAGAAAGCCTCTATAGTGCCTAAGCAAAGAAAACGTTTGCGACTGTTATGAATACGATAAAACTCCTACTATAACCGTAAGTCCCTTTAACAGCTATAGTTCAAGTGCTCATTTCTTTTGGAGATTCTTCCTGATCTGCGCGTATTGTGTCCTACCATTCCATCTTTCGTAGCCCAGGACCTGAGTTCGTATTTGTTACGACTCGTTTTGTGCCTGTCCACTTTTTGGCATTCTCTGTCAAACTGTCTCTGTAGCTTCAGTGCCAGTTCTCTGTCCACCTTTTCCTGATTCATTTGCCGGACAATATGATCATCAAGCCTGTCGCAGGCATTGCAGCTATCGGTCCGAGATATTTTTGCCTGGAGTTTCTCCTCCAAGTGTTTGGTTTTGTGGCTTCTCTTTTTGCCCCTTCTTGAGGTAGGTCTGTTAAGTACACAGCTCCTGGTGCTAGGCTCGTTTATAAAGTTCTCAGGGTCTACAGTTCCCTGATTACAAAGTCCAGCGTGTTTATCTAACATCGGTGCACACCTTTCTGTGGGTTCACAGAGTGCTTCACATCTGCTACGCCTTTTTGAGGATGAAGTATCTGCAATAGTTTGAGTTGTCGACCTGACATGAGCGCTAACTGGCTGTGTATCTTCCTCTTTGTTACACTGATCAAATATAAGCCGTCGTTTATTACAGACTACAAGTTTATGATCCTTAGACCCTTTGGCACTTGACTCACAAACGCACTGATGATCCTTCAAGCCGTCCGTGGCTACAGCACAGCTGCAGAGTCGGCTGTCCCGTTCTTCTACGGGACTCAGTTTATGGCTAGGATCCTCTGCGATCGGACTTGTGACTGTACCTTTTGAGGTCACCTTGATGCTCTGACGATCAACTTCAATCTGCTTCCACTTCTGCAAGATGGTGGGGCTGGCCTCGTAGCTTGTGGACTTCTGCAGAGTGCGTGTCAAGTTCCTAGGGGTCGACTTCACGATCGTAGGCTCCAAAAGTCGCCCGTCGGGCAACCTTTTGGGTGGCGTGCACGGCGAGCAGACGATAGGCTTGAAATGGTTGAGTTCTTCCGATATGCTATCGTTGCTCTCGGGGCTAATGGACCTCTCTGGTTTTGTTTGAAGCACAGCAGAAACGGAAGAGGTGTGGATGCCCCGCCAGTGGTGTCTCTTATCTAGGCTCAGCACCGGGGCTGAAAAAGACAGACTGTTCTCCGAGGAGAGAAGGATTCCAGCGTTGTAACTATGAGTGATGCTTGCCTAGAGCGGGGAAAGAGTGGGAGAGTAGTATGACTGACAATAAAAATGACTGATTCACTGGAAAATGTGCCTTTTATCAAGCCTACCACAGATTGCAACAACAGATGCTACTCCCTTCTCCAGGGGTGTCCAATTGTGCTTCTGAAGGGCCAAGGTCTGGCAGAGATTAGCTCCTGCCTGCCCTAAAACACTCTTCTGGAAGTTTCTAGTCATTTTGAAGACATTGATTTGCTGGTTCAGGTCTGTTTAATAAGAATTGGAGCTAAACTTCAGTAGCAGGATTGGACACTCCTGTCCTACTATATAGGTGCTGTGGCCTAGTGGCAAAGATTGGGTGATTGTATGCTGCGTTCACGCCATGTTGGAAATACCGTAATTATGAGATGACAACCCGGGACGTTCTACTTGGAGATGTTAACGTTAGAGGTCTTCTCGGACCCTAAAATCTGTACCCGACTCGAATCACTTCTTACAAAAACACAACATGCATACATTTTTTTTAAAGAAAATCCCGACCCGAGAAAGACCCGATAAAAGTAGACCCGAGTCCGACCCTACCCAAAGGCATTTATGTTTTAACCTGACCGGACCCGAACATAACCAGTGTCCTGCTGACTGACATTACTTTAATTTATTTCTTAAATTATTTAATATTATTGCCTGCCCGATTGATACAAGTTATCCCTTGAGTTCGGCCCAGTGAATTTGGATTTGGTAGTGTTGTCTGCAACGTTAATCACCTCATCTACGGTGCACACAAAAAAGAAAACCCCTGCATGAACACGCAGCATAATGAAGCTAATGGCTTTTCCTGATGGATCTCATAGCTATAGGATGGATTTCTGTGAGCGAGGTAGAGCTGGGCAATTTTTTCCCCTAAAAAACTCGATTTACGATTCGATTCGATTTTTTTTTTTAAATCAAGTAGAATTTCTATAACTCTGTGTGTTGAACTGATAATCACTCTTTTGTGTGTTAAACACAATCTACTTAATACAGACAACTTCATTATACAGAAAAACAACAAATCCCCCAAAAAATATGATCATAATCTATGACAAAAATCCTATTATAAACTAGATTAGTGGATAATTCAGCAGTAAAATTTAGTCTAGAAAGTGCACAATAATTGTATAAAATCTGAACATTTAGTGAAAAACCATTTAGTGGGGAACAAATAAGAGCACTAAATCTGGTAAAACGTTACACATTGCTCTTTATATTGTTGTAAAATACATTCATGAAAAACAAGATAAAAAAAAAACAAAAAGAAAAATTATTATATAGCTTAGTCTACTATAAAATTTGAGACATATTTTAAATGTTTAGCACAGCTGTTTAATGAGGCAGCAACATATGATGATATATAGGACAGAACAAGAAAGGCTATTAATAATCTTTCATTGCGCAAAAGTATTATGATATGAAAGGCTCCAATACAGTGCGGCACACAGCGCTTATGCGCATCCCGAGCGCAGAATGATGCGCTTGAAGCAACACAGAGTCACAGCGCATGTCGCATTGAGCCCGCATTAAAAAGTTCAAAGCACAAAGGAAATGCATATTGATGCGTAGTGTATTATCCAGTATCTATCTATGCAATCGTTTAAAGAGCCTTTTCTTTTAACAGTTTTAAATATCAGTTACTGTGCGCGTGAATAACAGTTATAGTGCTCTGACTCTACTCTAGTGTTGTGATCTAACAGACACCCGGTAGAAAGTAACATGATTTAGTTACAGCAATAAAGTCCAGCAATATAAAGTTGTGTTATGCGAAACCATAGACCTTTATCTACAGATCAGGTATAATAATAGGAACATTGAATCAGGGTTAAAGAGTTTCATCGTGTTGACTGTCGTACCCGAACTACGCCGCAGGGAGCGTGCTACGGAAACCCTGAAGGAAGATTTGGCGAATGCAAAATGTATGTACGCTTTACTGAAGAGGGGGATAAAAAAAAAAATCTAAAAAATAGATTTTTGGAAAATATGAATCGATTTGACCTACCAACTCGATTTTTAAATCAAATCGATTTTTTCCCCAGCCCTAGAGCAAGGTTACAAACATTTAACTTTTCTATGTGTGTTTCTCAAAAATGCACTTGACATGAATGCGCAAGTACGTTCTGAAGTGCTGAAATGTCAATCACTCATCACTGTAACCTCATTACGTCCTACTACTTTTGAAGTAATGTTATTTATCTGACCATAAGATGATTAAAGTTTATTCTAATTCATGCTGACGACACTCGTTGAAAGAGTAGGTCTAAATGTGGAGCAATGATTCGCGGAAGCAACGGAAGCACAATGGACATGTACTGTAGAAGCAACTGTGTGTGTAGTCCATTGCACATAGAAGAGTGGATTCAGAAGAAATTAGAAAAACTGAGATAACGTTGTCATATAATTGTTTTAAATAATACAATTTTGTTAAATACTCAACATAGTTTAAAAGAATTCGAGTCTTCTCACGTCCATTCGGAAAAAGCACATTTATTTTAAATTACCCTAGACTACTAATACCGAACCCGACCCATGTCCAAGGCACTCAACGAAGTTTTGGGCCCAAACCCCCTTGGATCTCGGGTCGTACCTCAGGTTTTTGGATCCAAGTGGACCCGCGAAGACCTCTAGTTCACGAATTATGCATTTCTACAGCAACACTATCAACGGCAAAATGAATCCGGAGCGGTCACGTGGCACAAGTCAGAACAAGCTTTCAGAAAATTCTGAGTTTAACCGGATGTAATTGACCAATGGCTAAGCCATGCCCCCTCCACTCACTCAGACAAACAGTCAACATTCGGTGACAGGCGCTGTCACAGTAGGAGACATTTCACAGCAGGCAATTAATGAATTTTGGAGACTATATATCATCTCGAAGTCACCAAAAGGGTCTTAACTATGCATTGGAGGGTTATATTAATAATTTTATTGTTGAGAAGGTCGATGAAAAGCTTCAGCTCCAGGCAAAAATGTACAGGTCACAGTGTGACCGCATCTCGTTGTCATCACCATCTCAGACAACAAGATAGAGGATCAGCATTGTTCATGCACTGCAGTATTTACATGAATCTTTACATGAACATTTGTTATCTCGGTTATTTAAAGATACGTTAATGAAGCTAAGTGACATGATGTACAACGCAGCTAGAAGCGAATGTCAACGTTTTCTAATGGTAGGCTAACGTTAGCCTAACGTTACGTTTGAGATCTTAAAGATAACGTTCAAATACGCTGTTGACTTAGAACAGATGTAGACATCCTTGTTTAATTCTTGTTTAATTTATCCACGTTTAGTTGGTGTTGTGGTCTACCGCATAACTTTAACCAGAGCAGACACTTATCTCGGTTGAGATGTGGCTTGAGAAAGGGTAAAAAATACACACCGTCGCCCTGCCTCTCGGGATACCTAGTGTCGGAGTTGCATGTACCCCATGCACACCCTTTGACCATTTTAAACTTAAAATGACAAGAAAGAACATATAAAAACGAATGAAAACGGACTAACTGCAATGCATTTCAATGGACGTGGAAGCAGAGAATGTCCGAGTGTATTCGGTTAGCTATGCGCACTGTGATTGGCTCATCGCGTTTGGGGGTGTGGCTTAGCCATAGGTCAATTACAAGTTCTACGAAGACGTGAACTCTTTTTACAAGTCGAAATCTTGTAATTACGGTCATTCCAACATGGCGTGAACACACCTATACACTAAAACAAGCTGTGGATTTGAGGAATAGGAATGCACAAGATTCATTTGAAGGTGTGGAAAAAAGTCAGTTGTTAAACCAAATGGCAATATATTGGATTTCTAAAAGCACAAATGGACCTACATGAAAATCTCAACTTAGTGCATTGCAGAAGATGTTAAAAATCATGTCATTTTCTGCACTGAAATCTGTTATGCTACGTTCACACCGGACGCGAATAGCGCGTCAAATTCGCGTCTACCGCGTCTAGTTTGACGCTTGACCACTTTGTGTTAATTCGCGTGTCAATGGCGAAATTGACGCGCGTAAAAAAAAAGTTTGAAGCGAAATTTACGCGCGTCAGAGGCGAAAGTTTCGAAACCCGTCGGCGGCCATCTTTTTAGATGTTTATCGAGCATTAGCATTAGCATTATTCGAGAGAGTCACCGCTCGTATATGCTCTGGAGAGCAGAAACAGCTGCTTGGGGACATCGTCGCTGTACTCGGGTCCACCAGACCCTCCGGAGGGTTTCAGGAGTTTCATCATTTGTTCCAGGAGCTAGGTTTGGTGGACCTAACGGTGAGGACGCTGACGAGGACACCGTAGGCCGTGTAAAGCCTCGGCCTCGAGTGGTCGCTGCCTGACGAGCCCGCGCTCTACAGCCCGGCGCGAGGTTCACCCTCGCCCGCACATTTATTTGATAATAAATGGAGCCAGCCTCCAAAAGTGAAACCTGTCCTGTGATTTTTTTATTTATTATACACTATGTGTTTGTTGTTTTTACATTAAAATAATAATGTTTCATATAATCTAAAATAGATAAATAAATAAATAGCAAATAGCATTCAATACAACATGAGTACTATCTCTCATATATTAAAATCGAGTTTTTATGTGAAAGATTTGCTTTGTTGTGCATTAGAACCACACCAGACATTTTAGTAATATTACAAAATAATTTATTAAAATAACAAACTTTCACTTCACCACGTGACAGCAGCAAACAGGCTCCTGATTGGTTAACGCGGCGCGAATTGACGCAGAAGTTCAAATTTTTCAACTCGGGCGGCAGACGCGAATTCGCGTCAAACGCGTGAATGCACAAATAGCACTAACTAAATCATTCGCGCGTAACGCGCTTCCGCGCCAGACGCTTCAATTCGCGCGAATGAGGCGTATTCGCGTCTACCGCGCCTACCGCGCCGCGCTCTACGCCTCATTCGCGCCGCAGGGATTTTTCACGCGCGTAACGCGTCTTTGCATTGACTTAACATTGAAATCACTCGCGCCTGACGCGCTATTCGCGTCCGGTGTGAACGTAGCATTAGGCTGTTTTCTGGTGCAGGGAAAACTCCAGAGCTTCAACCCAGTAAGGCTGGTTCGATCCCCAAAGAAGAAAAAGCACTTAAGCCAAAAGCGTACTTCCTGTGTCCGCGTTCCACTGCGGACAATGAGGTATACCTGAGCCTTTAAACTTGGGTTTCTCGAGGACAGAGTTCTTCAAATCTGGCCCTAGAGGTCCATCGTGCTTTTTTACAAACTTGCCTGCTTGTAATTTCACGCTACCTTGATTAGCTTGTTCATGTGCATTTAATTAGGGTTGGACCTTAACTAAACTGCTTTGGATAAATGTGGTTGCTTGCTAAAATTTATACAGATTTTTTTCAGCACTCTGAAGTGAAGTTGAGAGCCAAATATATTTCTCAGAACAGGACTGGTGTTTTATCCAACAATACACCCTTAAACAACAAATTAGATATGATTAGAATATGATAACACATTCAGGCAATAACTGAAATATTATACCTTGTCAGGGACAGCATGATGAGTGTGAACTCTGCTTTTTCCTCTGCCATCCTCAGAATCCGTACAGCTCCTGCTCCTCTGAACAGCACTGCTATGAAGACAACTGTAATGCAGCACAATGATGGTATGGATGTTTATCTCTATGTAACACCTTAAAATTAGATGTTTATTGAGGGAAGCATCACAATTAAGTCACACTATTAAAGCTTACCTCCAGACTGTAGATATTCTGCTATAATCAAAGGTACATATAAACCTATAAACCATATAAACCCATTTCATACATACCGTATATACCCGAATATAAGACGACCCTGAATATAAGACGACCCCCCCATTTTCCAGACTTATTTTTGGGAGAAAATAGATTTTTGTGGGAAAAAATCTGGTTTTCAACAGAAAATAATTTTAAGAGCAAATTTCCGAGGCGTTGTTCCAAATGCCTCGCATCACCTGTGCCTCGTGTGGAGGCCCGCTCGTCGGCGGAGACCGGCACATCCTGTGCGCTTCCTGCTTGGCCATGACTGCGGCTGCCCTGAGTGCGACGGGATGGATTTAATCACCCTGCGGGGTCGTCTGGCCGTTTTCGACGACGATCCGGCTCCCGCTCTCTCTCTCTCTCTGCTCGAGTCGCGCAAGAAAAAGCGCCGTTCACAGAGGATGCCAGAGCGGACGGAGACAAGCGAGCAGAGACCCGCCCCCCCGTTCACATATCGTGTGTTTTGCACGCTCAAGTTCGTTATTTCAAATGTATGCACGTTCATAATGGAAGCAACGCGCTCGTTTTTCCAAGCGTGTCCGCGCCGCATCGAGATCCTCGGCGCTCTCGTCAGTCGACGGCGCGGGAGAAGGTTGTCAATCGATTCCTCCACTCGAATATAAGATGACCCTGAATATAAGACGACCCCCCATTTTTCAGCCTATTTTTATGACAAAAACCTTGTCTTATATTCGGGTATATACGGTATATATATATATATATATATATATATATATATATATATATATATATATATGAAAAGGTTCAAACCACATAATTTGCTTGACACTTTTGGCCACTGCATAATTTGTATGCCTCCATGTTTTATTTTCATAGTTTTGGTGACTGTTTTTTAAAAATGTGGAAAATTGTCATGTAAGGAGTAGTTGTTTTTTCACCCTCATGGTAGTGTTTTCTATGCCCCACCATTCTAGATACAATGAAAAATCATAATTCTACCACTAATAATAAATACTAAGCACATAAATACATATAAAATATGAAGTGCAATACCCTCTATTGAAAGCAGGGGAGCATCTTGTTTTTCGTACAAATGCTGAAACGTGTCTGGTCCTCTTTCCCACTGGCTCTTCATTCTCAGAGTCTGACACTCCACAGAACTGAAACACAGTGTAAGACGGATGAACGTAATTAAGCAGTAGCAAAATAGTTCATAATAGAAATATGCCAAATTGTGAAGTATTTGAATTAACTGTATGTGTGCATGTTTGTTTACACCCAGCTTAGACCTAAGTAGGAAACAAGGAAGAAGAGTTTTGAACATACAGGATATTGACAATGTTTGAGCATCCCACAGTCTTCTTTTCTATGGATTTTTTTCTTTCTCTCTTCAGTTTCTTCACTGCATCCACCCTGAAAAATAACCTTGTGCTTTATATATATATATATATATATATATATGCAACTGTATGTCATGCTATAAGGAGAACAAGCAAAACAAGCTTATTAGAAATCAGAAGTCCTTTGCATTTTACCAAATGCCAAATAAGTGCAGGCTATCATTTAAATCCCTTATGAAAGACGTTTGTGAACTTTCCCACTTTGTTGGAACAATAGTAATTTTATCAAATGTTAATACTGGGGTATTTATAAGGTACTACAGGTTAATTAAAAAAATAGCATGGCACATGTCCAAGAACAATGTAATACTATAATTTTTATTTGTAAATGTAGGCAAAAATTAACGTCAAGTGAGAAAATGGCAATGAAGAGTGCTAACAATTGACTCAGTAGTGTCATGCCTCTGTAACTTACCTTCATCTTTTGTTTCTCGTAGTCTTGACGCATTTCTCCAGGCTTATGAATTGGCACAGGCGCACGAAAAATTTCTAAGAGATGAAACCATAAACATATAAGAAATCACAAAAAAAGAAGACAATATGGCCAATTGGCTTCTCTTTTTCCTAACACAAATTCAACCTCACTAATGGGACCAAACCATGACAAACACACTTGATGCTCTCTAGAATCTCAGTTCTGTCACTAGCTCCGCCCACTGGACACACACATGCCTGGACAAGTTACCTCTCAGTTTTACATTCGATCAAGTTCACAAACAGCCAGGTTAGGAATATGATACCACACTAGAATGTCTTGTAAGTCATAGCGAAAACTACAAACTTGAATAAACATTTTTTTTATAAAACAAATTCTTAAATTAAAGTAATTCTTAAATTAATTAATACTTTAAAAAAAGTCTAAATTATCCAATAACGTAGTTATCCTGTTGACCACGTTCTGACGGTCATTAACTTGTTTTCTGTGTATTATTCGAGGTCTGAAAACATTACATATTTTTTTCGTTATTTTGACCAGTTGTCATTTTATGCAAATAAATGCTCTAAATGACAATATTTTTAATTGGAATTTGGAAAAAAGAAAAAGTTGTCAGTAGTTTGTAGAATAAGTATATTATATATATATATATATATATATATATATATTACTCACTCAAACACATAGGCTACATAATGAATCCAGAAAAACTGCTAATTATGCAGTGGTCTTATTCTTTTCCCAGAGATGTCTTTATATAAGTTACAACAACAAAAAAGCCATTAAAATCGTCTTTAGTTGTGTTTTTTTTTTATTAAAAACGCAACGTGACTATGAATGTGTAGACACACACAGACCAAACGTTTAAAACAGCGCAGACAGTCCTGTGGGAAGTGTGTGTGAACGCCCCCCAACAAAACACTGCTGTTTAAAAATCACATTTATGTTTCATATCATTCGCGTTGGATAATAGAAACACTCGATAATAGAAACACAACTTGTTATTATGGAGTTATTTGGTGAAACGGTCATCTGAACTGAAATCGCTGAAGGTGTAAGTTAACGTTACAACTGTCTGCCATGTCACTCGGCGATTTCTCCAAGCGTAAACAATGATTTCAAACTCATGATTATGTAATATTCGTCAAGTCACACTGACTAACCCCCGTCCGCGATCTCCCCGTCCCTCTGCTCCATCCTCCGCTTGCATCTCTCCGGGTGACTGAGGCGGACCAGCTCCCACAGCTCGGCGTTGACCAGGCTCTTCTCCCGGGACTGTGTGCGGGCCCAGCTGGACACCCGCAGCCGGCACAGCGGACAGCACAGGCTGATCAGCTTTACCGTCCGTTGGAAGCAATGCAGGCACACCGAGTGTCCGCAGGGCATCGTCACCGGCTCCAGGAGTATCTCCGAGCACACCGGACACCGGGCCTCCTCCAGAGACAGCGGAGCGGCGTGAGCGCCAGGCCTGGTTTTGCCTCTCTGTCCCAGTCCAGTGGATTTGGCGGACCCCACCGCCGCCATCTTCGTTGGTATGAGCCTGAGTCTGCCTGGGTTTGAAAACACGCCCCGCCCTCTCGTGACGTCACCTGAAGCGGTGGGACCTATTTTATTTTTTATTTTTATTATTTTTATTTCATAGACTAGTTACAAAGTATCGGGGCACTTAACTTAATCTAAAAAAAAAAATGTATATAGTAACTTATATATAGTAAATACTGTATATACCGGTCAAAAGTTTGGAAATCACTATTTTTAATGTGTTTGAAAGAAGTCTCATCAAGCCTGCATTTTTTAAAATCAAAAATACTGGGAAAAACTGTAATATTGTGAAATATTATTACAATTTAAAATAATGAATTTCTGTTTTAATATGATGCAAATCTGAATTTTCAGCATCATTACTTCAGTCTTCAGTGTCACATGATCCTTCAGAAATCATTCTAATATGATTTATCATCAATGTTGAAAACAGTTGTGCTGCTTAATATTTGTTATAATCTGTGATACTTTTTTCAGGATTCTTTGATGAATAAAAAGTTTTAAAAGAACAGCATTTATTTCAAATATAAATCTTTCGTAACAATATTCAAAAGTTTGGGGTCAGTATTTTTTTCTCTTTTTTTAAAGACACATAATACTTTTATTCAGCAAGGATGTGTTAAATTTTTTTTTTTTTTTTTTAAGTGATAGTAAAGATTTATATTGTTAGAAGAGATTTCTATTTGGAATAAATGCTGTTCCTTTTAACATTTTATTCATCAATGAATTCTGAAAAGTATCACAGGTTCCAAAAAAAATATTAAGCAGCACAACTGATTTCAACATTGATAATAATCAGAAATGTTTCTTGAGGATCAAAACATCATATCAGAATGATTTCATGTGACTGAAGACTGGAATGGTGTGGGAAAAAAAAAATGTCTCACATAAATAAATGACATTTTAAAGTATGTGAAAATAGAAAACCATTATTTTAGTTTGTAATAATATTTCACAATATATGTTTTTTTTTCTGTATTCTTTATTTAATTTTTACGCTGCTTTTTCTGTATTTTTGATTTCATTTTTTACACTTCTTTTTCTTGATGTGAAGTTTAGTTTAGTCGGTAGCGCACCAGACCGGTAGATGGCAGTAACGCATCGCGCTTCCGCCCTCCTCCTCGCCCTGGAGTGAAGCAGAATAAGCCCGCTCTGTGGCAGCACTGCAGCGCGTACAGTAAGACCGTCCTTTAACACAACTTGTGTTCCTACTGTACACTCTCATAAAGCATAGATGGGAATCTCTGCTTTATGAGCGTACAACATCATATTATGTTGGAACTAGCTGTTATCAACTTTGTATTCGGTGCATCCTTTTTTAAAACTGGTGTGAAATGAGGACATTACAGTTAGTCTATCAGATTAATTGCAGATCAAGTTATCAGATTAATTGATTCGTCGAGTCATTAACGTATATATGGATAGTTGATAAATAGCATACATTAAATGTAAAAGAAAAAAAATGTATTTATTGCAACCTTCATTTATACCCAACATGATTCCATAAAACAGGATTCCTATTTATGCAACAATGAAAAAAAGTTCCATTTCTTTGAAGAAGAAAAAATACACTGCATTAAACTGCTTTCATTGCTTCACAATGTCATGACAACCTCCTTTGAATTATGTTTTATGGACAAATTAAGTTGGGCAAAATATGGAACTAATTGTGACCTTGTTTTCCATCCGTGTAGTTGATGCTTCAAAAGCTCATCTGAAAGCACAATGTCAGTCAGGAAGGCTGCTGTCAAGGTGCTGAATTTAGGGAGGATTTCCTACGGTAGTGCCTTGAAGATACAGCAGCTGCACATAAAGCAACATCTGGATTCGTCGAGCATCAGCCAGAACACTTTATTACTGTGTGAACATGAGCCTGTGTACACCATTGGCATCAGACAGGCTCCTTACCCTCCCGAGGAGGAGCGAAGACTCAGAGAGCTGGGCGCAGACTTCTTCCGCACCAACCGAGGAGGTCTGATAACCTTCCATGGACCTGGTCAGTTAGTGTGTTATCCCATCCTCAACCTGGGCTGCTTTAAGAAGAGTGTGAGATGGTACGTGTGTGAACTGGAAAGGACTGTGATCAAGATGTGCAGTAAATTTGGGATCAACGCCTCCACTTCTCCAGATACAGGTGTCTGGGTGGGCAACAACAAAATGTGTGCAATTGGTAAGTAACTTCTTCCACAGTGGGTCGACAGCATAGGAAGGACTAACAGCATATTAGACTGGTGCTCAAAATGTTTTGGCTCATCTGTGTGTGTGTATATATATATATATAATATAATATACACTACCATACAAGGCTAAAATCTTTTTTAGGTTTTTGAAAGAAGTTTAACTGAGGCTGCATTGATTTGATTAAAAATACAGTAAAATTGTAATATTGTGGATTGGAATAATATTACAATATAAAGTAACGTTCAAAAATTTTTTTATAATATTTTTTTTATCCTTCAGAAATCACTTCAGAAATACGCTTATTTGGATCTCGCAAAACATTTGTTCTTATTATCAGTGTTGAAAGTTGTGCTGCTTAATGTTTGTGGAAGCCATGATGTTTTTTTTTTTGTTTTTTTTTCACGATACTTTGAATATAATGTTTAAAAGAACTGTATTTTTTTTAAATAGATTGTTTGAAACAATGCCAAAGTCTTTACAGTCACTTTTGATCAATTTAATGCATCTTTGCATAGTATGGAAACTTGTTTTCCGCCACAGAATAAAACCTTTTAAAAGATAACCGACTTTTTATCTCACAATTGCATGTTTATATCTCACTCGCAATTGCAATTTTGAGATAAAAAGTTCGAATTGTGAGATGTAAACTCGAAATTGTGAAAAAAAAAAGTCTGAATTATTGGGTCAAAATTCAAATGTACCTTTTTTATTTTTTATTCTGTTGCGGAAACACGCTTCCATAGCTAAGATTCAATTTCTTTCAAAATAAAAATAAAATCTGAATTGACCCCAAACTTTTTCACTAGTAATGTTCCCAAAAGCATTTTCATTGTCACAATTTGTTTACATTTGATTGGTCACCTAAAAAAAAAACGGCATTTTATTTGATCATATTATACTTTCTTTGTATAAAATGTTTCAACAATATATTTTCCCGCTTTAAATGGAGAAAAAATACATAAATCAGGACCCCACTGTACATTCTGTACAAATAAAGTTCAAGAGAAGAATGTGATCAAGTATTGTGTTGGTAATTGTCTTGTTTTGCAGGTATCCACTGTGGAAGATACATCACCTCTCATGGTTTGGCTCTTAACTGCAACACAGACATCAGTTGGTTTGACAACATCGTGCCATGTGGGGTTGTGGGAAAAGGTGTGACCTCACTGAGCCGAGAGCTGGGACGGGATGTCTCGACTGAAGAGGCCGTACCAAAACTGCTGGAAGCCTTTACTGAACAATTTAACTGCACTTTAACATATAATGGTAGCTTCAGTTGAAACACTTCGTAATTGTAAACATCAGTGTTTTTAATCAACAAATGTTTAAATCTGTCTGCTTGTAATGTTATTAAAAAGAATTGCATTGTACCATGGTACAGTGATGGTTTCAGATGGTAATACTGAATGCTTGCTATATTAATGTACCATGCTATTACTACATGGTACCCAAAGGTGCTTCAAAGAATATCACTGTGCACTTAGTGTCAAAAAAATGTTGTTCATGGTCGACCAAACCAGATTTTCTTCATGGGTTTTTTATTTAGGAAACAGTGCTTGACCCAGTAAGAGTGACCAATATGAACAATAAAGACCAGGAGTTGCAGTTCATATTTCCAAACGCAGAAGTGAGCAATAGATCAATGCGTTTTAGGATCTACCGGTAACATAAAATACAGAAACACTAATATTAGGCCTATGCTAAATCAATTAAGGTCATCTCTGCAAATACTAAGATTTTGATTGATCACGAGTGTAGATAATTCTAGAAATCTTCCAGGATTGTGTTCCACAAAGTAAATGTTGTATTTAAATAAAATAATTGATTACCTTTCGATACACTATATTCTTGATTTATAAGCAAAACATGTTGTTCGCAAGTCAATCCAGGAGGGCTTTACAACATTAAAACCACCTGCCTAATATCATCTAGGTCCTAAAACAGCTCTGATTGAACGAGGCATGGACTTCACAAGTGCTCTGGACGTGCCCTGTGGTTTCGGGCACCAAGACAAGGTGCGAGATGGGAATTGCAAGGCCTCCAGGATCGGATTTGTTGGATTTGTCAGTCAGATTGAGATCTGGGGCGTTTGGAGGCCAAAGCGAAACCTTGAATTTTTTGTCATTTTCCCCAAACCATTCCTAAATAGTTTTTGCAGTGTGTGGCATGGTGCAGAATCCTGCTGAAATAGTATCCATCAGGGAACACCATTGATATAGTGGAGTCCGTGGTCTGCAGCAATCTTCATGAAGGCTGTGGCATAAAACAATGTATGTCAAAGTAACATCCACATGAATGCCAGTAGTCAAGGTTTTTCAGCAGAAACATTATCCAGAGAATAAAACTGCCTCTGCTGGCCTGCCTTCTTCCCTCAGTGCATCGCTGCCATCTCTTCCCCAGGTAAATGATGCACATGCACTCAGCCAAAACGCGATTCACCTGACCAGGCAACCTTCTTTCATTTCTCCATGTTCTAGTTCTGATGCTCGCACACTCATTATAGGCGCTTTCGGCGGTGGACAGGGGTCCGGTCATCATGGGCACTGACCAGTCTACGACTGTGGTCTACGTGATTTCAACAAGTGCAACATCTTTGATCCTGGAACAATATTCCAATCAACCAATCAGATTTAAGGGACAAGTTTAAAGTTTATGTCAAGTTTAGGCTTACAACCAGGGTTATGTGCTTCTACATCATGTTAATTCACCTCTTGTTTTAAGGATAAGTTATGGGTAGGGTTATAGGTTTAGGGGAGTGGATATTGTTAGGACTACATTTTCGGCCAGAACTGTTGTTCCAGGATCAAAAAAAATATATGTTGACCCAGGAACAGGTCTTACATGGCAAAATCACGGTGACTCTGCGGCTTCACAGACAGATACTCAGCAAACTGCGATGCACTGTGTGTTTTCTAACACTTTTCAATCATGAGCAGCGCTAAGCTTTTCTGCAATTTGAGCTACAGCAGCTCTACTGTGTGATCAGACACTGGCGGTCTAGACTTCACTTCCCACGTGTGTTTTGATCGATCGGATCACAAGTAGACATGGGAGACACATTTCTGTTTGCACTGGTGTTTTTAGTCTCTTTTGTCCACTTTCAACCACATCTGTCATGATTTGTTTGAGGGGAGGGTCTATGGGCTTTTTTTTTCAGATTTTTCGATCAAATGGACGAAATAAGCTCACGCTGAACGGGACTAGAGGTGACGGAGAGCAGCTTTCATATATGCTCTGATAGCTGCAAGACCAGGTCGAATGAAGCGAGTGCATTTTAGAAATTAGGAATGGTGAGAGAACATTGTGCTTAGTACATTTTTCGTCTTCAGCTGACAAAGTTTAAGTCCTGTCTGCTAGAGTGCTTCCTATAATGTTTACGCGTCAGTCAGTAACATCTTATAGGTTCTTCATGGAACCATAAATGCCTATAAAGAATTTTTTTCAAACCTCATATGAGATTTATGACTCCCATGAAGGCCTGATGATGTCACCAGAGGGCATCCTCATAAAAAAGTGCCTTAATGAGAATGTCTGAAGCCAGGTCAAACAGCTTCACATGATTCTTTCAGTCTGTCAACTTCCAAATTCACAAGTTCCTTTTTTATTTTCTCTGTCCAACTTTTACTTTGTGTGAAAACAGTGCCAAATTTTACGAGCAGTAATTATGTTTTTGGAGCAGCTCTCTGTAAAGACTCCATTTTTGTAAACATGATTTATATTCTGTCAGGCTTGTGGAAATGCCAGACCTGTGTGGTGGACCAGCAGTGATTTATAGGTGTTTTTTTCCTCTGATCATTGCAGTGGCACTGAGTGGACGGCTGTCAAAAGGACGGGCGCTAGATTCAATTACACGTCCATGCCCTCTACAGAGGGTGTGTGTCCTTTGGGCCGAAATCTTGTGATTACATGTATACCTGCTGAAATGTCACCTTTTGAAGCCGAGACAGGATTATTATACAGGATGGCAGCTGTCTCTGCTTTTGATCGCTACCAGAAAAAAGTACTGTTCATATTGTTAAGGTTTCATATCTATAACTTCATGACAAGAAACAGCCTTTTAGGTTTTGGCCTAGGGATTGTTGCATAAAGTAATAAAGGAACAGTTCAAAATAAAAATTCTTTCATCATTTATTCACCTTCATGAGCAAAACCAGTTTGCTGACATTATTTCTGTGGCACTTGAAAGGAGAGTTTTTGAAGAATCTCTTCAGCTCTTTTCCAGTCAATAACAGTTGTGAACCTTCAACAATGACAAAAAAGCACACTAAAAGCATAGTCCATACTTGTGTTTTATTCCAAAACATTTTTGATGTCTAGCTTGCTTTATATATGCCATAATTAAGATTTCCCAATTAATAATGAGCTTGCAGTATCGGTCTGTTCCTCACGCAAAGCTTTATGGATTCATAAGAGTTGTAATGTTTCACATATGGACTACTTTTTTATTGCTTTTTGGAGGTTGACAGATGTTGTTGCTTTGAACTAAAAAGCTTTGGTAGCGTATTTTTTTGTAGAGCAAAGAGCTGTGTGAAAATTCCTTAAAAATATATCATTTTTGAGTGAACTGTTCTTTTAAATGAAAGGTATTTACAAACTTCAACCAATAGATGGCAGTGCTTCGATGCATATCTGGTTTTGAAAAGGGGTTGTGATGATAGATGATAGCAAATGACAGATCTGTTGGATTTGTAGTGTTGTAATGTGGAAGCCTGCACCATTTATGTGGATACTTTGCTTTGGAATTAACCTTTTTTGACTGGATCCATTGATTTTCATGTTTATCTGTGACGAAATCATACTGGAAAAAGGGAAAGTGACTATATCTGTATGAAGTATGAACATTTTGTGCATTTGTTTGCAAAGACATGGAAAGGAAGAATGATGCCATAGGAGAAAGCTGTTTTCATTAACTTCTCTAACCCCTTCCTGCCTGGTACATCTCTTTGTGCAGTTTTATTGATTGTGTGAATAACATTAATTACCTATTCATATGCAAGCCAGGACAGTCATGTAGGCTAATTGAATTATGTGGAATCAGACCAAGCAATACATTGATTGTCACCCCAGGAATGTGCATAAAAAAATGAAACCCTCTATTGATTCACTCCCTCACAACAATAAAGACTGGGGGGAAAAGTGGTCTAAAAGCATGACGTTCTCATCACCAAACAAGCTGACCAGCTGGAATATGTTTTTATTGGACAATAAGGATGCGAGTTTGACATTAAAAACAGAACACAGCCTGATACAAAAGAAGTGTGTAAGAGGAGAGCTGCACTTAAAGGCAACCCGAATACAGCCAGTCCTCAGGAGTTTTAATGGCCCTCTAGAGGATTCCAACACAGATGTCAGCTTTAATGCAGTAGCAAACAAGAACACTGCTATCCTTTGCAATGTGCGATGGTCACGCCGTCCCCTCTGCTCAAATGCTCTCATTGACGGCTAGTTATATCGAGACAAGGACTGTGATTGGATCAGGAAGCACCAGCACTAGGACGTCCTTTTCCTCCTGGAGAGAGCGCTAAAGAAAGCTTGAGCGAGAAGCAGTAAAAGACCACGTTCTGTCACCCCAGCTCTCTAGGTCAGACCATCTGGATGACAATGTTCAATGACTTGCTGTAATGAAAGAAAAACGTCATAATATATTTGATTAGTTTTCCTTTTTTGAAGATTTCTTTTAAGTGCAAGCTCACCATATTGCGCATCTTTCGAAATATTTCAAAGCCCTTTCATACTTGTACTAAAGCTGCAGTTCCATTCAAAGTCAAACGTAGAATATTCCTCCCCGACACTCAAGATGCCGTTTAAGGAAACATTATTAACAAAGAATTGCTGCGTTCACACCATGTTGCAAATTAGCATAATTACCATACAAAAACACCTGGACGTTCTTCTCAGGGCTTACTCTGTCAGGGTTCTGCCCTGGCAGCCCTGTCTGTGTTTTTGTGGTTTCATGATTCTATGTTTGTCTTGTGTTTGCGCACATGGGTCTGTGTTTGCCATGTGCTCCTCATGTCCCGCCCCTTGTGCTCACCTGATCCTCATGTGCTCTGGTCCCTTTATATTGTGCCTCTTTCCCCCTCTTTTTTTGCTGGTTCGTGTACTTTGTGGTGTTTTCTGGTTTGTGATCTTGAAATTATCCTAGTGCTTACGCTGGTTTGTTATCCTATTTCCAGTGTCAGATTTTCCTTGTTGCTATTTTGTTTTGCTTAGCGTTAGCTCTTGTGCTTTATAATCTAGTTTGAGTTCTGTTTTAGAATTTTATTTTTAGTTATTTTCTTCAGTTCTTTTTCCCTGTCAAGTGGAAGTCTTGCTTCTCTTCTTTTTGTTTCTCTAGTCATTGATCTTATTAGTTTAGTTTTGGTTATCTTTATTGTTGCTTTATCTTGTCTTGAGTCTTGTTTTGTATGTTCTTCTGTGTTCCTGCCCTGTATCCTGAGTACCCTGCCACTGACTCTTAGGGGGCTTTTACACCGGGCTCTGGGTTTGCTGCGGTCCGAGCGCATTTGTTCCCGGCGCCCCCTGCAGTGTTGGTCTGGTTTCACACTCAACTTGATTCTATCAAACCCTGGTGCGTTTGCGTGCATATTACATCATCGCAAACGTGTGCACGGTGCATGATAGAAAACAGAACGCGGGGCAATATTGTGGTGTTTTTTTAATTAATTTGCTGCTATTATGCACAGTTGAGGGAACAATACAGGTTTACTGTGCGTGTGTCACATAAGGTGGCCTTCTGCTGCTTGCAAACGGAGACAGTGGATTTCCAAATTTGGTGCCCTGATTCCACGCGCAAAGCACGAATACACTGCAGGCTCTCTCTCGCTCGTATCCAAGCTAAATCATCAACACTATCATCCCTTACAAGTGTTTTATTTAACTGAATACATCACAATAAGCTAAAATGCGCAAGTTACTTTACTTCCTGAACAAGTGCGCACCCGAGTCACATTCACGCGAACCGTGGCACAGTTCAGGAGCAACCGAACTCAGACCATCTTATCTAGGTAGTCTCGGGTTTGGTACCCCAGTGCGCACCCGGGTCCCATGACAGCGTTCGCATTAGCGATTTTTCATGCGAACCGTCCCCCGTTCCGAACTAAACTGCCAGTATGAAAGCTCCCTTAACTGCCTGGCAGCCTGACTGGTGCAGCTCTCTAACCCCTGTGTCGAACCTCTGGTTCTGTGAGCCTCTACCTGGTGGCAAGACTGGTGCTACATCTGAGATCTACATCAAGCTACATGTTCCTTGTGTTCCTGCCTGGTCTTTCCTTTAGAGCTGGCCTTTACACCATCATCGCCATCCTACTGACGGTCTCAGTGGTCATCCATCCTGCCTGTCGTCGTGTCGTCTGCCTTGCATAGTGTTTAAACTGTGGTTCACGCTTCACTCTCCCTACTGTCTTCAGTCTTGTTAATAAACACCCTTGTCTGCTCATTTGTGTCTGGGTCCTATCTCTTGCAGAACTGTGACATACTCAAAGTCTCTACAAGAACATAAATGATTTTTACAAATCGGAATCTCGTAATTAGAGTAATTCTGACATGGTGTGAATCCAGAGGAACCTTGACTCACCAATGCATTTTACTTGTTAAAAAGCAAGTGTTTATGTGCACACCCATGTCTTGGTAAAATTATTTCCTAGTTGGAAGTTTTTCCAAGTAGAAAGTTGGGAATACAACAGTCTGGCACAGTGTTGCCACCTTGTGAACCAACTAATTAGTGCAAAGTTCAATGAACCTTTTCGAATTAGTGCGGTTAAAAAAATTAGCTGTGCGCAACTGTGCTGACAACATTTATGCACACCCTATGGATACTAGCCCAAAGTATTTCGATTTTTACACGTACACTAGGATATTTAGTGAGATGCAAATGTCGTAATCAGTAGTAGTACTTTTCTCACGTGTGCCTTTATTATTTTTATTTTTCTTGCACTTAATAGTGGGTTCATAAGGTGGCAACACTAGATTGGCCTGTTATTTAACGATCCAAAATGAAACAGAATGGAAAATACATGTTTTAAAAGACTTTGTTTACACGTCGGAATCTCACAATTACTTTAATTCCAACATGCCATGAACACATGGAAACCTTGACTCACTAATGCTATTTACTTGTAAAAAATATAATGTTTATCATGTGTGACGTCACACACGTCTTGGTAAGAATTTCCAAGTTTGAACTTAAAGGGGTCATATAATGGTACATGCACTTTTACAAGTTGATTGTACTGAAATGTGTGTTGGCAGTGTCTGTACACAACCATCATATAATGATAAAAATCCATCCAGTGTTTTTGTTTTAATCTCCTTATATGTTTTCCCTGCCTCAAATCGAGGCGCCCCTCCCACGATTTTTGATTGACAGCAGCGTTTCAACACAGACAGGCCCTGAGCGAGCTGTCATCATAGTCCGTCATTGTTGATACACTGGAGCAGAATGGCGTCTAAGCGATTGTGGTGTTCTGTTCTTGGGTGTAATAACGAACACAGTCATTTTGATGTTCCTAAATCCGAACCGCTGAAGACGCAGTGGCTGAGTTTTGTTTTCAAAGGGAATATTCCCCACGAGCAACGTCAATGCTTTCATGTTTGTGCGAATCATTTCTCACACCAGACTGCTTTATAAACGAGGGTCAGTATAAAGCTGGTTTTGCTAAGAAGCTGTTCATGAAAAAAGAATCGGTAGCAACTATTTATGTTTCCTCTGCACCTCCAGAAGAAGCGAGTGTAAAGTTTTATTAACCTTTATATTACTGTCAATGAACTAACGTATAGGCCTACATCAGTAAACACATTGCGTTCGTATCTCACTTCTCTACCCTGCCAGTGCATACAAAAATAGATCAAAGGGACATTCCGTTAACCAACCATTCAGAAACGTCCTGTTCGAGCCTTAATTGTCGAACTTCTTTGCGGCCGTCATCTTGTTCCGGGTCCGACTCCGGTTCAAACTGATACGGTTGCACAGATGTGTTTTCAGAGACTCCCGCTGCCATTCTTTCTCCAAAATATACCCTCAACTGTTGTCAAGGCAACACTCCATGTGCATTGTATCAAAACGCCCGCAGAACAGAGGGGCGGAGTGAGCGAAGCTCATTATCATTTAAAGGCATATGCACTGAAATGGCATGTTGAAAACAGAGCTGTTTTTGACCAGGTAAAATTGGTGTTTTCTTACAATACTAATGAGAATTTTCAATAAAAGTATATTACAAATATTTCATTTAGACCCTAAACATTAATATTAACTTGTACACAAATCCCATTATATGACCCCTTTAAAATGCTTTTCTGTTGCATTTTTAGCAAGTTAGAATTCCTGATTTTCCTAGTTGAATGTTATGCAGCATAAGTTCTCTTGTAATGATCACTCACTGTAATAGTGGAAGTAGCTGTGAGCCATATAGCTGGTGTATGAGTGAAAACTCTCCTCAAATCAGCCATCATGAGAAGCAGGAGGATGTGAAAATGATGCCACGACCGGTGCTGCAGGCATAAGCCGTAGTGTGGAAACACTCTGTTATCCTTGCACTACTCTGGGTTCTTAAGCAGCAGGGGTTGAGTTGATGGCCAGAGGGAAGAAGTTAGTGTCAAGAGAGTTTAATGAAGAAGCTGGAAAGTGGTGCTTGTCATCGATCTTTACACATTGAGAACAATGGGTACGCCAAAATAGACCCTAGCTAGCCCACTTACAGTCAGAACCCAGACTCTGTAGCAGGCAAACACAGCATAAACGTGACTTTGCAAAGTATGACATGTTCTTGGATCATCATCATCTGCTGAGAATTCCTAGTACTGTCCCTTAACATAAAGTACAATTAAACTGCACTAGCATCAAATGACTACTGGTACTTTCAAACAGGTTTCCCAAACATTCTCCTCTTTACTTCAAGTTTTCCAACATCTAAACTCGAAGGAAAGATTTTGAAAACCCCTAACTTCAGTCCTAAACCCAAAGTATACGTTCAGTTTAGCATAGGTGTACAGCCGCCATATACAATAGTCCATTTCATAGCGTGGTTGACTCATTCTCACTAGAAAGATTAATCTTTGTCCAGTGTCTGCACTATTTCTCTCCAGAAGTTATTAGGGGTGTGCATTGGCACTGCCCTCACAATTCGATTCGATTACGATTCACCAGGTAACGATTCGATTCAATTCGATTCTACGATGCATTGCGATGCATCACAATTCTACTGCACACAACAAGGCAAATTTTTCATCAGTCACAAGGCAATACAAGCAGTCAGATATCGAACAACGGATTTATTGGCTGCTATGTGTGTATTATAACTCTCCTGTATCTTTAACATAAATGCCATTAAATAAAATAAAATTTAAATCCAAGCTTTGGGTGCGTTTTTGATTACCCGTCTATGGGCCTGTTCTCATATCGCGTCTTTTGCGCGCTCAAGTTCGTTATTCCAAATGTAGGCGTGCGGTATGCGCGCTCATAATGGAAGCGAGGCGGTCGCGGTCGAGGGACTCCTCCTTCCAAAGAAATGACTTTGATTGGATGTGGTTTGTAGCAAATGAATGGTGAAAAATGAGGCTAGTCACAAACAAGGTGTGTGCCACTTACAGCATAGAGACGGAGGAATAAAAAGAGTGGTTGAACCGTTGAAGGAGGGATGTATTTTCCCAAACCACTGTGGTTATGCAGCAGTGTGTGCAACATACTGTTAGAACAGGGGTGCTACTACTATTTTGGGCTGTTGAGCTGTCACTGGTTAGTTTGACAGGAAAGCTGTAGGGGAGGGTGGATGAGGGAGTGCGGGCAAATGTGGAAGTGAGCAGCACTTTGAAAATGAGCTTTACGAGAGAATTTTCAATTGGATTAGAAAGCGTACATGTGGGAATGTGCTTGTACTCACATACTCGCTCCTGGAGGCCCATTAGCCACAGCAGAGGAGCTGTTATTGATCTGTGCACCTCCAGACTCCTTGTTGTCTGAGTACAACATTATTGCAGTGAATTATTGGCATTGTACACCATTAATTCTCTTATGTTTCACCATGAATCAAACATGCTGTCCGTATGGTCAATTACACCCTCATCTGCATTATGGTTTACTCAGGAAATAAATTGTACATAAAGAAATAAATAAAAGCCTATAAAGCCATTTGGAACATGTTCTCTGAGCGATGGTACGTTTATGAAGGATAAACAAGCCTTTGATTAATATCTGAAATACAATCTGAGTTAAAGGTTAAGTGTCTAATTGTTAAATGTTAATATGTTTTCTCTTAACACAGTTATGATGTTGAATCATTCTTGCTGAAGAGGGAAAAGACAGTGATTCTGTGGAGTTTGTTTGAGCCAGTGAGGTCTATGTTCAGACTGTCAGTCCAAATCCGATTATTGTGCATTTCGGATTGGAATCCGATCATATTTAATTAATCTGATTATTTGTGTATCTGATTGGAATGACTGGCTGTCTGCCCACAATGTGTATCACAAATGTTTAGATCCGACTTGTGTGTCCCGTGGCACTCTTTAATTTTCCGGAATATCTGCATTGGTTTCTATGGCAATGACGTTGTGATGGTAGGTATACTACAACAACAACAACCGCAACATGGATAGGGTTTGCATTACAGATGTTGTCTTATTTACAACATGACAATGTCTAGCCGCCGCGCTGGACTACTTTGGCTTTTGGCTTGCTTAGTTGGGACATTTAATATTCAACAATATTATTGATCTGCCTGCATTGACACCATTATATGAGAACTGAACTGAGCTGGACGATGACATCACAGTTTTCTCCAGAGCGACTATACATATAAATGAACTAAATTAATAATTTTTTACAACAAAAATGAATCATCACTGAACTTACTCAAGCTTGACTATAACGCTATTTTCTTCTAGAAACAAACTTTGTTGCACTCTTTTACTGTTATCACTGCAAAGGAATTCTCGTACGAAATTCTCACGTTATGTCAAAAAATTATGTCTTACACACTAGCTCCGAAACTTTTGTCCATCATAAAAACATTTGGATCGGGTTCGATTTTCAGCATTTTTTCTGCATCCGTAGCAAGCATTTTGAGAGGTGTTCAGAGCCACCGAATGACTAATACGAAAAAGCGCATAGGCCTACGAACATTTCGGACTCAATGTGCAAGGACCTTAAAGCTCTTCTTCTTATGCAGTCCATCGATTTCTGCCTGGTAGATGGCCGAATATTTGGCGTAGTATACCTACCAACTCAACATCATTGCCATAGAAACCAATGCAGATATTCCGGAAAATTAAAAAAGCGCCACGGGACACACAAATCGGATGTGAAAAGTCAACAATTTAGTTCAGATTCCAATGATATACAAAAAATAATTGAATTTGGACTGACAGTGTGACCGTATACCTCAATGGCAGAAGCTTGGCTGGTGCAAGGCTATTCTGGAGTATGTGATTTGAATTGCTTATGGGGACACATCAAAGGACACAGTTGTAAAGATCAGGTGACTAATCACACTGGAGCTGCTCCATTGACTTTGAAATTTGTGGCAAATTTGAGGTTGATTCAAAGGAATGGAATACCCGAACTGAACTGGACTGAGAGCTATTTTGGATTTTAAGGCGGTGCATTGGCCTGCATTGCACACGGACACACGCATTCGCAGAAAACACCAAGGTTTAAATCCAAATGTATCCAAATGAGTTCCAAAGATTTACTCCTAAAAACAGCACAGAAAACATAAAGATTCTGCAGATTACAAAGGTTACATCTCTGAGATTGCAGGTCTTAAGTTTCAGTGCCAATGCTTTAAGGTATAGGGCTGTCGCGATAACCGCAATATTGCAATACCGCGCTACTGAGAGGCCAACCGCAGAGGAATGCAAGTAACCGCAGCAACCGCAAACCGCGTTTTCTTTTTTCATAAGGCCACCCTTCGTAGTTCGTACCATGTGTATTGAATGTTAAGTAAGTTAATAATGATAACAAGAGTGTTTATCATGGTGATTTGTACAGAGGCTTCGTGGATTTGCCTAACAGACAGTGAATGTGATCGACTGAGCGCGTGCGATTACCTGCGTCTGTCTTTGAAGTCAAGTCATGTATATTCGTGAAAAGGTTGCCGTTTCCAAGGAAAGCGGAATATTTGTCGTATCATCCTTTTAACGTGTAAGAGTATTTACCATGAATGGCGGCAGCGCTGGTCAGCATTACACAGTGCGAGGAAGCCGTGGGGGGCGAGTCACCCATTGAATCAATGCCATTGGTTTATTAAGTGAAGCATTGCTTCAGCTTTGCCCAAAAGTGAAGCATTGCTGGCCAGCTGAGCCTTGAAAAGTGTTGAAGCCTTGAAAAAATAATTAACACCTTGTTTCATTACATCTATCATTTAAGGAATCAGCTTTTTGAACGCTTTTGTTGAATGAACGGTTTAATGACTCACTCAAAGACAGTCCGTTGGCGTAACAATGTGCGGGCTGAGTGACAGCCTTTAAATGCGCAGAAACGCCGTTTAGTTTCGGTTACATTGTTTTTGTGTATGCTGACCACATCATAACACGTATTTATATAGCAACAAATAAATATAAATAAATAAATGGCGGTAATACCGCATATCGCGCTATTGAGCCACTCAAAATTACCGCAAGGGAAATTCCTTCACCGCGACAGCCCTATTAAGGTATTTTATTCCACAGCATGGTTTCAGAGCAAGCTTCTTTTTTTCTTTTTTCTTTCTTCTTCTTCTTTTTTTTTTTTTTTTGCTGTAGCTTGCCATTAATTCTCCCTTGGATGTTAATTTCACTGCCTGAAACCTTATTTGCATTTACCAGGGGATCTTGCTTAATTTTATTTGGCACACCAAATGATTGCATTACGCATACCTTAATACTATGGTGATCATAACAGCGTCAGCTATATTAATTCTAAATGAACACAGAATGTATTAACTGAGCACAAAATCTTTTTTAATAAGCACGTCCTTTTTGTTTTTATTTATTTTCCTTGCCTTTCCTGTCTTTTCACACAGAAAAATGAAATCATATTAAAATGGCAATGCTTCTCTTTTTCAGAAAATTAAATTGAATGGGGATCACTTTGTCAAGTCCAGTTAGCAATTTTACTTAGTTGATTTAAATAAAATGAATAGATGATTAGGTAAACAAGAACTGTTTAACTAAACTAACATGTTTATAGCGGTCAATAATGTGGTGCTCATTTTTTTGTCTTGTCTATTAATTTATTCAAAAGTACATTAGAATGCAAGTCATCCATACGGTGACTTGAATAAACCCCTTCTATGATTGATAATTTAAATTAAATTAAACTATATATTTTTAGGTGGTGTAAAAAATGTAAGTTTGATACTGTCCTGATACCATTATAAAGAAAACTATTCTTGTATTGGAAGAATACTGTCACGTTTATGTTCTGTTTGTTTGTTTTCAGTCATTGCCTTCTTTTCACCTGCATGAGTTCGTCATTTGTTTCTATGGTTACTAATTTGATTTCTCATTCTGTTCAGCTGTTCCCTTTGTTAATCCCCTGTATTTAAAGGTGCTCTAAGCGATGCTGGGTGACGTTACTTCTTGTTGACATTCAAAGTATTGTCAAACAAAACAGAGGCTAGCTAGACCTTCCCTCATCCCGTCCCCTCCCCCTGTAGTTTTACTGATACTTCTTTCAAGGTGTAATGTCGCCAAGTGAGATAAATGCTTTCATATAATGCAAAAAAAAAAATATAGAAACATTACCAGAAAAACACGATAAAACGTTTCGCCACATGAGGTTATAACTTTAGCTCCCATACCAGGACGCAATAATAGCAAGATAACGTTAGCTTAAAATTTAGTCAAAGTTGTCAATAGGCTATGAATGAACATTCAATTTCATAATAAATAGTTGGTGAAAACAATCATTCACACAAACTGTCGCCCTACTGTGAGTTTGCTTGATTATTTACAATAGAGATCGATAGCTAGCTGCTAGAAACCTATATGTTGTATTCACCAAAGCTAGCGCTGACTGCATTGTTCTAGCTAATTATATCCTTGTGTTTGTTAGGCGAACATGAAAGTCCATTTAGAAAAACCAAACTGGATTTACCCACCTGTCCAGCAAAAACAGAGCTAACGCTATCTGAATGTCCGATTGGAAGTCCTTCTGCCGGCGGAGTTCTCACCACCTTTCAAAGGCTTTTCCAGTGTAAATTCGGGCATGCGTTCCTTCTCCTTTTCCATCTTCTTTGTATTTTTGCAATCTGTTCATCAGAACGTCGTCTCTTTGGTCGTGTGTCAGCCATATCAAACTTAAAGAGTTAAAATTCTAACTTCCCTCTTCATGCTTCTCTCCTTCACACCCCCCATGTACGCTCACTAACCCCACCCCCAGGCTGGAACACTGTTTGTTTTGTTTCGTGGAGCGGGTCGCCGCAGTTTGTTTTTGTTGCTGTTTGTGAAGCCTGGGCTGTCTACAGAGACCACATTTTTTTTTACAGTGTGTTCAGGGTGTTGCTATGTGGTTGCTAAGGTACTTGGGGTGGTTGCTATGGTGTTATGCTGTTGCTAGGGTGTCCTGTGTGGTTTCTAGGTTGTTGTTAGGGTACTCTGGGTGGTTGCTATGCTGTTGCTATGGTGCTATGGGTGGTTGCTAAGGTGTTGCTATGCGGTTGCTAAGGTTTTCAGAGTGGTTCCTATGGTGTTTTTGGTGGTTGATATGCTGTTCCTAGGGTGTTCTGTGTGGTTGCTAGGTGGTTGCTAGGGTACTCTGGGTGGTTTCTATGCTGTTGCTAGGGTATTCTGGGTGGTTGACAAGGTGTTGCTATGTGGTTGCTAAGAAAAAAAGAAAGAAAGATTAGTTGGATAGAAAGAAAGATAGATTAGTTAGAAAGAAAGAAAGAAAGAAAGAAAGAAAGAAAGAAAGAAAGAAAGAAGAAATAAATATTAGATAGGTAGATAGATAGATAGATAGAGAAATAGACAGATAGACAGATAGATAGATAGATAGATAGATAGATAGATAGATAGATAGATGGATAGATAGATAGAGTTTATTAGTTTAAATGAATCTCAATGGCTTATATATAGTATATAGAATTTATTAATTTATGAGTTTATACGTGAATGAATTCATGAGTTTATAAGTGTACGAGTTTATGAGTTTAGAGTTTATGTTTAAATGAGTCTAAGAGTTCAGAGTTTAGAGTTTATTAATTTATGAGTTTAAGAGTTCAAAAGTGTAGATAGATAGATAAGTGTCATAGATAGATGCGTTTATTAAAACCAAGAAGTATTTAAAGATTTATTTGAATCCTTCATTGTCTTTCAAGGAGTGCAATAAGACCCCACATCATTCCACCGTTATCTGCAGTCCGTAGAGGACTCAAAGGAACTGCTGTTTCTGCTGGGTTTTATTTCACATGTTCAGGTGAACGCAGTCCACAGCAGAACCCTTTCCCGCCATGGAGTTGTGTTATTCAGTGTGTCAGGACAAAAGCAGCCAACCATGGGATTGGGGGTTCTGGTCGGGCTAGATCCTGTAATTGGACTGGTGCATACAGGGCCATCACTGATGGTCAGGGTCGAACGGCCTGTCAATCAAAGTGGTTGGCCTGTGGTGTTAGTATTCAAGCACAGTGCTTGTGGCTGAATGGAAAGGAGAAAAGGGGGCAAGACTTGGACTGCAAAGGCAAGGATGGAAGACACATAAGCATGCAGTGTGAAATGTAGATTTAAACGAGGCAAAGTTGAGGATGACGAGTTCTGATGAGAAATAACTCTCCCGAGCTGCTGCTTTTGTCAGATGAAACGAAATGCAGTGTTCTCTAACCTACAAAACATTTTCAGCCTTCATAAACAACACTACAATCGCCCCATATTGATTAGACGTACCGATGCTGGAAAGTGTCACGTGGAGAGAGACTCATATAAAACCCCTCAGCCTGTCAAATTAAAACGAGATATGACTCTCCAGCGAGGGTGCAAAAGTGCAGAAGAAAGAACGGGTTTCTGCGGAGAGCATCTTGCCCCTCTTGTTTTGTCTGTGAATCAGGAAGGGCTTATTCTTTCTTCAGGGCGATCGATTACCAAACCTTAGTAACAAATCTCTTTTACCAAGTCTTAAAGAGACATTAACTGGGTGGGAGAAAGCTTGGTCTGCCGCTTTTGCCCTTTGATAATTCAGGGTGCACAAGAGCTCACGAAGAATAATTTCTCCCATTAAGAGTTTCCCGGGGCTCTCGTGGTCACAAAACCAGACTTTTGACTATCAGCATGATGTCTGGTCCACTTCACCACAGAACCACTCTTTTAGACAGGAAGAGTCACCTGAAGGCTGGGCAGGTTGCATGTTGGTTTTTTATGTTTTATGGGGACTTTCCATGGAAAATATGATTTTCATAGTGTACAAATTGTATGTTCTATACAATAAACCTACCACTAACCCTAACTGATGTATTTTAACAACAGAGGTCAACTCAACTATTTGAAGTTGACCTCTGTGTCAGTTTTATTCTGTTCACTTGGTGTTCGATAATTATTTCATAAGTTCCCTCGTTTAGTCAGATATACATATTCCCTGTTTTGTTGAGTCCTTTGTCCTTTCTCATCAGAGTTTTACGGTTGTATTATTCTGTTTCCTGAGTTTTCCTTGCCTTTTGGATTTATTGGATTAAAGAGTGTTTTTGCTGATCTCCTTCGTCTTTGTGCGCTTTATACAGCCACCCGTGCCGTGACAGTAGGCATTTAGTCCTGCAGTATACATCAGACAGTACATACCAGACTGTGGGCTCACCATGCAGCTGTTAAGAGGCTGAAAAGAGTTATCGCTGTGAACTAAAGAGGCGACCTATATTCTTTTTTACCCTCTGTCTTTAATCTATCTCTGATGCTTAGTTCCCACTATTATGTGATTGCATTTAGTAGGATCTATTATTAGGCACACACTTTAGCTGCTGAGGCGCTTAGCTTTAGCACTTGTTCTTGTTCAAGATTTGATTAAATGGGCAAAACTGGAGAAAGGGCAGTGAAAGTAAATACATTCAGACTGAGTGGACTTGAAATGGGTTGCCGTCATTGTTTGAAGAGCGTGACACAGTGACGCACAACTCCAGCCTCTCTCCTCCAGGCAGCAGTTTTTCCTTTCCCATCTCCCAGGCCAAACAGACTCGACAGGGCTTTGTGTCTGAGCATCTTTCCAAGCATTTTTTATAAATAATCCAGGCAAATGGATCTTCCCTCCGCTTTGTACTCTATGACACCATTCAAGGCCCTTTTAAGGCTCATTTTGATGCTTTAGAAATGGCATGTTCCACCTCCCCCTAATCTTCAGCTAGAGGGCATTTCCACGGTTTGTGCATTGACACTTTCTTATTACCTACACGAAACAGAATTTGCGACCCATTTTACTTCAGTAATGAGATGCATTACTGACCAAAATAGTCATTTCAAAGCAACATGACATCATGACTTTTGCGTAAACAGACACGCCACTTTCAAGTCAAGTGGCGTGTTATCTATACGCATTTTGAGATATCCGCGTGTATGTCTACGCCATTAATGTCCAAGTGATTCCGCGTATATGTACACGCCATTAAATTTCCGAGCGAAACGAAGCAAAATGTAGATCTACATCTGGGGAGCGATATTTTTTTTCCCTAGGATGGCAGGGGAAGACTCATAAATGCTATTAACCCCAGTGACGGGTAGGTTTAGGGACGGGGTGGAGGTAGGTCATATATTTATATATACAGTAATAACGTTAAGTCAACTGCGTTCATAAACACGCTGAAAAGCGATTGTGCGTGTTGATAGCACGCCAAAAATGGAAATACGAATTGGCGTGTCATACACACGCAATTTTATGAGATCAGTCTGTTTCAAAGAGATATAACATCCCTATATGTACTGACACAATGACCTCTAGATGCATGCAAATACGTACTGTATATATGTATTTATACACTGTGAATCTATTTTCAGAGTGTGTACGCCTGTCTGTTCAAAGTGTTATGTGTATCCAAACAGTCTAGCGTTTTCTTCATCCCCTTACGTTAGTTGTTATGGATACCAGTGAAAAAAGCTCATGCCCGTGCTGAGGCACACTGCCTCGTGTCAGTAGCAGTAAAGTGATGCATTTCCCTCATCAGTCTAATTAAACTAAGTGGCAGTCCTCTGAATACGGCTGTCTGGTGACATTGTTATGAAGGTCTTTCTGGTGGGGATTGATAGAGTGGATTCCAGTAAAGGATGCGTATAAGCCAGTCAAGCGAGCAACACAGGACATACTGCACCTGGGAGATGTTTCCGACCTCTATATGGTGTCTGCTATATAATGACACCCAGACTGCGTCTGCTCACTGAGTAATTACCGGTAAGTGAAGAAACAACACAATAGATTTTCCTCATGGCAATGAAATAAAGAACTACCATGATTTCTCCAAGGATGCAATCGAGGCAGTGCAGTACATGTCAGAAAGAGGGAAATAAAGCAAAACTATTAGTGGACAATTTGAAATTAAAGAGTGCGTAAAGGCCAACTCCACACTGCACCGACAGACGCTGACCAACGGCAACAGACCACTGATCTATATAATGACTGGACAGCTCATGACGTTCTAAACTGCCACCAGGCAGTGAAGCCACCGGAAGTGTTCGAGCGGCCATCTTACGATTCCCTACCAGCAGAGGGCTCCAACGGCCGCTATACAGAAGGATCTTGAAAAACTGCTCACAGGTTGTACTTTAAGCCCATATATAGTAATTTATATGCACAATTGTCGCTATTTCCGTGTTGTTTAAAAAAAATGTATAGCCTGCTATGTTCTTTCCTACATTCTTTCCCAGACTTATTCAAGTTTAAACCCAATACACGTATTATTCAATGCATTACTTCTTATAAATTTAATTAAATGCATTATTTAAGATTTTCGTGTCAATCCAACCTGTTGACATGGGTATGGTAAAAAAAATATGGACTGCAAACGGAGTAGGCCTATGAGTAGGTTCCATGTGATTTGCCGATTTGTGGGGGCGATCAGCTCCGGTAGCCGTGTCGCAGCTGTAACGCGCCGCAGACGTGTGCAGTGTAAATAAAGGCTAAATCAGAGGTGAAACAGGTATACAACAAGAAAGAGCTCAATTTTAAGTTCACAATTCACATATAGGCCTACTTAATTTTTAGTAAGCAGGAATAATTTCTGACTTTAAACAAATACCCATTTAAATGCTTAGGATGTTTGCGTTGTAAGACTGTTCAGGGAGACTTTTTAGATTTAAAGACGGTGTCTCGTTATGCAATGTTTTCTTAGTCAAATCATACAATTTCCTATTGATTCAATAGAACGCGTGAGCTCACTAGGGAATCACAATATGGCGGCGCGGTGGCTTCACTGTTTATGACGTCATGAGCTATCCAGTAGTTCTCAGGGATGTAGTGGAGGCTAAATGCACGTAAACGCCGTTTACGCACCTCCCAATATTCGGAAATAGCGTTTACCCACCTCCAAAGTGCGTTTATCCACCTCTAAATAGCGTTTATCCACCTCTAAATAGCCCGTAGTTCCTAAGACATTTTAAATTAAGCTTATGTCGTTTTAGTTTCATATTGTTCATTATTAGTTTCATAGGTTGTTAAAACTAAGACGAACTCTTTCACATTGCGCTGTATTAGTCAGTGTTGTTGACTTTTACTGACGGACGGTAAGGTTGCGCTGTTGACGCTCGGCCTCTCGAGGAGAAATCTACACAAATGAGCGCACACACACACACTCAGTTAACCAGTTAACAACATACTGCCTATAAAAAATCTAAATGTGGAGTTTTTATATTTTTAACATATGTTAAGCAACCTCAATTATTTTTCCTGAACACCATCACGATTGAAAATGTGACATTTCCTACAACAGTTCAATAAACAGTTAAAATTAAGTCACTTACATTTTAGATGCAATATTGGCTGTTTTTGTTCTGTTTCAGGGGCGAAAATAGTTCCAAACAAAAATCACAGCAGAACCACGGCGCATCTCACAGGAACTCAACACTCAACCTGTTTTCATTACTGAATGATTCAGCATTTTGACCGAATCGATTGAGTCAAAGATTCAATGACCCATTCATAAACATCTGTCTCATTCTTGAATGAATCAGCCGTTTGAATGAATCGTTTGTTTGTTTGAATGAATTAATGACTCACTCATTAAGACGGTCGCCTGCCGCCACCTACTGGCGGTTTAGTGTTATGTTTAAAAGTAGTATCATTCTTTCCAATGTTTCTTATATGTAAATTTAAATCAATTTCATAACATTATTTTACACAATTGTAATTTTTCAGTGTAAATTATTTAATTTGATCAGCCCCTAGGGTAACAGCCCTATAGTGTCTTATTATTCTAAATAATTGAATTTATTGACCAAATTTATGAATTTAAAATGAAAGATGAAGCATACATTTAATAATATAGGGAGAGGGGATGCCCTTTAAAGGTGCAGATATTACAATATGCCGATTTAAATATCAAAGCTGATTGAACACTGATGAGAATAATCAGAATAAATGAGAATATTGTTTCAGAATAAATTAACACACACACCAAAAAAAAAAAAAAAAATCCGGACGAGCAATTTTTTACTCAGACAAGTGAATGACAGATTTACTTGTCCGAAGGACAAGTGAAAAGGCTTAATGTCGAGCAATGTTAGCAATGTCATCAGGTAGGCAGTGGCCCACCTTACAGGGTGAACACGTCGTGGTCCACCAAAATTTATAGTTTACCCACCTCTTTTTTTACCACTACACCTCTGGTCGTTCTATATAGATCAGTGCAACAGACACATTGTTGGCCTGTTAGCCCTGTCTGCGTCTGCTGCCATTGGTCTGTGCTTGTTTTCGCTAATTGAAGATGTTTAATCGACATTTGTCGGGTCGTGGAACGTCTGAGAAGTGAGGCACTGTAATTTGGTGATTGTCCGCATTGGTTGGCATCTATCGGTGCAGTGTGTCTTTTGCCTTTCTTGAGATCATTGTACTCAATGAAAAGTCATGCGAGATGAGGCAGTGCCTCCATAGTTCTATGATTGGCTGATTCCCCTGTCGATGGAAAAATTACCACCTATCATAATTGCTGTCACAGTCATCTGGACTCATTCACCTTTGGTTTCATTTTCATGGACTTTCAGTTTGTTTTCATTTGTCACATGTGCTCCTTTGTTTGATTTTCCCCCCACTCATCAGTAACCATGGACATTCATTCATCACAGCTGGTCATCATTTAGTTCCTCCCTTTCACACACAAACTGTTAAACCTTCTGTCTGTTCCTGTGTTTGCTATATTATTAGTCACCTCGTATTGGATCCCGTCATTTTTTTTTCCACACAGGTTAGTTTCGCTGTGTTGACCAACATAAATCTGGTTTATACAATGCAGATTGTTTCAAAGGAGCTTTACAGTGGTGAACAGGAAAATAATGATCAATGATGCAACCAGAGGTCAATTCTGCTGTAAAGCAGCTCTAAATAAGAGATTAGTGTCATTATCTGAAGTCAGTTCAGTGTTGATTCAGTTTGGTTCAATGATTGTGTAAAATTCATGAATTGTGAAATGAGTCCAATTCAGCTGTAAGATGGTACATATAAGACAATAGTCTCATTATTCACTTTGAAGAAGAATCAACTATAAAGCAGCTCTGCAGAAAACAGTACTGTCATTATCCAGCTCAATCCAGTTCAAGTTTTGTTCTCATCCAATAGTGTCAGTGCAGTCAAATCAATAATGTTACTTTCTTGACTCGACTCCCCTGACCATTTGACTTGCAGTTGTAATAAATCACAACACTTCATAAGCAAAGTTTCTTATTTTTATAGACTTTCTTCAGGCCGGTGGTTTTCAGGCTTGGATGTTGACTTTTGTCTGTGTTTAATCCATTTCATTTTCATGGTTGGCTAAGATTGTATGAGCCTTTCTCGGATAATGGCCAACAACTCATCCACATCCCTGTTTGTACCCTTATCCTCACCTTTGCTTGTCATAAACAGATAAAGCAAATGGCAGCATTTCAAGTGAAAATGTCGAGTCAACACATAGGAGTGATGAAGATGTAATCCCTCTAATATAACACATTTCCCTCAATTTCAAGGCAATGTTCTTTTGATTGAGGCACATCACATGCAGACGGGTGAGATGAAAAACGTTAGACAAATGAAATGGCATTACTGATGAGGCAAGATGTGGGAAGAGCTAATGCAATTTCTCCATTTATTACTCTGCAGAGAATTGCCATGGGAAATCATAACACCTTCCGCTTGCCATGCTTGTGGTGAGCTCTAGCATGGTTCCCTATAGTGTTCAGCATGATACAAGGTACAGTGTGTTATGTACAAGTTATAGTTAGTGCAAAGTGGACTATCAAAATAAAGCGTAGCCAAAAAATGGTGTTACCTGAAAATAAAATATAAAAAATGTATACTTTAACAAAAATTACTTTTGTACCACAGTGTATTTCTTATGCCAAGAGTTGACGTCAAGATTTGACAAGTAAATCAAGTAAAAACGCTACTGCTTCCGGGCTCTCCTACAGCAGGATTTTTGTTGTTTTGAAGAGCTTGAATACTCCATGTCCCAGCGGGGGAGCCACAAAAAAAAAAAAAAGAAAGAGAAAAAGCCTGTCAAGCCTTGTACTGCTTCTCTATCAGGCTACTGTCAACTGTGAATATCATGTTTTCATTGAACAAGCTCAGGAATGAAATCACAAAATGGTTTTAAGCTTTATAATAATGCAGACAGTTTTAGAAATTATAACTATTCGTTGACAATTGTTGTTGAATTAATTTCATGATATGCTGATTCATCAAAGAATTGCAAGAATGATAATTTATGATCATTTAAATATTACATTATTGTGACTGGCGAGTAAATCATTGAGTAGACAAAAAGTGGATTCTAAAGAAGTCAATCTAAAATCATAAAAGCCTCCAGTCCACAGCTATCCACTTGGGGGCCATTAACCACACAGGATGTGTTCTCACATTATGTCTGCACTATTTTTAATTGCTCTACGTACGCATGTAGATTAACATCTTTGGCTGTTGCATTGTATGTTTGTTTTTTTCACTTGAGCGTTTTATCTGTTTTTTTCCCCCCCTCATATACTTTGAAAAATATGTCTCGGAAGCTCTGCGTTCTCTGTTTATTATTAAAAGTGTTTATTCCTGACCACTCCATGAATTTCTCTCACTCATTATAATGAGCAATGCTTTTGAGTAGACTGTTGACAGTTTGACCTCGGCCCTCCGCAGAGGTTAAAAACATTACAGTTTCTAAAATATAATGAAGCATTTATTTTATTTTTTTCCACAGAGAGAGAGAGAAATAAATTGCTAACATTTTATTTGCAACTAGTCAGCAGTGAGGGTAGTATTGACTGGGGCAGGTCAAATTCCTCCTCGAGTCTCACACTGTTTTTATATCAGATGAATCAATACTTTGACAAAGCCACAGATAACCTGACGCAAGACCTTCTTACATAATGCAGTTTCTTGCTTAAGTTAAAGTCCCAATGTAGTCAATCATTTTATACTTTAAATTTACATATTTAAACGTTTTTTCCTTGACAATTGTTTTATTCAAGCGTTCAAATAGCTTGAATGTAACTCTACACCCTTGCCTCATTTAGTATACGCTGTTCTGTGAATATGTAAATGAGCCCCGCCTCCACTCACTCACACCAGCTCAGAGATCCACTCGTTGACGATCACACGTTGATCTGATTGGTTACAAGGTCAACTTATGAATTTGCACATGGTTTGTCTTAAAGAACATTTAAAACACCACATAGACATATAAACAACATTAAAAGCTTGATTTTCAACACAGGGGGACTTTAAGTGTAACCAATGTGCGGAGCCAGAGGGGTGTCCGGTGTGTTTCTGTTTGCGCAGTTTTTACAGCAAAACACATCGATGTCACCTTTTTCATTCTTGAAGTGAACTTTTCGCCTCTATGGTGATTAGATACACTGTTTTGCATTGCCGCCTTGAACTTAAGAGCTTGAACTGGTGTAAGGTTTGCACACAGAGAGCGCGCAAATACTCAATTGAGTTGACTTTCGCATCTTCTTGCGTTTGAATGGACAAATATACATACAATTATGTCAAAAAAAGCCGTCTTGGCGAGTATCATAGTAAACACAGTCGGTTATGTCTTAACAACAGTTGAGGAAAAATCGGATGTCAATATATTGGATATCCCGGCAGATCATTTTGGTTCAGCGCCTAAACAAAATCTCAGGAACTCATCAACTTCAAATTTGGAAAACATCTTGGTTAGATATATGGCTTTAATTTGATAGTAAAATATGTTTGGTAAAGTATATATTTTATATAAAATAAAAAAATGTTTAGAGCAGTAAATTTGATTTACAGTAAACTTCCATAACTTTTTCATACTTTCATTTTTTGAAGTGCTTACACTTCAGCAATAATCGGCTGAGTGTCTTCTATAAAACAAACATAAGTCTATATTCCAAAGCATTCTTGAATTACAGCTATTTAAATTTGGAAAGTGCATTTTTCACGTCTATTCTCCAAAAGGGGGTGACAGTTCAAAGAACAAAAAAAAATCATTCACTGATCTTGACCGAATACATTTTGTAGCTTTAACAAGGATTGATCTATATTTAATTTATAGCCTACAGTGAAGATTATTTTACATTTGATTGTTCGATTTCTGTACCTGCATTACTGTCGAATCGAGAATTGTGAAATTTTAGACCAAACTATATACGTTGTTGCATAATGAGAATGACCTCCATCTCTACAACACAACTTCAGTCTGACATCTCAGGGCCATTCTCACTTTTTCTCTAACTTTCCATCCCTTTATTTCAACTTGGAAGTAATAATGGGGTACAAAAGTAGCAAGTGCACAAAGGTTAAAGATCCCTTCTTTCTTCAGCTAGAAGTTAACATTAAAGGAATCATTCACACGGAATGAAAACTCCAACCCAGGCTCATTGGAAAAATGTGCCTGTAGCGATATTTCTGCAATCAAGATTTTGCATTGATTTTTTGCACATTTCACAAGACCTTCAAAGGGAAATGTGTAGTGAGTTGTGCTAAAAAAAAAACTGATTTAGTTTTATCCGAAACAGATGAATGTGAATCTGGCCACGTTGTATATGCTGGTTGTTGTACTTGAGCTAAATTGTATTGAATGTGCACCTGTAGAGTAATTAAAATCTTAAAAGTAAAATGGTGCTTGCAGATAATACAAAAGGCAACTTGAATTAAAGACAGTACATTTTTATGACTGTTTCTTAACACACTTAAGTAGCCTATTGGCTACTTTTAAGTGCACTTTGTAATAATGTCAAATTAAATGTTTGATTTAACATTTTAAATCATTGTTTTAATCATCTTTTGTAAAGCTTTAAAATACACTTGTTTTGATGTGTTGACTAGCATGCTAATTAAATCATATAAAGTAGACTTGATTATAATTTTGCCTGTAGTGTGCTATTTGATATTACAGTTGGAGGTGATTTTTTAAATGTGCTAAATTGCAACTTCATCATTACAAATATGTAATTACAAACATAGTTGAAATGCAAATTTCAATAGAAATACACCCACAATTCTGACACTTCAAAACGTTCATGAAGATTGTAAAAGAAATACATCTATAATCTGTATGTTTGCTGATAGCCCTATATTTAACAGTATATGCACACTACTTCCTTACATTTGCTTGATGGAGAACAAGTGGCTCTGTGGAACTGGCAGATGTAGGCCTGCCTGCCTGTCAGAAGTCCTGATGAATTATGTAGAGGACCATGCTGGCCAAGGTCTGCCTGAGAGATAGATGGCCTCAGTGGCCTTGACAGTCGAGATCCAGCACAAGCACTAAACATTCAAGCCCCCACCAAGATGTTCCACCGAACCGGGAAAGCTTCGCAATCCCCCGTGACAGTCCAGAAGCCAAGCACAGGCACGTGGAGAGAGATGGAAGAAGATAAAAGAGAAAACGTGTCAGGAGACCACACAGACAGACTTAGGGGAGAATGAAAGAGTCATATCTTACAAAGCCCTCTAGCGTAGGTACATTACTCAATTGATGCCATGTTATCTACAAGAGAGGGTTGTTTTGCTATTCAGTTCTGTTGGCTGTCACAGTCTGAAAAAAGAGGCTTCAACAAATCGCTTTGGCTTATTCAGCTGAGCACTTTTCTGAAGATCTTTTCGCTCATTTTATATCCTCAATTGTCTTGGTCTCTCAGTTTCACCATTCATACAACCGTATGTTTTTTTTGTTTCTTCTGTATTATGTTATATCACATATTCTCATTTAACAAGTATATTTTTGTGTTGTCCTATAAGGTAATTTCCAACTATATCAAAGAAACAGTGTTAGACCCTATTAGGAGGCTTTTTTTTTTTTTACATCATGTCCCCTACAAATCTGTGATTATGTGATCTCTCTTCACATTTTCTCCAACAGTGCCTGCAGTAATCTGTCTGAGGTTATGTCAATCTGGATCCATCCTGTAATACTTAATACTAGTACCCAAAAATCATTTAAAATGATCAGTCCCTCTAGTCAGACGACTGGGCTCGAAATGTTCAGCCTGGAGCGCTGCCCCACGCACAAATCCAAATACGACACCATTGCTGATATACTGACAAAAATGCAGAATTGTGATTGGTTTATTTTTGAATTTTTCAGTTGGGCAAGAGCCACGACCTGCCACTTATAGAGCCAGAAATATTTCTCTGAGATTTACTACTATAAGATATCTGTAGCTACAGTTTACAAATTCTAAAACTATAAGATAAGTGTCATAAAGTGAGAAATCTTCTTGGAATTAGCTCTTGGACTTTGTCAGGTTCTTGATTCCAGGATCCCTTTCCCTTTCCCTTTCCCCTTCCCCTTCCCCTAAAACATTAGATTTGGACGTGCCTTGCTTGATGCCTTCCTACGTTGGAATGCGTCCTCCGAAGGCAGCATTTTTAAGCTTTCGGACACAGCCCATATAAGGGATTTCCTGGAACGCCGTGAGTTATTACTTTATGAGTCCATTTTGGACTTTCTGTGAGAGAGCGCCCTCTGGCTTCCAGTATGAATGAAACATACATTACATGAGAGTTTATCGCTCCATAATGTTCACATTGGCTCTTTTGGATAAGAATAAGGTCGTGCATAGACTATCTTCTCATTGGCCCATGAAAATCTTTATGTGAACACACTTCCCCGCAAAAATGAAGGGGACGAATTTATGTTTTCATAAAAGTGCCCCGAGCATTCTTCGCCCATGGATAAATAGAATGATTGTGTCACGGTGTGGGTTTTGTGTTTTGTTCCTTGTTCTTGTCTGTCATGTGTTTCCCTGTCTTTTCGTGTTCAGCTGTTCCCCGTTTTGTTGATTAGTCTCCCCATGTGTTTCTGATTAGCCACGCCCCCTTGTTATCTTGTTTAGCTTTTTTGCCTGTGTATTTATACCCATGTTCTTCAGTTGGTGTTTGTCGGTCGTTGTTTGATGTTTCTAGTTCTGTGCACATTGTTCTGAGTTTACCCTGGATTACGTGTTGTTGGATTATTAAAGTGCTTGCGATTGGATTCACTCTCTGCTTCGTCCTTGCCGCATCGTAACAGATTGATTGATTGATTGATTGATTGATTGATTGATTGGATACATTTTTCAGGCTTCGTTGATAATCACACAATGTCCACATTAACAATCTTAGATAGTTATATTTGTATTAGAGCAGCCTCTATTAATGTGTTTTGTTAAGCTCTTTGAAATTTCTATGGAGCTCAGCAAGAACAAGGCTGATGACCTCATCCGTCAACTCTAGCCGCTGCTCCATTACGATGTTTAATTAAGGTCATTAATCCTGCTTATTTTTCATGAATTTCTCATTCGTTCCATCACAAACCCAGCCTAACTTCGCTGCGGGCACACACAGTTGTCTGGGGTGACATCCCCGTTAATTACAGTGAGTACTGTTTAAAACAGTCGGTTTCATTATAAAAAAAAAATGCTGTAAATGAAGTCTTAGACATCATAGGAACTCCTTGAGGTACCCTTGTGGCTCAGCACTGAAATGTTAATTGCTAATGTGGTTGCAAACAAAAAAAGAGTTGCACTCTGTTGAGATAGCTCCCGGGGTTGCTTTGCGGCTCTCTATCGGCTTTATGTATGCAAGAGGCAGCTTTTGCGGACGTCACTGACGGGGCTTGTGTGCCGCTCAGCCTGGCCTCAGGTCTCTGAATGAAAACGTAAAGGCTTCTCTAATTATTGATCAAAAGTCTGCCTCCAAGCCTGCAGCCCCTTGATAAGTCTTTCCGACATGTGCAGGGTTTGAGTCGAGTATTCTGCGGCAACACCTTAAGAGAGCTTCATTCAAACAATAATAAATGATGGATATTTCAATTGTCCCTTTGTTGGTTTGTTCCTGTTATTTCTTTGACATGGAGATTACTTGGCCATATTTTCACTCTGAAATTTCAGATTCATATTAAAATGCCTGTCAGCGGATAATCAAATCAGGGTCAGACTGACTAAATATGTCTTTAATGGGACATGTAGGGCATAAAGCTACTGATGTGAAAAGAAGATCTGTTTCTTGTGAGTCATGAATACTCATTAAAAAGTTGAATAGACATAGAAGTTTCCCCACAGTTTGCCAAATCCATCCACCCGTCCCCAAACCCAGCTGTAAACATGTCATCTTACCTTGGCAACTGTTGTTCGCAAAATATTTATGAATCCTCTATATTACATATATATTTATATTGTTAGTGTTTTTTAACCATTTTATAGATATATATTTAGATTTTTATATGCCTTAACCCTATTCCTAAATGTAAACATAACCCACTTTTCAACAAATTAAAAAAACACGTAAATACAATTATATATACTGTATATATTTAGTCACCAATCCATCTACTATCTCTAACCCTAAACTGACCCTAAACATTTCTTAAAGTCCCCCTGTTGTCAATAATTCTATCCCTTAAAACTCATCTTCGATCACCAAAATTACATATTTTAATGTTTTTTCCTTGAAAAAAAAAATCTTCATGTCTTAAAATAGCTTGAATGTAACTCTACACCCTTGCCTCATTTAGTTTACTCTGTTCTCTGAATATGTAAATGAGCCCCGCCTCCACTCCGTCACAGACGCTCAGAGATCCACTCGTTGACAATCACATGTTGATCTGATTGGTTACAAGGTAGTTTGTGACGTAACAGAAACAGCAGCGATTTCAAACCGCGTTTTTGAGACTGTTTTTGTCTCTGTTTACAGAAGCTACTGAAATAGTCCAGTATTTTAATTAACTAAACCATCTCCACTTCTTTTATTTTACTGTTTATACTTTTATTCCACGTTAAACAGAACATCTGGAGAAGAAGGTATACTACATCTACTTCATCATAAATGGCTGGATAAGCAATTCCGAGTACAGTGAATGACATCCAACCCAAAATGACAGCAGTTTCGTTCTGAAAGCTTTTCTTTCTTCTACCGTCAAAGATCTAATTTTCTCTGACAACGACATATCTCACAGTTATCCGTTTACAGTGCTTCGGCTGATCTCACCCGCTGCTGATGATTGTGAACCTTTGAGTTCTCCTCGGCCTCGAGTAGCAGAGAGATTTCAAGTGCTCTACCCATTCCTTACGCTGTGCTTTGTATTCACTACATGCTTTCATTGGGCTCAGATGAGATTCAGAGGATAATACAGGTCATTTTCTAGCTGAGTGCTTCACCAGAAGGAAACACCATTCTCTAAAAATACTCAATTGTACAGTCTGAGTTAGCAAAAAGGATAAATATTATAATGTCCACGAGTTACACTTTACAGCTCTACTCTAAAAGCTACCTTTTTCATTCTATAACACAAAGCACATGAGACTCCATACTTACATATGAGATTACATATTTACATCTTAGATAGCATTTGGCATTAGCATTTGCTAAGCTAACCATATGGTACTTACGTGTGAAGAATTCTTGCAATGCAGGCCTAAGAGGCCCAAACGTATCTTAACATAATTGTTTTGCTGTCTATTCCATGGAACATACTTTTGTCCTAAACACGCCTATGAATCTAGATCAAGCGTGCCACACGAGTCCTAAAAAAAGTGAAGCCAAAGCGTCTCGATCGCCCCCAGGTGGCTGGATGCAGTATAGTTCATAAACCCCGCCCTCTCCATGTAATGTAATGGGACATGAGAGAAACTATCAAATTACACTTCAAATTATTTTTTACAGAGATGGTTTCTGTCATTGTAGGCAGTTTTTTTTATCATGCTGATGTTCGTTCAAGTGTTCGTTCTGTAAATAAGTTTGGTTTTAGTTAGTTATTTGATGCTATAAAAATGGGGGTATGACGTCAGTGAAGGAGCTTTACGGTTCAACTCGCTCTCGAATGTTCATGGACCACTCCATGTATATATGGCTTCACTTACCACAATGGAAGAGAGTGAAGGTGCGTCGTCCATCTTTTTTTTTTTACAGTCTTAGATCTAGGTAGGCAGCACCACATGTGCTGAAACAGTATCAGTTTGACAAAGAAGCCATAGTTTCATTAATTGGATCCTCTATGTTCTCGCAATTGCCACGACATTTGCATTCCAGCAGGTTCTTGCATATGCTCTCAGAGGTGACAAAAGCTTTGTGTGAATACTGACAAGCTTTTCACTAGCTAATGCTAATTTGATTTAACATTTTCTGTTGCTAGGTGACAGCATGTAAATGGCAGGCTATGTCTGACACCAAGAGATTAACACTATAACATTTTCACATATGAGGTAGAACAGAATTAATAGATAAATCTTGATGAACTGATAGGCCTTTCAGATATCTATATTAATTCTGGAATATATTTTAATATCTATGCACTCTATATCGTTCATTTAATAAATCCAGACTGAGTATTAAGTGGCAAAATAAAAGAATAACAAATCTTGAATATGCCAGTTGCTTTGCCATTTGGTGCAAGTATTTTTGATGGCATCTTGGCATAGGGACAGGCAGATTGTTGGTTCTAACACAATAAAAAAAATAAAAATAAAAAAAAACACCCAGTTCTTCATGTGAAAGTAGATCATATTTATTCTATGGCAACCAGTGCTACTAGAGAGATGCATGGGGAACATTCGTTCCTTCTAGAAGAGGTCACTTATAGTAAAACAGTCCATAAATAAAAATGTGTAACAAAGTTTCATTTTTGGAGGAGAATGATATTGGCACACAGTAGGTACGTGTAGTACAAATTATTAATTTTGTTTTACACTTCTTCGTGGTTTTCATTATTGTATTTGAAATAATGATACTGTCAAAGAAAGGGCTCTCACTGACTGTCTCGGTCATATTCTAGACAGTAACCTTCTACAATCATCTCACCCCTAAATAATTAGCCACCACTGTGCCTATAAATGAATATATTATATTTGCACTTGCAATAGGCCTATACTACTATGTTGACGTTATTTTTTATACTTGAAAAAATACTTATAACTGTACTTTAATTAAAAAACAACAACATTTTATTAGCTTCATGCATGGTTTTTTATCAACACTTGAATGTTGGTAAGTTTCATAAAGAAAGGAAACATTTTAAACAAAAAAGTTGAGAAAATCTAATTTGTAGGGGTGTAACGATTCGTTTTAACAACGATTCGATTCGTATCACGATTCGTGGTTGTCGATACGATTCAAGGACGATATTGGTTCATTTAGAACGATACGATCCGAAGCGATTCAGTGACTTGAAATCGATTCAGTAACTATTTAGGCAAGGCAAGGCAAGTTTATTTATATAGCACATTTCATACACAATGGTCATTCAAAGTGCTTTACATAGAAGAAATAATAAAAATCAAAAGAAGTAACAATAATTAAAACAGTTTAGAATAAAGAAATTAAAATAATCAAAACCAAATAAGAATAATTAAAACTGTTTAGAATAAAAAATAAAATAAAATACAGTAAAAACAGTCGGACGAACAGTGGCACAGTGCTCATTCAGTAAATACATAGCTAAACAGAAGTGTTTTGAGTCTGGATTTGAATGTGACTACTGTAGGAGCACATCTGATCTCCTCTGAAAGCTGGTTCCAGGTGCGGCTGGCATAATAGCTAAAAGCAGACACTCCATGCTTAGAGCGAACCCTTGGTATTTCTAGCTGACGTGATCCTAATGATCTGAGTGATCTGTTATATTCAGTGAGCATATCTGCAATATATTGAGGTCCTAGCCCATAGAATGATTTATATACCAGTAATAATACTTTAAAATCAATCCTAAATGTAACTGGGAGCCAGTGTAGAGACCTGAGGACTGGTGTGATATGTTCATATTTTCTGGTTCTGCTCAGAATCCTGGCGGCAGTATTCTGTATGAGCTGCAACTGTCTTATGGTCTTTTTAGGATGGCCAGTGAGGAGTCCATTACAATAATCCACCCTGCTGGTGATGAAAGCATGCACAAGTTTCTTTAAGTCTTGACGTGAAACAAAGCATCTAATTCTTGCAATATTTTTCAGGTGATAGTATGCTGATTTAGTTATTGCTTTGACATGACTACTGAAACTAAGGTCTGACTCTAGAGACACACCAATATTCCTGACTTGATTTTTAGTTGTTAGATCCCTATAGCGTCAAGGTATGCATTCACCTTGAGAACTTCCTCTTTGTTTCCAAACGCAATGACTTCAGTTTTGTCTTTGTTTAACTGAAGAAAGTTTTGGCACATCCAACTGTTTACTTCATCAATGCATTGGCACAGGGAGTCAATGGGGCTGTAGTCGTTAGTCGTAGTTTTAGCCAAAAATTCAACCAGTGTGACTGAATACCTGGATACTGGACAGTGCGGATAAAGTTTCCTAGATTCATGTTGTTTCTTGTAAGGGAATCAATCAGGTATCAATTAAATATAGATATAAACTAGGGCTGCACGATTTGGGGAAAATGTCATATTGCAATTTTTGAGGTCAACAATGCGATTGCGATATGCAATTGCGATATAATAAACAAATGATTTCATGAGTGAACTTGCTTAGTTCTCAAGGAAAATGCACACAATTAGTGATAATGTTGAAATGTGTAGGCTATTTCTCAACTCAAACTTGCAACAACAACTAAATGATTAATAACACCTATAATGATCAATAAGCCATTGATGTCTGGATAAAAATGTCTGGACATTCCTGTCTAACAGGTAGGACATACAGACATTGAATTAAGTTCAACAGTCTGCACTGCAAACATTATAAATTATAGAATAATCCTTATTAAAGTTACAAAAGTTATTTAGTCAAAAGCATTGAGTGTTTTTCTCTGTTCCTTTTGTTCTTTGATTAACTTTAACGACAGAGATAATTAGTGGCTACTGTGTACTGTCCCTTTAAGACCAGCCGCTCCTGAGTCTGACAGAGACGCGGATCACACACGCGCCTCATTCTCTCATGAGTCACAACTCTTTACGGCCATCGTAAGACTGCTCTTGTGTTAAGATACTCGACAAAAAGACATTTTGGCATAATTGGGTGTTATTGTTCGTTCAAGCGCGAAAGAGAACTGTATTCTGGCGTGCTGTCTTGTGCGCACGCACGATACTGGCGCGAGTCTTTCTCTTTGTGTGTGTCACAGTCAACGCGATCTTTTTTGTCATTAAACGTGCTAAGAAAAAACATCCATATAAAGTCTGACCTGCTTAAATCCAATGCGTTATTTCCTAGTAGCGATAAAATCGATTGATTACCTTTTAAAACGATGTTAGATCGATATATGTCGTCCGGAAGGCCAACTTGCTGAGCACAGATCAATGTAGTTGGATCATAGGAATATAAATCGATTCATCGATGTCGTCAATGAATCGTTACACCCCTACTAATTTGTGTCAAAGACGCCTTGCATCAGATTCAGAACGATGATCAAAACACAGATGAAGTAGATCGAGTCCAACACCCCCAAATCTTCACAGTCGTTTTCTCTTCATGGGTTACGCTTCATTTCATTTGTTAACATTGAGCAGTTTTGATTTACACACTGTTTGATGATCACGTTATTTTACATTTGCGTGAGCAATCTTCGTTCACTTGTTGTTACAGCTTCTTCTTCTCCTGTGTTTTTAATCCAGAGATTCTGCACTAGAAGATGTCATAGCGCGCCCTACAGTATAACAGTGAAAATATGGATAGCTGGAAAATTCAGTCAATGGTGGGGAAAGAGTAAAGTAGAATTAAAGTAAATTCCTGTACAATACCAGTGGACTAGCCTCACAAAAAATCAGATACACAGAATTAGAAACATATCTGTTTTATATCAACATTTTAATCAATATTTTCAAACAATGTAAGTGTCATAAGACAGCCTATGAAAAACTATGTAAAAAAGTATATTTAATAGGGTACTCGATCAAAAGAGTTAACACAACTACAAGACAACCCAGCGGGCACCATGATATCAATTTGACGTCAAAAGTTGGTCAAGACTTGATCAAGATATTGTATATAATTTTAAGGTCAGTTTGAAAAGAAAATGTCTTCCAGTGGTAATTAGATGAAAAGAGAAAGTTAATACCCACACTGAAATTGGTTTATGTATATGCAGGTCAATATGTTTGACATTCAGTTTACATCAAATCAATGTCAAGGATGGGTTTTGACGTCAATTTGATTTGCATATTTGACCTGTTCCTTGACGTTGATTTTGACATCAATTTGATGTCTTTTCAACATCAATTGCCCACTGGGAAGTGTACTTTAAATACTTAATTATACTTTTAAGTATATCTCGATCAAAAGATTGAGTACAAGTACAGGACAAATATATTTGGAATTTTCTCTCAGTATAAGTCAAGTACACTTAAGTGTAATTTTAAGTATATTTTTGAGAAGTATATAAAATGTAGACTGAAAGTATGCTTTCTTATTTTTAGTTGAAAAGAAGTTTACTAATAGAACACTTGAATAAACGTATTGTTCGTAAGGGTAATTATTATTTTGTAGGCCTACAAGATCAGGTTCAGTTCCATGCTTATTTATTTACTCTCGAAAGCTTGTTACTATATAAACTTGAACATGTTAGTGTATAAGACAGTGTGTATGTTTTTAAAAAAGTATTTAATAAGCTACTCAATCAACATAGTAAAGTACAAGCCAAGAATACTTAATTATACTTTTAAGTATATCTCCATCAACAAGCAGGCCAAATATACTTAGACTTTTCTGTCAGTATAAGCCAAGTATACTTAAGTGTAATTTGAAGTATATTTCTGAGAAGTACATAAAGTATATTTCTGAGAAGTACATAAAAAGTAGACTGAAAGTGTATTTTCTTATTTTTAAGTTTAAAAGAAGTATACTAATAGCACACTTGAATAAACTTCTTTTTCGTAAGGGCATGCCAGAATGTGAGATGGAGTAAAGTACTGTACTCATTCAGACTGCTGCATTTTCTTTACAATTTATGATTTTTGGACACGGACACCTGACTTGACAGAATCTGATTAAATATAAAATATCTTATTAGCTGAAACTTTGTACAAAAAGCCTACAAAGACAAAATCAGTTTGTAAAGGAGATTTGTATTCAGCATGTTTCATTTTGTAAAAGGTCATTGCTAGATTAAGTGCTGTGAAAAAGTGACCTACAAAGCAAAAGGCAACGATAGGCTTTACTTTCTATGGTAGTTCTCTTACGAGAGGATCTCTCGTATTGCGTAAGTTTAGCTTACGCTACGGGAAAGATTCATCTTCTCGAGATATTGAAGCCCAAAAAAATAAATAATTATCCTTAATTTTGTATTCATTGTCAACGCAGTACAGCAGCTAGCAGACCTAGAGCAGGCCATCTCGCGTGGTCATTGGCTGCCCTGCGGGCAACTGCTGCAGCCTACCAGTGAGCCCGGCGCTTACAGGAAGCTTTTCCGCCCGGAGCGCTGCTTGCGCGTCAAAAGGTGAAAAAGAATGTTCCCCATCCCTTATGATTGGGACATCTCACATAAATCACCTGGTTTCGGCTCTCAGCGAGCAGCCATTGCCCAGAACCGAGAGCGCGAGCGCCACGCTTTCGGCTCCGGTTCAGTTTCACAAGGCCGCAAATGGCGGCGATCTGAACCCGGAGGCCATTCGCCCCCTAGCGGCTCACATAGCTGCGTGGGAAACTATCCCAGGGATTTCAGAATGGGTGCTGGGCACAATAAAGCAGGGCTATACACTTCAATTCATTCGCCGTCCCCCGCGCTTTCGAGCCCGGACCGCGACGATAGTGAATGCAGAAGTAGCACACCTACTTCACGCAGAAATAGCAAAGCTGCTGTGCAAAGGGGCTATAGAAAAGGTACCGCCTTCTCTGAGCGAGTCAGGCTTTTACAGCCGATATTTTCTCGTACCCAAGAAGGACGGGGCCTTCAGACCTATCCTAGATCTGAGACATTTGAACAAAGTGCTTGCGAAAAGACCGTTCAAAATGCTTACGACCAGGAAAATCCTCGCGCAGGTTTGCCCGAGGGTCTGGTTTATTTCTCTAGATCTGAAGGATGCCTATTTTCAGATTCAGATAATACCCGTCACAGGCAATTTTTGAGATTCGCCTTCGACGGTCAGGTAGATCAATACACCGTCCTGCTGTTCGGCCTGTCCCTAGCACCCCGTACATTTACGAAGTGCATGGACGCGGCGCTCGCCCCCCTGAGAAGTCAGGGGCTGCGAATAATGAACTATCTGGACGATTGGCTGATATTGGCACAGTCAGAGACAGAACTGCTATCTCACAGAACAGTGCTTCTCAGTCACCTGGAAAGCTTGGGTCTCACGGTCAACTGGACCAAGAGCTCATTACTGATTACTCATTCAATTTCCTTTTTAGGAATAGAACTGGACTCGGTGACCATGACGGCTTGCTTATCGACACAGCGTGCGCGCCGTGTTCGCCACCTAGCCGCATCTTTCCAGAAGGCCAGCTTTCTCCCTTTGAAAACATTTCAAAGGATGTCGGGCTGTATGGCATCAGCTGCAGTGGTGCTCCAGCTGGGCCTACTGCGCATGCGCCCGCTCCAACGCTGGTTGAATGCTCGCGCGTCTTGCCGTGCCTGGGTTTCTGGCGGCCAGAAAATCAGAGTGACTCAGACCTGCATAGCGGCTCTGCAGCCCTGGTTAGTAACCGACTGGTACCAGCAGGGAGTGATGATGGGAACCATCTCTTTTCGGAAAGTCATTTCGACAGACGCGTCCAACTCGGGTCTTCGGCCAGTGGTCAGACCAAGAGAAGTGTTTTCACATAAACTGTCTGGAGATGATAGCGGTCGAGAACGCGCTGAAGCGCTTCCTCTCGTTCATACAGGACCAACATGTTCTTGTCCGCTCGGACAACATGTCTGTGGTAACCTATGTAAACCGTCAGGGCGGTATCAGATCCAGAAATCTCTGCAATCTGACGGAACGCCTCCTTATTTGGTCTCAAAAGCACCTGCGCTCGCTGAGGGCGGTGCATGTGCCTGGCCATTTGAACGACGGCCCAGACAAACTGTCCAGGGACAACGTTCCCCCAGGGGAATGGTCCCTGCACCCCCAAACGGTCCTGAAGCTGTGGCGCCTATTAACTATGTTTTCCCTCAAGAAACTCCTAATTACTGCTTATTGAAAGTAAGGTAGTTGTTGTAGGTTAGGTATGGGGTAGGTATTTAGGGATGTATAATATGATCATGGAGAATAAGGCATTAATATAATGCCTATATGTTTTTTATGTTATTTTTATTTATGTATTGTATTTTTTACAAAAAACTGAATGGATTTGAATTTATTTATTTTTTATTTTATTTTTTATTTTATTTTTTTCGGCTTGTTGAAGTCGAATGTGAAATATTCATCTGCCCATGAGCCATGAGATCAATTGCTCTTTTGAGTGAATGATACTTTAGTGGTGAAAAAAAGGTAAGAAAAACTATGCATTTGATAATTTGATTTCATAAGAGCGAAAAGCTTGGTGGTGGTCCATTATGGAGAGTGGCTACTACAGGTGATGTCCACTTATCTGAACATGGTAAAGGCCAATGGAGGATGGGGAGCTCAGAGACATGCCTTCTTCGTGTCAGACTAGATTTGGCTGTTGTCCATGAGTACCAGGCTTTATTAGATTTCCTGATGACATAATAGACTTTTTCCCAGATTAAATCCCCTCCCCTCCTTTGTTATGAACAAAATGGGGCCGTCTTTAACGCTTCTGACATGGGTGTAAAATCCACTCTCAGGATGACCTGAAAATTGCTCCAGGTGTGTTCAAATAATTGAGGCATTATGGGATCCCTGTCAAAAGAAGGTGTTACAGAGATTTGATGTGAATTACTCTTAATACAATTTCTTCATTGTTGGAAATTAACACTAATTTAGAGAAGCTACTTAATTGTTGCAAAAAAAGAAACAAACCCTTTTTAGGGTAATGCATTTAAAAGATTATATCGCTTTCGAAGGATCTCTACGCTGCATCTGACTTCAACACTATGGGGATTAACAACACAAAGAAATTAAGTTTTTTGAGGAAAACATTTCAGGATTTTTCTTCACACAATGGACTTCAACATGTTGGGTGCTCTTGAAGTCCATTGTGTGGAGAAAAATCCTGAAATGTTTTCCTCAAAAAACTTAATTTATTTTCCACTGAAGAAAGAAAGACATGAACATCTTGGATGGCATTGGGGTGAGAAAATTATCAGGAAATTTTCATTTTGAGGTGAACTAATCCTTCAATTCCAAGTGTAAACGCAGCCTAAATCTTGTAGTTCTTGTGTTTCTGCTCGTCTCTTTCTCTGTTCTCTTCTTTCCTTCAGTGATTCTGCGTGTTAACAGGCTTATTAAGGCTGAGATGACTCCATATTTAATCTACACAGATTTTGTGGCTCAGATAAGGTCCAGTTCTTGTTTATTTCTTTGCTCTTGGCTGACATGTGACATTGCCATGGCCTGCATGTGGCCCAGATCTGGCAAACAGGAGTGAGCCACCCAAGGGCCGTCATTCCACGCTGTATGTGGGCCAGATCATCTTTCCACATGTGCCAGATGTGGGCCTGATTTGGGACGTCAAAATGTAACAATGTGTTTTGGTGGAAGAGTGGAGTAACATCTCACAGTAAAAACTAACTGGCAAATCTGTCACAGTCCATGCAGAAGAGAGATGCACTGCAGTATGAGATAAGATTGCAACTGGTGGTCACACCACATACTCACGGCGTCTTTTGAATTGACCCCCTCTTTGGTTAGGAACTCATTATTCCAATTCTGTTTGCCATATGTGACACGTGCTGGCAAAATGAGTCGGAATGCGCACAAGCTAATTACAAGTTACAGACAAATGGGACAAATTCAATATTTCATCGATATATGCCTGTTTTGTTATGCCTTTGACACAGGTAATAGGCCTCTTTATTGCAGCCTGACATGAAATAATATTGCATTAATAACAGAACAAAATCTGGCTTCTGAACATCGCCACTGTGCTGCAAAGGGATCGGGGATCTATTTGCAAAACAGCCTAATTTGTACCTGTGCTTGCTGGCATCAAATATGCTAATTTAGGTTAAAGTTGGAAAATAGCATTGGGTTTGGATAAGAAAACAGGGCCAGTTATAATAGATTACATGGTGCATTATGATAGTGTGCCTCACAGCATTTGAGATGTGCCAATGCACATACCATATGTTGCTACTCAATGATTGTAAATCTAAGTGTCACGGGCCCACCGGTGGGCCCAAATCCATTACATTTTTAAAACAGTAATATCCTATAATAAACCTAAACTAATCTTGACAAACTATATATCATTTGAAAGCTTACAATATCTAGTTTCCATATTTGGTGATTGATTTTCAAAATATGACACACAGGCCGTAATTTATCAATTTGCAACAATAATATTTTCATACTCCTAAGGCGTGTTTAGACCTTTATTTTGAAATAGTGATGAACATGAAAAATCATGAAAGAAGGGTAGAAACCTCAGTTTGTTTTCATTCCAAGAGTTCAAAAGATAGCAACTATTCAATTATTTTAGAAAAAAAGGTCTGACACTTTTTTAAATATAAAGAAAAAAATGATAGATTCACCATTTTTGATGTGGCAGCAAGCTATAATGCACATACTTGCTCTTTTTGTGTTTCTTAGAGGTTGAATTCATATCAAAATCTGCCAAACTTCTCATATTACTTCTGAATAGGATGTCTACTTCATAAATTGTATGAAAATTGTGGAAATAATGGTTATGATCACTCAAAACACATATGGAAATGGAGGCGCCCTTATATGGGCAGTAATGGAGTCTGGTCGTGACCAAGTGAAAAAGTTTGGTACTGCGCCCAAACAAAATCTCACTGAAAGCTCATTTTTTGAGATATCAACCTAAAATTTGAAACACAACTTGTTTAGATTTTTGGCTTTGATTTTTTTTTTGCCGTTTTAGAGTCACCCAGGTTTTTAAAATATATATTTTATATAAAATATGAATAATTAAATTTTTTACATTGTACATTTTCATAAACTCAAACTTCTATGACTTTTTTTCTGTTTCACTTTCTTAATTTATTTCACTTCTACAAAAATCTGCCAAATGTCTTCTTTAAAACGAGACCAATCTTGCGTCTATATTCGAAAGCATTCTTGAATTACAACCATTTAAGTTCGAAATGTGCATTTTCATGTATATTCAAAAAAAGGGGGGTGACAGTTAACAGGAGCAATCCACTTGGGTAAATATGTATTAGGAATCCCATGCCCAATCAACATTACCCTTGTTTTTATGCTGGCAAAAACGATTAATCTTAATTTCAAGCCCATTTGATGCTGCCAAATAGATTAAGGCTCATGTTCATGATTATTTCACATAAAAGGATGATTTATATCCTATATTAAATAAATATAATTCAGTGTCTATTTCAATGTGCAGCAGCTGTTTCCTCATAGTACAATGCTCTTTTCACATAATTAAATGTTCTCTAATCCAACCTGTTACATTTTTTTTAATTAGGCTAATGAAATTAACATTTGACTTCTACTGGGCCAACAGCAAGAAGGCATAGGCTGGACCTGCACCACCACTGACAGATGAAGAGGAGATACACAATATTGGAAGAATATTAAAATCCAACAGGACAAAGAATAACTGTTGCTTTTGTATTTGTAAATAAAGATGACCAAATAAATAGTGAATAATTTGTGTGTATTTAACAGCTGTGGTGGGGGTTACGGCATATATCTTGGACTATCCTTCCATCTGGCATCCTTCCGTTCCATGCAGTAATCTGTTTCATTTTCGGCAGGCGCGATGATGGGAATATGCATGTCATCAATGCATCCAACCACACTGGAAATCCTAAAGGAAATTCTAATTATTAGAGGTCAAAGCAAGATGTTATCAAGTGAATGTCATTTATCAGATTAGCCTCATTTAAACCGATTTCTCCACCACTGTCCTGCAATCCTGTGAAACTCCTCTTTGATGGATCTCATGGGTTTGTGTCCAGGAAACAACACAAAAACTCTCAGAAAGAGAGCGAGAGCGTGGCACACTTTCCTTCCCGCTCTGATACAGCAGCCTTACTAATGTTCTAAAAACTCTGGGCTTACATAAAAAAAACCTGCTCCCGACCAGGAGTGCGTTTCCCGAAAGCGTCGTTATCCAACTATGATCGCAATTTCCATTGAACTCTATTGGTAACGACGGAACTTGCGACCATAGTTGGCTTTGGGAAACGCACCCCAGGTTAGGTTCACAGAGTAAGTTACAATGGTACAGTAGGAATAGAAAATACACTTAAATAAATAAGTCTTTTAACACAAAAGGGGAATTTTGACATATGTGATAACTGATTTATTCAATATTAGCCTAAATATTGAAGAACAGGTTAAGAAAAATACAATGAATATACTATATATAATGTGGTGCATATATTTAGCAAAATGTTGCTCTTTAGTGTTCATTATTTTTGTAGCTAAACAGTTATGGACATTGAATGGCTTTTCTGAGGTAAATGTAACTTTGTGACATTGTTTACAAGCTATTTTTCTTTCCACGGTTGAAACACTGATTGAGCGATTACAGAAGACATATTACATTTCGGTAAGTTGTACTGTATCTTTCAACATACCTTCTGTCGTGTTCATCTAATGTTCATTCGTGTTTATTTCGTGCTGTAACTAGTAACTGTAACTCTAACTTTTTTTTCCGCAGAAGTCAAAAAACACCTGAAACAAGCTTAAAAACTTTTTTTGTGAATTAAGGGATGTTTTTTCTCTAAATTTTGTGTTTTCATTACTCGCTTCTGATGCGATACTTCAAAATGCGCTTAAACACAGGGTGATGGAAACATAGCTAATGAGAGTGAGGAAATAATGACAGCTGCAGTAGTGTCTTTGTCAGTCATCCCTCACTGTTTTCAATTTATCTGGGCTCTGCTTTGGTAAACTGTCCTGCTGGCTTATCCTTATCTCTCTTCACCATGCAAAATCCTTTCATTTTGTCTGTGATGTTATCTATCCATTGCCCAATTGTTTCTCAAAACACTTGGGATGTGACGAGACAGTTAGCTCACAAGGCGAGACACGAGATTGAGTTCACTTGAACGAAGATTTTTACACAGTACTTTTAAGAAATCCTCAATGACGAAATACATGACTTGAAAAATAGTCTGCAGGTGCATTTGAAATGTTTTGAGTAATCATCTTGTAATAAATGTCATTTCAGTTCTACTTTCTGAGTATGAATTATCATATGCACTGAAAGACAGCAATACTCAAGCACTGTAAAAGGTTTTGCCACAAACTCAGCTGACTGGCTTCTCGTAGGTTTCATGAGTCTCTTCAGACATTAGAACTGTACATGATTTATGAGCTTCTACAACTTTTGACCTCCTAACTGAACTCCTTTCCACAAATTGATTAGAAATAAAAACAGTATATATAAAAATAAATATCCCATTTAAGCAAACAATCAGTGCAACCATAATCTCTCAATATTCAAAGACCAATAGAGACAGAAATTTTCTTCAAGCATGCTTGAAGAAAATTTCTGTCTCACATAGCAACATTGTGACGTCCCAGATCCGGCCCACATCTGGCACATGTGGAAAGATGATCTGGCCCACATGCAGCGTGGAATGACGGCCCTTGGGTGGCTCACTCCTGTTTGCCAGATCTGGGCCACAAGCAGGCCATAGCAATGCCACATGTCAGCCAAGAGCAAAAAATAAACCAGAACTGGACCTTATCTGAGCCACAAATGTATCTGTGCATATGACATATGGAGTCACCTCAGCCTTAATAATAAGCCTGTTAACACGCAGAATCACTTAAGGAAAGAAGAAAACAGAAAAAGAGACGAGCAGAAACACAAGAACTACAACTGACTTAAGACACACCCTTAGATGAAATCAATTGAAGAGAAAAGAAGACATTAAATCTCTTAAGATCTCAGCAGAGGATTAAACAACTCCACAAACAGCATTACCAGCTTCACTGCTGCAGTAACACAGGATTTGTAATATGAATGTATTAATGGAACAATAAATGGCCGCCGTGGCCGACCCGAGGGAGCGAGGAACGGCCCCCGTGGCCAAGATGAAGGAATGGCCCCGGTGGCTGAGACGAAGGAGAGAAGGGTGGCCTCCATTCTTGCGACCACCGGACTCTGTGCCAAGTGATTTTGAAGATGATTTGATTTAAAAATAAACCTTTTAGCGCCAAACAGGCCCCCTGTCCGACCAGGGCCCTTAGAATCATCCTAATCTGGTCAACCTAGTATAGATTGCTTTATGCATATGTTAATGCAAGGCTGTGCAAATTGTGTTCAGGTTCATTTTTAGGTGTAGGCCTAATTTGCATAATGACTTTAATTAACAGGGTGCATACTAATTCATGTAAACACCACATGCAAATAAATGAGACTATTAGTGACTGCAATACATTTTTAGAGAATTCTCCCTATATATGTTTCATCAGTTTGATAATAAATCAACGGATTTTTACCACATTAAATCCGGCCTTTAGAAAGTATTTATGCCTCACATTCACTTTGGGCTAATTTGTGGACAATGATGATTTAGCAGGCCAGTCTGCTCATACATCTGTTTACCCAAACACGCTTTCAGACAACCCAACGGCCCATCAGCAGGGAAGTGTTAAGATATGAATTTTCTTGCTTGCTGACAGGACATCTAGTTAAGCACCCTGGGAGCAGCCATCATTGTTATTGTGTGGTGTGATCTCTCAGATGAGAGCCTCAGCTATCACAATGGTCCTGCCTGCTGACATGCATTAGTCATGCATCAGTTCAAAGAGATTGTGCCTGGTTACGGTGGCTGTCAGTCATGCCTTATTGAGAAATCTACTAATTAATTGGATTTTCTGCAATATTGGACGTTTAAATCCAATGACATAACAGATGGTACATTGAACGCTTAGCTTATATTGTAAATCAGTCCAATGAGAAATACTGGTATACATTGCACATTGTGGGTCAGTGTGTTGATTCCACTGTAGAAGACAATTTTTCTGCCAAACGATCAGATTTTATATGAATATTATTAATATTTAATACAACATACTGATACTTCAAATTAAATTAAATATACTAAAATATAATACAAATATATATTATTACATATTCATATTATATTATAATTTTTAATTTATGTTAAAACGCTTGTCATCTCTTGGGGCTTAGCTCAACAACAAAAAAAAATCACTGATGTGCAACACAAATCAAAATTGATTATAAACTATTTGGATATAATTTTCCATGGATTTTTGCAGCTTTTGTACTTACGTCCACAAAATAGTCTTGATAATCAAATCAAATTTTTTTTTTTCCTCTGGCAGCAATGCCAATATTCTGCACTTCAGTGAATCGCGACTAAACAGGGAAATCGATAGTATATTCCTCTCGGCTCTCCTACAATTCACCTTTTGAATATCATGTGCCTGCAAAGTCATTATATTGAGCTTTTTATATACATAAAGAACTTATCTGAAGCAGCAGAAAGGAGCAGCAACTGGCTGTGGTTGAGACGGAAAGATGCTAGCTGGCTGTGTACAGGCCGCCACGCTACGGTTTCGTAGAATTCTTGAAAAACTTGAAGAGTCTGTTGGTTTATTTGTATAGGTTGTATAGTATTTCCAGTCATTACGTTCCTGTGTATATTGTGTGAATGACGGGTGGTTGGGCAGATATTGTGTTTTGCGGTAGGTGGTTTGCCATACGGAACCGTTGCCACTGAAACTGCATTAATGCACCAGTGGGGCTCGACAGCCTTAGTCAAACGGGTTGGCGCGTATGGTTGGGTTGCGGAGAGATAGTGAGATTGTGGTTAGGTCTCAGCAGCAGGAGGGATGTAGTGGTCAGTAAGCTGGGCTGAGTTGAGTGGGGGACGGAGGGGGGTGACTCTGGGACGCCAGAGTCACTGTCGAGCCCTCTTGAGGTGTCGTGGGCTAGTCGACGAAACACTGAGGATGTAAGGTGTCCACTTGAAGACCCTAGAGATGTCCCCTACTTGGCTCAATCCAGACGGTTGTCGTGCTGGTCCACTAGGGAGACCACACTGTAGTTGCAGCCGTCGTGTGTGCTGACGCGCCAAGTACACTGCAGTCGTTAACGCCGGACAGAGGGGGAGTCACACCACCCTATGGAAAGAAGCGTAAATGGATGTAGAAGCATAGTTTACTGTAAAGCTACGTCTTAATGTTGCTTATCTTGGCGAAAGCCCAGTACAAATCAGCATGAAGTTTTAACCTCTACTCTCTTGTAATGGAAATCATAAATTATATATATATATATTAGGGGTGGCACGGTACATGAAAAAACATCCGAACCGTTCGTAGCGTGTGTGCGTCTCACGGTTCGACGCATGCAAGCGCAATGTTGTCTCGTGCCCATATGTGACCTCAGACGTGTGTTTCCTTTTCGCGCGAAATAAGACGTGTGTGGACATACATATGAGGCTTGTTCGACTTGAACCGGCGCTGCACAGAGCGATCGGTGGATGACATCAAAGTACCTCCGTATGCTTTTCAATCACTCACGCGGTACTTTGATGTCATAAACCGATCGCTCTGTGCAGCGCCGGTTCATCTCGAACACGCCAGTAAGAGTGGAGTATGGAGCGCGCTGCAGGACACGTCACGCAGAGAAGTGGCAAGTGGGGGAGATAAGGAAGGCTAACCGGAGTTGGAGGATGCGCCAGCGTCGTATAAGTCCGGTGTGGGGGAACATTTTGGATTTCATGTTATGATATTTAAATATATAGCAGCTACAGTGGCACTTTAAGTTTAGATAAGAACTCCAATCATATGTTTCCAAATACTGCACTTTAATTTCAAGTGAAAAAAATGCATCCTCACTTTCAGGGAATAGAAGCATTGCTGATACTGTTTTTGTGTTGAGGTTGAACTTATGTTTCACTTTATGATTATGGCCTTTGCTATTGCTATAGCCTAATTATAGGCAATTATGTTTTATGTATTTTGACTTATTTAAAAGACAGAGTTTTAAGAGTTCCTCTCTTTTTCTTTTAAAAGATAACATTTTTGTAAGAGCTACACTTAAGTTAGCAGTTTGATAAATGCAAGTTAATTTCAATCTTTGTGTGCTAGAAATGCACATAAGTTCCTGTAGAGATAGTGATGCACATTATACCTTTTTTGCCAAATAAACGAAAAGCATGTCATCAATGTCTTCTCTCTTGCTGTATCAAAATCTCACCCAGATTTCCTCGGAGATGGTCCCAATAATGTGTTTAAAGTCAAGTCAAATTCAGTTTGTGCATGATTGCATGATATAACATTTTTTTTTTTTAATACTGTATCCTAAATTGTGGATAATTAAGCTTTTTTATCATATGCTGAAGGACATTTGTGGAGTGTTAAAGATTAGAAGAAAAAATAACAACAACAACAGGACAGAACCGAAAACAGTGACCCTAAAACCGTGATACAAACCGAACCGTGGGTTTTGTGAACCGTGCCACCCCTAATATATATATATATATATATATATATATATATATATATATATATATATATATATAGTTTGAGCAGGACTTTTTTTTTTTTTTAAATAAGGTCAAATGGTGTCTTGGTTTGTTGGCTCAATCATTTCCCAATAGATAAAATCAAGCCATTTTTCTCTCACTGAATATTCTGTTTTACTCGGTTTCATGTTGACTTTAAAGTATTTATGACCTTTCCTCAATAAAAGAACACTGTTTGAGGCATTTACACTTTCACGAAATGGAAGCACTCAATTTACACTAAAGACAACTGCTTAATATCTGTTAACTCTTTACTGTGTTGGTCCTCCAACAGACTTTCTACTGACTATAAGTAACTTTGGAACTACATGTCAACTTATTCTATCCCTAACCCTACCAGTCTACTAATACTCTACTAACACCCTAATGAGAGTTAGTAGACATGTAGGTGCAGAACTTTACTACTACCGACGTTACTTATAATCAACAGAATGTGTTAAAGGGACCATCAAAATAAAGTGAAACCCAATGTACCTAATGTACGCTATATAGTACAGCAGCAGCATGTCTTACTTGCTCACACTCGTGAACACTGTTTTCTTGAGTGTCTGTAATGTAATGTTCAACTAATTTCATTTAATATAAAATGAAACTATAATGCATTTCCATTTAATTGTAATTATCATTCAATTGAAGTGTTACATTCAGTACATTCTTCTAAAGTATATTATTTGTTTAATAATTATAAAGAATGCTAAAGTGTACCTCTTTTTCACAAGGGTTTGATGCTGCTGGTGTAAGTGTTTTATTCAAGTGCATCATTACTCATGCCTGACTTGCAATCGTACAGTTTCTGTAACCTGACACGCCCGTACAGTAAAGCTAACTCGCATTTATCGACAGGCACACTGATCCTCAGGGGTGGCACTTTACTTTTTGATGACACATTTGCCTTGCGGTTGTTGACTGAATATGTAATTTGTTGTGAGTGGTGCCCACACACTCTTTTGGACGGTCCACCCACTCTCGCTCGCTCATTCTCTGATGTCTCACATCTATTAAGAGACCACGGTCCTGTTTGTGGACCTACACACGAGGTAAACATTAAAGGGAATGGAGGAACTGTTAGCTACAGGCTAACACTGACACTAACTCCTACATCTTAACATTTAGCATTTAACAGTGGATGCTGAGGTCACAGTGTGCATACCAGCAGATGAGCATCGGGATGTCAAGGGCAAACATGCATTTCTCTTCCCACACACAAACGCTCTGATCATAAAAGACAGCGGCTGACGTATCCATGAGCGAAGCATGTGATTTGGAATGAGATGTTTTATTTTTCCCATCACTTATTGTAATGGGAGGAAACATTTTGCATAGGACCAAGAAATACATACATTCTTGTGTTGTGGATTTTTTTCTGATTAATTTGTTTCAAAATATTAGGTATTTACTATCTGTAATTTCATGCTTTATCCATTTACTTAAGTCAGTATGCGTCAACTGTCATGTATACCGTCGTCTTAAATCTTAGCAAAAAAAGTGAACTTTTCCAGAATGTTCACTTTGGTAAGCTGTTTCGAACTCCCGAAACAAACTCCAAACAAATTTTGGCCTGATTTCATTCGAAATGACATCACACCAATTCATCCTTCGATTTTGCTTAAAGTATATCATGGCCTTTAAAGGGGCTTATAGCTTATAGTTTGAATGTCTAAAGTGGACAATTGAAATGAGCTAATTTTTTTCTTCATTATACAATTAAATACATAATCCCTCTTCTATTTCTAAACCTAACCCTAAAGATTTCTTTAAAAAATATGCAAAAAATGTAACAGACACTTTTAATCACAATAAGTTATTCCAAACTGTGGTAAAGTGACAATTGGATATTATTTGCTGCCCTGCTTTATTAGATGTCTGGAAATGCATCCATATGTCATAAAATTAAAAATAGAACAGACTAATCATTCTTAAATGGATTTGTGTAACTTGGGTTCTTCAAATAAATAAATGTGAATTTTGATTCTCTAAGGATCCATAATAAACAATCATAGAACATGTTATGAGCAATAGGTTTGTAAAAATGTAATATCGCTTTTATGTGAAATTGAGAGAATCCTTTATGGGATTTATGAGAAATGTCTTTTATTCTGTAGTCCATGGCAGTAATCATGTGCTGACCGCCCATCTTAAGACCTTTTGGTCATTGTAATCATGTTGCCTGAGGGTTATTGTAAGCAGTAGTATTTATTGAGGCAGTTGAATAAGCATAAATGAATACGTGTAATTGAATAGCATTTTGGTGTTATTTTAAGCTAAAAATGGCATTAAAAAAACATTTCCCATGTTGAAAGTACATTTTCAAGTAAACAGATTTCATCTTACTAGAGGGATCTGAAGTTGTAGCAGTTCGAAATTTAATCATTCCTCCAGTCTTCAGTGTCACATGAAATCATTCTCTGATATGAGGATTTGGAGGAAGAAATTATTCTTTTTACTGTCAATGATTTTGCTGCTTTTTGTGGAAATGTTTGGGGTAGGATTTTGTTTAACAAAAGAAAAGATAGACACATTGAATTGATCAAAAGTGAGAGTAAATACATTAATGCTACAAAAAAATTATATTTCAATTAAATGATGTACATAGAACTTTCTGTTCGTCAAAGAATCATGGGGGGAAAAAAACGGTTTCCACAAAAGTATTAATAGAATAGGAATTATGAGTCCCAATAACAATTGATAATAATTGAGCTCCAAATCAGCATATCATGTGAAGGATCATGTGACTCAAGACTGGGGTAATGATGCTGAAAAATCATCTTTGTATCTCAGGAATAAATTACATTTTAAAATATATTCAAATTGAAAACACTTATTTTAAATTGTAATGACATTTTACCATTTTACTGTTTTTTACTGTATTTTTATATAATAATTATAGCCTTATTAAGTGTAATTGTCGCAACATTATAATAATGTATACTTTGTTTTCAACCAATGTTATAATTTAGAATTATAAATTGCATTTAGTATTATTTAGTGATTTTAATTTGGTAAGAGTAAAGTGCTTTTATTTTGAAGTCTCCGCGCAAGGCCTTTTGGGACGCTTGTGAGTGAAAGAGTCGGCAAGCTAACAGCAAGTGAAGCACGGACAATTTAATGCTCTGATTAAAGTGTTAAAGCTACACTGTGTGATTTTTACCCCCATCTAGCGGTGAAAAGGTATATGACCATCCAGTGAATATTAGTTTCTGTTCCTCTCAATTCCGATTTCGTTTTAACTCCTACGGTGGCCAATGTAGTCCAGATTAACATGGCTTCCAGTTCGACCTCGTCCATGAGTGTTCCTTCAAGTGATGAGGTTATTTTAGAAAACTATTATAATTTGCAGTAATTTAATGTATCAGGTAACATATAGGTTATGACATCTATGTAAAATGAATAATAGTTTTATGTTTTCGTAATTTTTTTTACCATTTCATTGCTAACATCAGTTATCAGGTTCCCAGACGAATGCAAGCTAATCTTAGTAACTTTTATTTTTAACTTTTAACTCTTTTTCGCTTCCTTGGCGACTCTGATACGTATCCTCGAGAATAAGAGTGATCCTCCATCAGCAACAGACTTTCAAAAAGGCTTTCAGGTTTTTATATATCAGTCTCGAGCAATCCCCCTCTTCACATTCGACACGGTGCCATCGAGTGTTAAAACGCGAAAGGCGAAGCTTGAATTAACGGGTATGTCCCTCTTTGGCTAATGTACTTTCAAGATGGAGGGGCAACATGGCGACTGACATTAGAACCCCTTACCCGTATGTATTTTCAATGGCATATTATACACTCACGAGAATAGTTTATTACTTGAACGAATTAAATATACATTAATGAGCACGTATATTTTTGAAAGAACTAAGTGTTTTTAGCTAAGAGTAAACTAAAAAAGTTACACAGTGTAGCTTTAAGGTTGTTACAGTGGATGTCAGCTATCTAAGGAAACCTTTATTCCCTTGTGTACAGCATGCAGCCAACGAGGTATGCTGTTTTGTGTCTGTATTTTTACATTAAGCATTAGAGATACAAAAAGTTGAGTTAGTTGTTTTATACAGCAATATATTGCATCAAGGCTTCTAAATGAATGACTGAATTGAGTATGAGACTTTAAAACTATTGAGAGGTCATGTTGTGCTTCTTTGGATGATAAATAATTCTCAGCATTTTTTAGCGCTTTTAGTTATTATGTTAATGGCCGTTTTTTTTCTTATCTACCCATGCCTTGTCACAGAGAAAAGTATGATTGGCTTTCAACTCACCTGGAAACCTCACAGGGATCTTGCAAATGTGGTTCAAAAAGTAGACAACAGGCATCTCAACCATGTACCCACTGTTTAACATTAGCTGAACATTTCACAGCTTTCAGCACTGGTATTGCAAGAATATTCCGGTTTTTAAAAGCAAGACCCGGGTGGTTAGAGAGCTGAGAAGCCTCTTCACTTCTTATTAGCGTTGTCATGGAAACCAGGCATGGAAAGGGGGCCGATAAGCACAGGGGTGCTGTGGCATGGAAGTGTGGAAGACAGGTGTGACAGTTTGTCGGTATTCAGCTTAGCATGGAACATTCAGACTCCTTCAGTATGGTACCTTTTTAAAGCTAACCTCATTTGTTTATCACAGTATTACTTTCCATTGTTTAATGTTATAATTAAGGTTCATTTAAAAAAAAATTGTGTACACAATATATTGTATTTAATTAAAATGATCACATTTTCAACAACAACATCAATAATCTTGGGGGCTACTTCAAAACTGTAGCTTGCTAAGCTACAGATAGCTACTCAGTATTAGCTTGTAGCAAAAAGCTACAATACAAAAAGTATCAAATGAACAATATACAGTAAATGCAGCTGTGCTCAGTATGCCCTTGTGGGAAAAGAAGTGCACTTAATTGTGTTGAATGTGCACTTGTAGTGTACTTCATATAAATATATCGGTGGTGAGCGGTGACTTTTCTTTAACCGGGTTTGCTGAGTGGCGCGTTATGTCATAAATGCACCTGGTGCAGTTGTGTTGGATGGGTTCATAATAAGCGAGACACTCACGTTCACTGTAGACCGAGTGTTAGCTGCTCAGCTGCTCACTCTGATGACACATAGCAACACAGCTAAAGTATTCATGATTGACCTTTTATTAAAAGTAGCTTACATTTACCTGTTGATGCCTTCACAAGCATCCTTAAAAGCTGATTTGTTGTGTTTGAGTTGAGGGAGGAAATATGCATGAATGGAGCATTTGTAAAATATGCTGTATTTTTGTAATTCCGCTCAGTGGCTCTAATGTTGCAGAAACGACATTAAAATTCAAAGTTTTAATTTGTTGATTGTCATCTTTAAAAATATACTAACCTATGTCTGTATTGGAAAGCATTCATGAATTAGAACCACTTATTTTCATGTCTATGTTACAAATGAGAGTTAACGGTTAACAGGACAAAGAGCATTTTAAATGTAATAATGTTTGGCTGTGTTTTAAAGAAGGACACTTGTTTTTGTCATAAATTATCCATTGCCAGAAAGTAGTCCAAACACAATTTCAGTTTATTGGAAAACAAAAAACAGATACAGCAAACTTGGACCATGAAGCAAAGAATGAGATCATGGATCGTGAAGCAGAGACAGGCCTGGACCGTGGAGCAGTGGACGAGACAATGGAGTATCTGGTAGACCTGGACTGTGAAGCAGTGGCCAATCAGGTGTACCTGGAGTATGGAGCAGTGGACAAGGTCATGGAGGATCACGTGGACCTGGAGTATGGAGCAGTGGACAAGGTCATGGAGGATCACGTGGACCTGGAGTATGGAGCAGTGGACAAGGTCATGGAGGATCACGTGGACCTGGAGTATGGAGCAGTGGACAAGGTCATGGAGGATCACGTGGACATGGAGTATGGAGCAGTCGACAAGGTCATGGAGGATCACGTGGACATGGAGCATGGAGCAGTGGACAAGGCCATGGAGGATCACGTGGACCTGGAGTATGGAGCAGTGGACAAGGCCATGGAGGATCACGTGGACCTGGAGTATGGAGCAGTGGACAAGGCCATGGAGGATCACGTGGACCTGGAGTATGGAGCAGTGGACAAGGTCATGGAGGATCACGTGGACCTGGAGTATGGAGAGGTGGACAAGGTCATGGACGATCACGTGGACCTGGAGTATGGAGCAGTCGACAAGGTCATGGAGGATCACGTGGACCTGGAGTATGGAGCAGTGGACAAGGCCATGGAGTATCAGGTTAACCTGAACTGTGGAGCAGTGAACGAGACCATGGAGTATCTGGTTGATCTGGACTGTGGAGTAGTGAACGAGACCATGGAGTATCAGGTTGATCTGGACTGTGGAGCAGTGAACGAGACCATGGACCATGGATCAGTGGACAAAACGATGGAGGTTCAGGTGGACCTGAACTGTGGAGCAGTGGACGTGATCATGGAGGTTCAGGTGGAACTGAACTGTGGAGTAGTGAACGAGACAATGGACTGTGGAGCAGTGGACAAAACCATGGAGGATCAGGTGGACCTGAACTGTGGAGCAGTGGACGAGATCATGGAGGATCAGGTGGACCTGAGCTGTGGAGCAGTGAACGAGACAATGGACTGTGGAGCAGTGGACAAAACCTTGGAGGTTCAGGTGGACCTGAACTGTGGAGCAGTGGACGAGATCATGGAGGATCAGGTGGACCTGAACTGTGGAGTAGTGAACGAGACAATGGACTGTGGAGCAGTGGAAAAAACCTTGGAGGTTCAGGTGGACCTGAACTGTGGAGCAGTGGACGAGATCATGGAGGATCAGGTGGACCTGAACTGTGGAGTAGTGAACGAGACAATGGACTGTGGAGCAGTGGACAAAACCATGGAGGATCAGGTGGACCTGAACTGTGGAGTAGTGAACGAGACAATGGACTGTGGAGCAGTGGACAAAACCATGGTGGATTAGGTGGACCTGAACTGTGGAGTAGTGAACGAGACAATGGACCGTGGAGCAGTTGACGAGACCATGGAGGATCAGGTGGACATGGGGAAGCCAGTGGAAATAGAGTCCACCAGGGCGGAGCTGGCGGAGGATATGACCACCGCAACATATCAGAAGACCACTGTCCATAGCCATGGCATGGAGCATAGAAAGTTTGTGGACAGTCTCCGTGGCCTTGATGGAGCAGGCAGACATTTCAAGTCATCTTCATTTATATAGCGCTTTTAACAATGGATTGTTTCAAAGCAGCTTTACAGAGATAAACATATAATTTAAGGTAACAGATTGTTTTGGCGTTATAGCGGTTCTTGAATAATGTTATTTCCAGCTAAAGTTAACTTTGATTGATTCACCTCCGTCGAAATGATCAGACTTTAAACGCGAACCTGTGATTAATGCTGACGGCGTTCACATGCTCATTCAGAATTGATTCTATAGTTATGTGCTTTTAAAATATGTGCGCAGGTTTGTAATTCCATACAACCCAGCCTAAACAAACTACTTGTCTTGCCTATATTTCGGCAGGAGTCATGACGAATGCTGCTGCCTCTGGAGAAGTGTGTGCAGCCCACATACACAGGATAACAGTGGCAATTACCAGAAGCACCGTAGACAGCAGAATGACCTCCAGGATCACTGGACTCTGAACTACCAAGCTAGGGAGCTCTGCGACAGCCTAGTCACTCTAAGGTATTAGGTAGTTCATGAAATCACTAAGTCCATTGGAAAAGATGCCTTTTAATTCAGAATTACACACCACACCACATCAGATCCACAACAAACTCCTCGACATACTCCACTAAGGTAGGATTCCCCTGGCATAGTCGAACGAGTTGTGTATTATGTCACAAATGATACACTGACAGCGAGTAGTCCGAACCTAAGTGCAGTTTATTGAACAAAACAGATCCGAAACTAGCATAAAATGGTGACTGGATCTGACTAGCACAGACTTGAACTTGGTTTGAACAGACATGACATAAGACTCACCAACAGCAGATGGACACACACAATACACGACAAGGAAACATGGCAAACAAGAGGGATTAAATACATGTTGATGGGGAAACACGTGACAAGAACAACCAATGCAGAGGCGGAACTATACTGAACAGCGGAAGCACATCACAGGTTTAAATGAGGAGAACATGGAACCATGTTGGGTTTTCATGTTTTACGGGGACTTTCCATATACATGATTGTAATACTGTACAGACTGTATATTCTAGTACCTACCCTTCAACATACCCATCACAGAAAACTTTCTGCATTTCTAGATTTTCAAAAAAACACCACTTGTTATGGTGTATAAGCTGTTTTCCTCACAGGGACCAAAAAATGTCCCCACAAGGACAAGGATTTTGGATATTGCCATCTTTTTGGGGACATTTTGTCCCCATAACGTTGGGTTTACCAGGAAACACACACACACACAATATATACATTTTAGATAATCGGCATTCCATTTTTGTGGATATCTGTAGTTAATTAAAGGAAATCACTTACAGATTAAAATTATGTCAATATTTCCTCAACCTCCTGTCAAACCAAATCCTGTAAAACAGAACTTTTAGTTTAATTTTTTCACAAGATTAAATAGACAGAAAAACAGTCTGTAGCGGCCTTGAAATAAAAACTGAACCGAATCAAACAAAAATATTTGCGGCAATGCCCACAGCTGTCCTACAGTTTTTGCTTACTGATGGGTAAAATGCCGCTCTCAGAGATGAAAACTGGATTATATCTTAGTGTTTGTTTTCCTCTGTGTAGTCAATAGAGCTAACACTCACCCATCCTTTCTATTTTGGGCTTTAGCTTTTAGCCTAGTAATTACACTATTCTTCAAACTAGAGGTCATACACCAGCACTTATCGAGTCCTATATAAATATATATATCAGAGGCCGCATAACCGAACATTTTCTCTCATTGACGGTGATTTTTTTTTGCAGTGATGGAAATATCTGAAGTCCGTCCGTCCGTCATTTTGACAGATTTACACTGAGGGTGATCTATTGAACTTGTAACTGTAATTCCCACCCCTGTCCAGTTGGTGGCGAGTGCGCTCCAATGTGGCAGCAAAGCATGACATAACGTGACAGCTTGTTTGTATGCTGTTTTACTGACATTGTATTACCATGGTTGAAATTATTGAGCGATTACATGAGACATAATGACATAATGATTTCACTAAATTATTTCAATGTATGCCGAGATGTTTATGCTCGTCTCTTTTGTGCTGTAACGCAGTAAAGAGGAAGATATGATCTTTTCCTGTGGGCTTCGCACTGCCCCACTTTGGCCACAATAAAGGGCACCAAAACTGTATTTATTGTTCGAATTTCACAATAATAAAGACAGAATATAAAAGATGAGACTTTGTTTCATATGAAAAGTAACGAAGCACAATGCTTATTGCGATTTATTGGACAAACATTCATGATGAAATCTGAAATGTGACGAACAGTCTATAAATAAATGCATATGCTTTCCCTGTAAGTGCATGATTAAAAATGGAAATGTGAACAAAAACATAAGCTATTAAATGTCTAATTTTCATATTATTGAAATATGAACATTGAAATGACGGGTAATAATCGATTATGTATGACAATTTTTACGACTCTGTCCATGACGGACAATGTGAAAGGCTAACGCGTTTCTCTCTCTCTCTCTCTCTCTCTCTCTCTCTCTCTCTCTCTCTCTCTCTCTCTCTCTCTCTATATATATATATATATATATATATATATATATATATATATATATATATATATATATATATTTACACTCACACAAAATCAGCACATTAAACATTTACATGAGATTTTTTTATAATATTGTAGTAGAAGGTCATCAATGCCATAAAATTCTCATACAAAACCCAGCATTACTTTTCCATGTTTGTCTGTCAGATTATTCAAAATCTGCAACAAGCCTGGTAACCATGGCGAAAAACTGTTGTAGGCATATCTGCGAGGATTTGATTTAACCACTTATGAGTGTTGCTTATGCCCTTTGCAGAAAAAAAAGAAAAGAAAAAAGTTTTAGATGTTTACATGACTTCACATCAACTTGTTAAGCATAACTGATTTTAGACTCAATGACTGGGGCCAACAGTATTGCATGACAAGTACACCTGGCAATTCCTACAAAGCAAGAACACTATTTAAAACTGTTTGAATCCTATATAAATGCTGATTTCTGATCATATCCTTATAGGGGTAATATAGTACAGGTCTTGCAACAAAAAAGAGGACAGCGAGTATTTGAAACGACACAGTCTCTTGCTGATATTGCTGATATAGGCAAGACATCTAAAGAGACACCAACTGTTGCCTTTAGAAAATTGAGTTTGGTAGACTGTTTACAAAAGTGCAAATATAGACGTCCCATCACAGTGTGCATCCCCAGGCGTTAGCGCTGAACATTCAGGAACTCAAGTAAAGATAAATTATACATAAACTTTGATTAAATCAACAATGCCTGAGGAAAAGGTAGAATAACCCAGAGTTTATCTCGCTTTCCCACAGCATCTACCTCGCAGAGTAGGACAGAATACTGAGCATTGCGCACATCTTGCACTAGAAAATCATGCACCATGTGCAGCAACCTGAGAACCTGCTTGGGATTTAATGCATTCAGAATATATTCAGTGAGGGGAAAATACATCTGAACCTTTTCTAGGGTTATCTTATTCGTATTTAATATCCACACGTAAAATTTGGAAGTACCTTTGCGAGGGGGTTGACCGAGCTATAATCAGACCTAGTCGATGGATAAACTTTGTTCAAGAAACATCTTTTAAATGAAAAAGGTTTACACATGGGACTAATGAAAGTAAAGCCATTTTCACTTGTTATATAAATGAATATAATTATTAAAGCTTTAAAGCTCAAGTATTCAAAAAAAGTGGAACGCACCCATGTTTCGGACAATAAAGGAACATTCAGGTTCAATACAAACTAACTCTTTCCACGCCAACGTTTGATCATTTCCACAAAATAATTGACTGATATATCGTCACAATTATGTTTGTTTTCGTACAGTGACTTTTAAATTGTATTTCATCAGTTCCTGTTTTCGTTTGTTCATGTTGCTCCTTTGTTACCATGGTTACCGTCATTATGAGTTTGTTTGGTTCAGCCTTGTGAGATTAAGTACCTTGTTTGTATAGTTCCGTTTTCTTCTCTGCTCGTTGTAATATATATTTTTTTGTAATAAATCAAATGTTTTTTTATGACCATCTTTGTGTTCTGTGGATTTGAGCGTTACAGAAAAACCAACCCCTCAATGGATTATGCAGCGCAATTTGCTGTTGTGGCTCAAAAGAGCCATGATTTTTTTATATATACTGATGAGTTCTGCTGTCTCACCATCACCTGCCCCTTCGACGACGAGACCCTGAATTCATTGTTCTGGATCGGGGCAAACTATCACCATCCCGTTGACCTCCCATACACCACTGATCTGAACTGTAGGGATGCCATCATTAGGTGTCTGGAAAGTGTCTTGCCCCCGGTCAGCAAGACCCAGAGCCCGAATCACCACCATCGGCCGCAGAGAATTTGTGTTTGCCCCCCACAGACGGAGAGCTACCACGCGCCGCGACGTATCAGCCAGAGCCAGAGGAGAAGAGAACAGAGCTGACCCTCGCCCTGGAAGTGGAGCTCCATCATGAGTCTGACCAGGGGTGTGAGCACGCAACATCAGCAGATGAGAGAGTAGTGTGTACAGAAAATGAGGACTGGCTGATAGACTTCAATGAGGAAGTGTTGACTCCCACCCGGTACCTTCATCATTGCTGTTTCTGGACAGCACTAATGACTATATGAACTATGATTACTTCATTTCATCGATCTGCATGGACTGTGTTATTCTTACCATTGTTTTGTCAAGTTTTGTGGCACCGCAAAGCTCAGCCAGTCCTCCAGCCCCATCGCTGTCGGATGTCTCCAGCCATGCGCTGTCTACGGGGAGTCTCTGTGACGTCGAGCCGCAGGTCGTGCATCGACTGTCTCCGCCTCCGGCCTCTGTTTTCTTCGCTCCATCTCGGCCTGTCGACCTGTCAGCTCCGCTTTGCTCCATCCACCTTCGGCTGCACCGGAGACCATCGGCCTTGCGGCTCCACCGGGTTCCCTGATCCTGCCGGCTCCCCCTTGGTCAGTCGTCACTCTACTTCCACCACGGATTTACGGGCCGTCCGCTGCCCTCTATCCCTCCACCCCTACGGCTGCAGCTGGTTTCTCCTTCCCTTCGCCCTTGCCTCTGTCCTCCGTCACACTGGCTCCGCCTCAGCCCTCGGGTACTCTGGCTCCGCCTCTGACGCTCGTCGCCGTGGCATCGCAGAGGTCTCCAGTGCCAGCGATGTTGCTCATTTTCATCAGCTCTCCGTCTGCGCCTGTGGATCCATCAGCCTCGTCTCTGTCGGTAGTCCCTGAGTATCGCCACAGTGGATAAACTATGCCTGTTAACAAGATTATAGTGTGAAAAAAGTTACCCACGCGGATTTTGCTATGGATTCGAGAAATTTGAAGACACAAATTAGTCGCATTGACCAATAGACCTTTCATTTCCCGGATATTTTTAAACAGCTTTACAGCTCAAACAATACACGTTTTAACAGAAGAGTTAATGTAGTGTACTTACTTAATTACAGTTTTGTTTTCACGCTTCCCACCAGTCTTTAGAAATCCTTCAGAAACTGTTACAATATGAAATACTGTAACTGTTAAATAATATAATTAATTAATCTTTTTATATACACAATAATGCAAACACTTAAGTAAGGCTGAAATTCTTTAAAGTTGTCCATATTTTGATGATATGCATCAGAGTCTATATGCAGAGCCTCATTTTTGTAGGAATATCTATGAATACATGCATGGCATCATAACACTTTCAAATCAGAATCACATGCCTATATGTTAAGCGGGTAACTGGATTCATTAGCTCTGCAATTTTATGCTGATCCAAATCCCAGATTTATTTTTTTATTATCCATGTGAACAAATAAGCATATAAAAAGGCATCTGTACAGACTACCATTTGCTTGATGTATGAAGTCTCAAACAAGGCATTGAATAACATCATAAATCACTAAGTATTTACATAACACATTAATAACTGGCCCTCCAGACCATTTCATCTCTGACTGAACTCCTATTCTATTGCAGTCATCTGGCTAAATAGAACTTTAATGGCAAATACCAACCTTCCAAGGATTGTGACTGCAAATTCCCCTTCTGGCTAATTAAGATGCGAGAGCATTAGACATGCTTATGTTTTATGATCTCTTTCAAACATTAGGAAGTAGTTCACCCGAAAATGAAACATCTGTCATAATTTTCTAAACCCCATGTTGTTCTAAACTCGTATGATTTTATTTGAACTGTAGGCCAGTGAAAGGTTTATGAATAATGATATGTAAATTTAAAAAAATGCATACATACAGTAAGTTCTAGATACAATTCATGCTTACCAGTTTCAATCTGTCTGGTCTAAAAGCAAATAACATTTCCCACAGGAAAAAAAAATTTTTAAATAAAGTATTTAGTTGAAACAGAATTTTCACTTTACACCAGATCTTTGACGAGCAGAATAACCACGCCTAGCTTTACTGACTGCAGAAATTGTAGTAGGTTTTATTTATTTGCCTGGTGTGTTTTTTTTTGTTTTTTTATGGTACATAAAACAAATTATGCTGCATACCATATATCATAGAAATCACAATAAACATTAAGGATGGGGCTGGGCCAAAAAATAGATTTTTAGATTAATCGTCTTTTAAAATGTGATCGATTCAAAATCGATTCTCAAAGGGCACGAATCAATTTTTTTTCATATTTATTTATCTATCACCGTTTTCCTTAACTGATAGGCTTGCAGCCTCCATGTTACAGCTAATGCTCTGATATTTTGTTTGTTTTATCTTAAACATAAAATAACCTGCTCCTGTTTGATCAAGGCATGCGACTGTTCTGACTTGTCCAATTTTCCGCACCAATTTTTTATCTTTATCTTTTTTTAAATCCGGTCTATTCATTGTATGTATTTGGAATATAGAGTTGGGTTCTGTTTTAATGTAACCAAGTTCACCTAAAATAAAAAAAGTTTAATATACAGGGTTGTGGCTCTTAATTTATTTTTATTAATTAACTGTCAGCATCCTGCCTCCCGTTGTTTGTCTACGGGCCTCTAGAGGTCACTCGTGTTCCCCTCTGCCTTAGTTCTTCCTTTTGCCTTCTTCTTCTTTTGTTTATGGAAAAAATAAAGTTGTAAAAAGCCAATAAATTATTATAAGTAACATTTTGGCTTATGTCTGTAGAAAATAAATTAAGTATGGTGTGGTCCTCTTAATCTCGTTATCATTAAGAAGAATACATGAGTGAGTGTGGCTTATCCAATTTAAAAGGAAACAGAACACAATAAAGACAAACTAAAAGTCCTTAAACATGAAACTAAAAACAACAACAGAATGTGACAATGTCTTAGGGAAAATAACCATTTTCATTCATATTAAATCAAACATTAAGATTTGAAGCAAACCATAAACATAATGAGAAATTAATACATTTGGCTGTTAAGAATTTGTTTGTTTGTTTTTTAAAGTTGATCCAAAGGTGTTTTTCAGTGTATCAAGTCACTCAAACAAAACTCAGAATATCTAATGATCCTAATCTTGCTAAGTTTGACAATTACAGTGATTCGTTCCCTCCAGATGAATGAATTAATGAATGAGGCATTTATATAGCGCTTTCATATGTACTACTGTACACCCAAAGCGCTTTACAATCATATCAGGGAATCTCTCCTCAACCATCACCAGTGTGAGCATCCACTTGGATGATGCGACGGCAGCCACAGTACAACGGCGCCAGTGCGCTCACCACACACCAGATACAGGTGGAGAGGAGAGAGAGTGATAGAGCCAATTCAGTGGATAGGGATTATTAGGAGGCCATGATTGGCAGGGGCCAATGGGTGGAATGTGGCCAGGATACCGGGGTTACACCCCTACTCTTTACGAGAAGTGCCATGGGATTTTTAATGACCACAGAGATTCAGGGCTCGGTTTAACGTCTCATCCGAAGGACAGATGTTTCGTAAAACCAGCCAATCAGATTATAACTGCTCATTTCAACCAACACTTGCCATTTTTGTGTGCCATATGCATCTGACTGTCAGTAAACGCACCGTGGGTGTGGATGCCATCTGAGGCTGAGGCTGGATGACATTTCCTCATTTACATTCGAATGGCATTTTCTGGGGAAAAACTCGCAGCTTTAGAGAATAAATCATTACAATTTCAATCACAAAAGCTTCCTTCATTAGCTGAACTGTCGTCCAAGTTTGCAATAAACAACAGTAGAAATAATTATATCTGTCTTATTGCCTTGTACGATAAGACAGCAGAATATGTTTTACAAGACAAACCAGGGACGTGCACAGGAATTTTGTGGGGCAGTTGCTCAGACCTGAAAAAAGGGCTATATGTTAAATGTCACCAAAATACACATGAGAAAAAGAGTTCCTCATATGATTGTTTATTGTTTTTTTTTATTATTATTATTTTTATTTTTATTTTATTTTTTTATTTGAAAATAAATAATCTGGATTGAATTGACAGATGGGGTTTAGATTTCGGGAAAAAATACAATCCTTTTTTAACCTTTTGGCTTCCTGTACATTCAATTGTGCTTTTTGCTCGTATTCAGTTCTGATGGTACGTATGGTAACTGGCAACTACGCTTGATTTGTAGTATGATTGCGTAAAGGGAACATGAATTCAGGTAGGGAACAGAATCCACTGCTAAACCCAGTGCCGATCCTGACCTCCCCCTGGGGCCCTAAGCAAAATTCTGCCAAGGGGCCTCTACCTGACCCGAGATGTCGTGAGCTATGTAAACCATTTACCATTGCCACAGTCACACCTGACACTTCAGTGCTCCCATACAATCCTCCCTCCTTTAAACAAAACAGTCAAAGAATAAGTACAACCATATAGAACAGAATGAGGTTCAAACAAACAATATTTATTGAATAGAGTATTTTCTATAGAATGTTAAGATAACAAGTGAATATTAAGTAAGTGAATATTAACGTAAACATAAATAAGAAGAAAATAATAAATTATAACCCTGAGCTTTGGCTTTTGGGATTAACTTTGGTTCTCTCTACAGCCTGGGCATTTTCGGCATCAGTATGATTTTTCTTTTTTTATTATGCATGTTGAAGCAGTTCTTGATTTATGGTTATTATTTACTGAGGGATGTGCATCCATATTGACCAGTATGTCCAGCTAATCAACATTTTAAATTCAATATAGCCTATAAATCAATAGTCAATCAATGTCAAATTGTCAATACATTGCTTTCTATCTGGCATAATTAGCGCAGTCGTTTAGAGTTTTTAACACTGAGACTAGTCAAGTCAAGTCATCTTCATTTATATAGCGCTTTTAACAATGGATTGTTTCAAAGCAGCTTTACAGAGATAAACATATAATTTAAGGTAACAGATTGTTTTGGCTTTATAGCGGTTCTTGAATAATGTTATTTCCAGCTAAAGTTAACTTTGATTGATTCACCTCCATTGAAATGATCAGACTTTAAACGCGAACCTGTGATTAACGCTGACGGCGTTCACATGCTCATTCAGAATTGATTCTATAGTTATGTGCTTTTGAAAATATGTGCGCAGGTTTGTAATTCCTTACAACCCAGCCTAAACAAACTACTTTTCTTGCCTATAAATTTTGATACAGAATTTGTTTTATTTTATCACTTCGGGGTACGCGAGCCGGAATTCACAACGCTTTATCTGTAGAGTGGGGAAGGGATCCTCCATAGGGAGAGGATTGTAGACACTTCAGCACTGCATTGTCATCGGGTCCAGGCGGATCTCCTTCGTCAGATCTGGACACGGCCTGGATCCGGCAGGCTGCGGGAAAACCTCGGGATAAACAAAGACACTAATATTAGCGTAGATGCCATTCTTCTTATGATGTAGCGAGTACATCAAGATTTAAGGGAAGTGTTCCCAGTTCCGGCTGACCTAATCTATGCAGCCTAACATTGAATTTATAGAAGTATATAATGTATTATGTGTATGCTAGGGCAAAGAGATGTGTTTTTAGTCTAGCTTTGAACTGACAGAGTGTGTCTGCTTCCCGGACAATGGTAGGAAGACTGTTCCAAAGTTTTGGTGCTAAATAGTAAAAGGATCTACCGCCAGCAGTCGATTTAGATATTCTAGGTATTATCAACTGGCCGGAATTTTGAGATCGCAATAGACGTGAAGGACTATAATGCGTTAAGAGCTCGCTCAAGTACTGCGGAGCTAAACCATTTAGTGCTTTGTAGGTAATCAACAATATTTTAAAATTTATACGATGTTTAATAGGGAGCCAATGCAGTGTTGACAGAACCGGGCTAATATGCTCATATTTCCTGGTTCTGGTAAGAACTCGAGCTGTGGCGTTTTGAACTAGCTGTAGTTTATTTATGAAGCGTGCAAGGCAACCACCCAGTAGAGCATTACAATAATCTAGCCTTGAGGTCATGAACGCATGGACTAATTGTTCCGCATTTCCCAATGAGAGCATATGGCGTATTTTGGATATATTTTTAAGATGGAAAAATGCAGTTTTACAGATACTAGACACGTGGCTTTCAAAAGAAAGGTTGGTATCAAAGAGCACACCCAGGTTCCTAACCGACGACGAAGACTTGACAGAGCAGCAATCAAGTGTTAGACAGTATTCTGGGTTGTTGCGTGTGGAAGTTTCGTTGGGTTTTGAAGAAATATACAGCTGAGTATCATCGGCATAACAGTGAAAGCTAACTCCATGTTTCCTAATGATATCTCCTAATGGTAGCATGTACAGAGTGAACAGCAGCGGTCCTAGTACTGAGCCTTGTGGTACGCCATACTGAACTTGTGATCGATAAGACATCTCTTCATTTACTGCTACAAACTGATAACGGTCAGTTAAGTATGATTTAAACCATGCTAATGCAATTCCACTAATGCCAACATAGTTTTTTAGTCTATTTAAAAGAATGTTGTGGTCAATGGTGTCAAATGCAGCACTAAGAAGAATAGAGAGATAATCAGTGTCTTGTTTTAAAAGTATAATGTGTACTATGATTGGGAGTGCCATCATTCACGTGCATATAATGTCCAGTATGTCTGGTCTCCACATATTTCTGCTTGAAAAATGCGCGTTTCATTTCGTGCACGCGCATATGAACGCATGATAACACACGCGACGCGGTTATGTTTTCCGAGCTGCAGTAAACAAACACCGTTGCACTTTGTCGTTTATCAAAAACAAACGTAATAAATAATTGTAGGCCTATTTTACTCTCACTTTTGTCAGGCACAAAGTGATGCAAGTGATGCACTGCCTGCCCAGCTAGGTTAGCAAGACCGAAAAACATCTAACTTTGCTGACATCAAACTTAGAGAGGAGAGAACACAAGTTTACCTGATTGTTGTTCCCTCAATTCACTCTCATGTTTTTTTTTTTTCTTTTTCCTCTTTTCGTGACCAGAAGGATAGTTTCGCTTCATTTTGTCATGGATGTTGTACACATTAATTGACGCACTATGACACGAGATGGAGGCGGGGCCGTAAGTAATTTGCGTGGCCCTACGCCGGTCGCGTGCAGCGCTGCAGCCACGTAAACAGTTTGCCCTTCCCTTACTGACTTTCACTTTCGGTGCCCGAATGGAAGTGAATGAGGCTTTGCGATTTTTTTTTTAATATAGGCCTACGTGAAATTCTGCATCCATTGTACGATTTATTTATTTTTTTCTCGGAAGGGCAACCTAAGTCGAGAAGGGCATATGGGCAGTTGCCCGGGCAACCTGAGCAACCCCCCTGTGCACGTCCCTGAGACAAACCCTAAAATAGATCACATAGGGTCACTGTGATTTTGCCAAGACATGCTCCTGAGATCCCAGGACAACACCCCTGTCTGTAATCATAATCCTATCCCTACCCCTAACCCTACCCATAAATCATCCCTAAAACCAGAGGGAAATGATAGGTGAATAACACTGATGTAGAAGCACATAACCCTGGTTGTAAGCCTAAACTTGACATAAACTGTAAACTTCTCCTTCAAATCTGATATATGATTATCTAATTTGCATAGCTGATGTCAGTTAATAACAAATAATCTCTCAATTTATTTGTTGAATTCAGAATAAAGTTTACCTCATTAATTCCAGAGGAACCACTGTCTATATTTCTAAAAGATAACTTATTGCAATAGTAACATAGCATAATAGCAACAACTCAGTCACTTGCATTTATCAATCTTTTTGCAATTTTTCTATTCAGTAGTTGTTACTCTTGTCTATCCTTTTGTTAATAAAATCTTTTTATTACACTTGTGTCTTCCTCGTGTTGATAATACAGTAAGAGGCTCAAGTTAACGAATTAAACGTATATCTATGTCACAATTTAGCAATAAATTCACATTTGTTCTTAAGGACGCATCTTACCTCATCTTCCATACTCCATTTTAATAGAAAAAAGAGTGGCGAGCAAAGGAAATAAAATGTTCTCTCCTATAGCCTGCCAGCCTATTATACATAAGTTCAACACCTCCAGAGCTAATGACACCTTTGAATACTGGAATTGCGTGTCTATATTTAAAAAGTGCTTTTGTATTGCTTCTATTAGGTCAGACACTCACTGTTATTTTCTCTCCCAGTGATTTTCATACGAATTCCAGCCCAGCTATTTCTGGTGACCATGGCAACTGGCTTGTTGTGAGTTTCGGCTAAATGCAGATGTTATAATGGATTAAATGTAATGGCTGTTTTGATATTTTGGAACCCGAACCTAATTTCTGTCATTTGGCGAACAGGGTGATGTGTAAGATTAGGAAAGTAGCAAAATACAGCTTCGGTAAGGTACAATTAAAGCAACTAGACACAGGCCATCACATAGGAACATCAAAATGAAATTCATCCATGATACCTTCATCATATACCAACTAACTTATTGATTTACTTACAGTAATGAGCTTCCAAATTCATATTTTCTGTCTTCAGTGGAATACAAAGAGGGTACCAATAATTTAAATTATTGGAGTGGGCCCTGATTACTTTCCAGTACATTCCAAGTGTTCTGAATAATGATTGGTTGGAATAGTTAGTTATGCTTATGAATCCTTGGAGTATAAACTGATGTGACAATCACAAACCGATGTCCCGTGTATTTTGTCTTTGGTAGTTATCTGTCATCTGTGAAACTTCCAGAAATGACACACTACATGACGTTGATGTAATGCGTTTTATTTTTTTTATTTTTGAACTTAATTAGCATTTAGTCTAGTTTTAACCATGACTCGGATATAGAAATCTCTCTTAATTTGGTTCTGGAAAGTACCCTGCATGAAAACAGTGATATGTCCAGAAATTCATGTGGAGTGCCTGTATAATCTTGTGCATCTATCATAAATAAAAAATATATACAATAAATCTTATACAATAAATCAAAAAGAGAGTTCATTTTCACAGACCCCCTGCAATAATGTCACGGACCCCGTTGTCGACACTCATTTGGAAACCCTTGAAATAATAAAATTATTTTTCTTTGTGTCCTGGAGAATAATGCTTTATGGAAGTCAAATATTCAGTCACACACAAATGTTGATGAGACTTGCGCTCATAAGAAATGATGAATCATTTCCCCCAGGCCACCAATTTTCAGTGTCACTCTGTCTCTATTGGAGAATTACTGTAATTATGCAATTATGTGTCGAATGGGGATATATCATGAATAAATACCAAACCATTATTTTTTTCTTCACACGTTAAGAAAATGACACAAAAAAAACTTGAATAAACACAGCTTTAAAAATGGGGCCAAAACGTCATTTGCTCTTTTATATTCAGTTCTTTAGCTTTTTAACCCCATGCATACCCAATACTGCTATTATCCATATGAGTCATAGCCAATGAGTAAGATTTTACGATGAGCCTAAAATGTATTCATGATGATTTTAAAGTGTTTTCCCCTATTGACAGTAGTTTTCAACTATTGACAATAATGTGAAATGTTTCTTGAGCACCATATAAGAGCATTAGAATGATTTATGAAGGATCATGTGACACTGAAGAGACTGGAGTAATGATGCTGAAAATTCAACTTTTATCACGGGAATAAATTACATTTTTAAACATATTTTTAAATATTCCACAATAATACTGTTTTACTGTATTTTTAATCAAATAAATGCAGCCTAGGTGAGCATAAGAAACCTCTTAAGCTCAAAAATGGACCTACCCAAGACTGTACAGTAGGTTGACAGTGTCATTTGTTCAGTGGAGTATAATTTTTTTGTTGCTAATTCCATATTAATATATTTTTCAATAAGATGATACAATAGTCACACAAAAGTTCAATTTAGGCACAATATAGCCAGTTATGTTAATAATAAATAACAGTGCCAGAGCCGCTCTGGCTCAAGAACGTGAACTATTCTGTTGGAAAAGGGTAGGCCTATATGGAGCCCCAGGCACAGGCCCTGGTGCCATGACACACGGATTGAGGGGGGTGGTGGATGTGCATTTATATTTCTCAGGTTGGCCAGCGACCATAATGGAATGGGGGGCAAGGGGGGTTTATTTCGTGTTCCAGTTGAAATCACGTTCCAGAAAGTCACGAAGTCTCCTAGTGTGGAATCGCGTTCTTGGGTGGGGGTTCCCCTTGGTCCAGAGGGGGGCAGAGGGATGTCCTTTGGCCCCAGGGCATGTCTGGAAGTGCAGAAGAAAAAAAATAAACAACATTGTAGGGGCACAAATTAAGAATTTATTAAAAAAACGATTAAAAAGCTTACTGTAAACAGCGCTGAGTAACTACGTCATCTCCATTAGAACTTTGATTGGCCCAAAGCAGACTTCTTACGTCAGCGCGCTCTGACGTTGTACGTGATCATACCGGTAATCTTCGTTCTGCGTTCACACAGAGCACATTACTGGTAATTTACTGGCAATGTTACAACTTCCCTTTCTGGTAAATTGCCAGAACCAATTTACCGGTGTTTTTGAAAAGATCCTGTTCACACATCTTTACCGGTAACTTACCAGTAAAGACTGTATGTGTAAAAGGGGCTAATGCCTTGTTTTAATGAATGAATACATTGTGGGAAAGGATTAGTACCTGGCCACAATTTGCCTAAAACAAGGGGACTAATTAACATGTCAGCTTATTCTAACTCTAACCCTACCAGTCTACTGATACTTTACTAACACTCTAATGAGAGTTATAGACATGTAGCTGCAACAACACTTATAATCAACAGAATGTGTTAAAACCCTTAATCATTCTTTGGGGTCTAGTAGACCCCACTGGACTTTTCCTTCATTTTTTAAAAATGTTCCCTTCATCTCAGGGCCATGAAACTCTGTGACTTTTCCTACATAATCTATCTAAATATGCACAAAAAAACTGGGTTCGATTCGGTTGTTCTAAAGGTGTGTACATTTTTTTTTACCATTTAAGGTCTATGGGGTCAAAATGACCCCAATTGAAAATGAATGGGAAAATGAAAAAAATGACTTTTTTTATTTTGTTTGTCCAAAAAATAAAAGTAAATCCATTACAAATCTGAAATGTTCTACATATAAACCAAGGTCTGGTCCTAGAGCATAAATAGAAAGTAGAACAAACTTTCTATCTCATACACACACACACACACACACACACACACACACACACAAACACACACATGTCATGACTGCAACAGAGAGCATTTTTACAGAAATTGGCAAATAAAATAAACAAAACTGTCATAAATCTAAAAAAAAAATACATTTAAATCAAGGTCTGGTCCTAGAGCATAAACACAAAGTGGAACGAGCTTTCTATCTCACACACACACACACACACACACAGCCACACACACACAAACACACACATGTATGCATCCTGTTCATTACAGTTTATTGGTGCTGTTGTTTTGTATTATATTGGTTTATTTACTTGGTTTATTTAATTTATTTTGTTCTAAAATCTCTTGTTCTAAAAAAATAAATAATTGTTGATAAATAATTTTCTGAAATAAATAGTGTGCGATTACAGTCATGTCATAGTGCTGACTTGTAATGTTTATGCAAATGTATGAATAATAATTTGCAAAAACAAATAATTCAAAATATATCAGACAACAACAACAAACTCTAACTTTGACATATATATTTTGTGAATTGCATAAAATATTTTTATCATATATATCAAGTTGTTAGGAGAATTTGAAGCATCAAGACAAATGAAGGGAAAATGAATGAGTCTCTATGGACCTCTATTGGACAGATGTGGTCATTGCACTTTAATTCCTTAACTATAAGAAAAACAGTTTTTCGACTAACCACCAGATGGTAGTATTCTATCCCTAACACATAGAGCAATGTCCAAAAACTATTTAGATTTAATTATCATCATCATTTAAGTGATTTTTTGTTAAAAAAATAATTTTTCATGTGCCAATTTATGGCCTAGTTATGTAACTGTGCAGTAAATATGTAGAAAACCTAAACATTTCCAAAAAAACACAGCATTGTTGTATAGTTGAGGAGTGAATAAAAAAAATGATATATAGTTTTCCATATAAAAAAATTATATTTCCGTATGCAATCGCTCTTTAAAAGTTTGGGGTCAAAATGACCCCAAAGACCTTAGGTGTTGTCCTTTTCTAGGAGTGATTAAGGGTTTTAAAGGGACCATCAAAATAAAGTGAATCCAAATTTTTTAGCTTGTAATGTGTGGAGCTCCGTATAAATATCAGCATTATGGAACTTCGATTGGTCAATTCAATTTAAGCATCAGAGCTAGCTGTATATTTTATAATCACAGCATCCTACAACTGACACCATAGCCCAACTAGTCAAATTTCATTATCTGGAACTAGCAAAAAAAAGATGCCAGATGCCTGGATGCCAGACCGTACCCCGCCGACAAAATTTTTTGGTCAGGAAGTTCAGTCTGGACTTGATCCGTTGAGAAGTAATTATGCTCGATCCAGAAATGTTCGGGCCAATCCAATTGCCAGGTTAGTAATCACTTTACGTAATCATCCACGTCACCAAATAGCGCTTGGGTTGAATTCGTTTACAACAAAGATGACTTGAGAATTTAGAATAGAATTGAGATTTTACGAGTTTACATAAATGCGTATATGACGTGCTGTCCGAGGAGAGGGCTGCGGGCTCGGTATTCTCCCCAAACCCAGAGTACTCCCCCCGTATTCCTGGCTGTGAAAGAACAAGCCACGGGGTGGTGGAGGGATGCTGAAAAACTGTCAAGGAGTGTTAGGTGAGTTGAAACAGTGAATATGCTTCCTCTCATGCTGATAGGCTAAAGTTAGACGTGGTATTGTTTAATGACAAGTTGATTGGATTGATTATTTGAACTTGCTCCTCCCGAACTTTGTTTATGAAACATCATGTGTAGATTCCGCCATCGCGGCTGTTATAGAAGATATCGACAGTGCATTCATTTTAAAAGAGGAACAGAGAACCGCGATCAAGGCACTTTACCAATCGGAAAGATGAATGAAGAACATGCGTCATTTACTCTATTGCTCTGATTGGTTGTAGGTCTATCCAATTGAGTGCAGAGGCATTTTCTTTCCTGGTTCGGTTGAAACACACCCCATAATCACAGCCCAATGGAGCAGTATCAGACTCACATTCTGACTAGAAATGATGTTTTATAAACAAAGTTCGGGAGGAGCACCATGTCTACCCTATCAGCACGAGAAGGAGCATATAAATATTCACTCTGTCAACTCACCTAACATTCCTTGACAGTTTCAGCATTTGGTCCCGCCCTTTTGCCACAATGTCAGAGATCGAACTCTACCCTTCCGATGACGACTCCTTCATCAGCCAGGCTCCATCTCAGCTCCCTATCACCGCTACGAGCTCCCATGCTCAACAGGATACCGCTCCCGAACCTCCAGCTTCACGGCGCGGCCGCCGGCCTAGCCGGGCCGCCTCTCGTACCCCGAGGCGACGTGGTTTGCCCTCACCTCCACCATCAAGACCTCCACCATCTCCAGCTTCCTCCTACACCTCAGCACAACCCAATATTCCGGCAATCGAGAAATGGACAGTGCTGGGGCTGAGACAAGCGCTAATCAGCGCTGACGTTCATTTTTCTAGGAGGATGAACAAATCACAACTGTACAACTTGTATGTTTCTCTCCAGGCAGCTTTCCCTTCTCCGAAATCCACTCCACCTTCAAAAACAGCAAAAAAGGCAAGTAACAAAACATCAAACTCACGTTTTCAGAAAACTCCTTCTCCCGACGCCGCAGGGCCCAGTTCTACGCGAGCGCCAGGCCACAGCAGGCCTTCAGCTAGCCTGGGCCGCGCCCCAGATTCCGCCGCCGTCAGGCCCCTCTTTTCTCTCCGCTCCGCCGAGCTACAGACCGCAGTCTTTTCCAGCACCGCACCTCACGTAACAATGCCAGTTTCAAGCGAAACGGGCCGTTCTTTCAGCGTGAGTATGCCAACGGCACAGGCCCAACTACCACATACTTTCCCTGGCACTTTTGCCAACCCTTTCCCTTGTCCATGGCCTGCAGCCCCACCACCAGACTCTAGCGCGAGGCTGCTTCAGCTAGAGGCGCAGGCCCAGGCACCTTTTCTACCTCCCCAGCTCCCCTCCTTTCCCACTTTTCCAGTTCTTCCTCAAGCTTAAGGGGCCGACCCAAGTGTGAGGTTGCCTCCACAAACGGCCTCGGCCCCAGGGGGTTTTCTTCCTAACACCTTTCCCCAAAATCGGTCTCCTTTCACGCTGTTCTCCGCAACCCCGATGCCCATCCCGCCGAACGCTACAGCTATGGAACCGCCCCCTGTTGCCAGCAACATCAGAGCACAGATCCTCACAGGTGCGGACATCGATTTATCTTCCCTTCTTTCTTTATTCCCCCCCTCTGTCTCAAATCGCCAAATCGACTGCGGCGATTTTGCAGTCACCCTCAAAAACCCAGTTAATAATTCATCCCGCATTCTGTCGTTTTCTGAATTTGCAATTGCTTTCAGCCGGTATAGCGAAATAATTTGTGCCGCACTTCCCCACAGGAGACGGGAGCTAAACGACTATCTCGCGATAATCGCAGAGCTCGCGTTATCATACGGAGGAACCAATTTTTATACTTACCACAAATTGTTCTCCGCAAAGTGCGCCGTCCGCGTAGCTCAGTGGAACCAGTGCCCTTACTGGGGCGCCCTAGACACAGAGCTACACAATAGAGTGTTCCTAGGCTGCCGTAACATTTCCTGCGCTGTTTGCAGATCCGTTTCGCACTCCACCACGGCGTGTCCCTTGATTAACCCTGCAAATCCTCCCTGCCCAGATTCACCAGCTGGGAAATCAACTAGTTATGTCCCGCGGCCAGCAAACATTAATTTCAACGACTCAGCCACTGATTCTAAAAGAAGAAAAACCATCAAGATCAATTCATCTTAACTGCAAAAGATGGGTCCAGAAATCAAATAGCTGACTCTCTCTCTCGTTTTGCTTTCCAGAAATTCAGGCTGCTGGCGCCAGATGCGGACCCTTTTCCAACCCCAGTACCTCACTATTCAGAGCTGATATTCCCATAAACCACCCACTGAAACCACTTCTCGATGCCTCTCTTAATTCCATCCTTCAAGCCGTTTCACCCAGCACCCTCCAATCCTACTTAACCGCATGGAAGTGTTTTAAGTATTTTCACTTAACATACAACCTGCCTTTTCGCAACTTTTCTCTGCTTACCATCACTTCATTCATATCCTATCTCAACAGCATCAAGAGCCTCAAAGCCTGCTCTATCAAGGGTTATCTAAGCGGAATCCAATTCTTCCACAAACTCCTTTTTGGTTCACCTTCCTCAGACATAACAAATTCTCAGACATCAATGCTCATCAAAGGCATCCAAAAAACCCAACCCACCCGCCCTGATGCCAGACAACCAATAACTTTAGACATACTCGCTAAATGCATCTTCACCCTCCGCCGAGGCTATCACTCCACCAACACAGCCCGTACACTGGATGCAATGTTCATATTGGCTTTTTTCGGTTTTCTCAGATGCTCAGAACTCACCATCACTTCCAGTTTTAACCCAAAAGTCCACCCCACAATCTCAGATCTATCAGTTCTAGACAGCGAAACCATCTCTTACTTCATAAAGCAAAGCAAGGCCATTTCATATACATCTTCAATCTCCCATCACCAATCCAACCGTACCAATATCTCTTAGCATACTTGCATTTCAGGAACTCGCAGGCCAAGTCCCCTTCCGACCCACTCTTCACTGATGATTCCAATCGCCCTGTCACACGTTTCTGGTTCCAAAAACACCTCAAGTCCATTTTGCTCCAATCAGGCATCCCAGCAGACAACTTTTCCAGCCATTCATTCCGTATAGGCGCAGCAACCACAGCCGCCCAAAAAAGGCCTCTCCCAGCAGCAGATTCAAGAGCTTGGCCGCTGGTCATCGGAGGCCTTTAAGAGTTACATCCGTTCAAACCGCTTTCATATCAAAGAAGCTCAACGAACCCTCATCAGTTAAAATTCTCCAGTATCAACTTTCTCATACAACCAACCTTACAGGCCCACCACTCCCGCAGGAGCCCCGTCCCCCATCCCAACTCACTCCACGGCCACAGCAGTGCCTTCTCCGCTCCCGCAGGAGCCACCATATCCTGCTCCCGCAGGAGCTCAGCCCTCCTTCTAACTTTCCTTTCGGATAGCCAGAAAGCAATTTCAAAGCAAGTTCGGTTCCAATACAGCAGCAGCATCATCTCTTCCTTTCCAGCAGAAGCTCGTTCTCAATCCAACTGGCCCACCGGTTAGAAAGAACTACAACACAATCTTCTCCGCTCCCGCAGGAGCCCAGTCTTTAATCCAACTTTCCTACTGGACAGTCGAGTCCAGAAAGCAAGTTCGGCCCACCTCAGCAGCAGTATCATCTCTTCCACTCCCGCAGGAGTTCCATTTTCTTCTTCCAACTCGCTCCATTCCCACGGAATCATTATCTCTTCCGCTCCAGCAAATACCCAACTCTCCCCTCAACTCACCATGGGATACCTGGAAAGCAAGATTGAAAGCAAGTCTGGTCCACTGCCGCAGCAGTGTCATCTACTCCGCTCCCGCAGGAGCTCCATTACTCCGTCCAAACTTGCTCCATTGCCGCAGCAGCGTCATCCACTCCGCTCCCGCAGGAGCTCAAGTCTATGTCCAAAATAGTTTTGGATTCTCAAGCAAGATTGAAAGCAAGTCTGGTCCACTGCCGCAGCAGTGTCATCTACTCCGCTCCCGCAGGAGCTCCATTACTCCGTCCAAACTTGCTCCACTGCCGCAGCAGTGTCATCTACTCAGCTCCCGCAGGAGCCCCATTACTCCGTCCGAACTTGCTCCATCGCCGCAGCAGTGTCATCTCCTCCGCTTCCGCAGTAGACCTTCCCCAGCCTACTACCTGAGAAGCACACCTATCCAACCTCAAAGACAACCAACTCCCGTCCTATGGTAGAAGAAGCCTTCCAGCGACTAACCCCTTCCCACGGCTGATGTTTTAAGCTTTGCACTCCGCAAGTTTTGGGGGGTCATCAACATCATTTTGGCAGCTGTCCGGCATGTTATTTTGCAGCTTTTGGGGGAGTGCTCTGGGTTTGGGCCGAATATCTAACTCGGAGCCCTCTCCTCGGACAGCACGCCAAATACGCATTTATTCTATCTGACTTATTTGTAAGTGTGAACTCGTGAAATGATGTTTTATAAACAAAGTTCGGGAGGAGCACGTTCAAATAATCATTCCAATCAACTGGTCATCAAACAATTACCATGTCTACCCTATCAGCACGAGAAGGAGCATATAACTATTCACTCTGTCAACTCACCTAACATTCCTTGACAGTTTCAGCAACCCTCCACCACCCCGACTCCTCACTCTTGGCTTATCTTATTTATTTATTTCACAACCAGGAATACGGGGGGAGTGCTCTGGGTTCGGGCCGAATACCTAACTCGGAGCCCTCTCCTCGGACAGCACGCCAAATACGCATTTATTCTATCTGACTTATTTGTAAGTGTGAACTCGTGAATCTGAATATGACGAAGTCAGGCTAATAAAAAGAAGTCATAAAAATGCTTTGAAGGAATCTTTATGCTGAGGTTAATAATTTTTTTAAACCAGTTAACCACTTAAGCTACTGTCACCGGTAAGAGAGATCCTTAGGTCCAGTCCTTGCCCACCCAAGGCTTCAGATTATTTAGCAGTGATGCCAAGACCATTCCTTGGGAGCCACACTAGCTTCTTAAATGCCAAGCTGGTTATAGCTCATCTGGACAATGTGGATTTGGCTGAAAGTGGCATTAATAATGTATGCGCTCAGTATTCCTGGCCACTCTGTCATTCAGTTTGGGGACAGCAGAAGGCTTGGGTAATTTGCCTGTGTCCAGTTGAGGGTAATTGGACTGAACTCTGGGCCAAATCGAGGATCAATAGAGTGGAAGATATAAAGCAAGCCGTTTGCTGTGGCTAGATAGCATGCCCACATTCATCTACCAGATTTATTTAGCTCCACCCTGCAATAATCGCTGCTGCAGAATAATAGGCATGCACCAGGAGCACAGCTGACAGCGTGGGAAAGCTGCACCTGCTTCCCATTGCATCCCTTCACTGTGGCCATAAATTCTTATTTAAGCTTCCTAGAAAGTCTGTAACAGGGTTGATGTGTAGCACATGTGCTGTATCTTTTCACAAACAGGGCTGTGACAGATCTGGGCCACCAACAACCCTTGCCTCTAGTTGAGAAGGTGTCTGCCCCTTCATAAAAATCAATGAAGGAACACATTTATCTTCAGACCCACGGATTCTCCTCCTGTCCTATCTGGTTCTTTTTTTATTATCACAATCAGTATTAACAAAACGCGTAAATTAACAAAACTGGAGGTTGTTCTATTTTTTTATTTTTCAGTAAAGTTTTAAAGTGTAGGCCTACACATCCTGATCTTGATTTAAAAGTTTTTTCATAAGTTAGTTAATTATAAATATCATTATAAATTGGGTTTTTGTACCATATGAACAAATGTACCACGTACAACCTGAACTAACATTGCCATGTAACAAAAGGTCAAATTTTCTGATATTATAAGAGAGTTATTGACTTTGACACAAAAATGGTTAAAGTGTGCTGCCGAATGTAGTGACAGACATTTATGGTAAAATATACTTTAATATAATTTCTATTTAAACGTCATGTCATGTATTTAACGCTCTGGTGTTTTCAGTATTTTTGACTGTCTTTTTTTTTTCTTTTTCTTTTTTTACTTCATCGGAATGTTACGTAATTTGGTAAAGGTTTTGGCACTTGCTATGTGAAAAAAATGAAAATAAAATAATTGACGTGATTTGAAAAGGTCAAATGGTCCTGAATTTTGTTTTCACATTTGTGCTCCTTGTGGTCAAAAGTAACCCTATTGAAAATGAATGGGAAACAAATTTCATCTTGTGGAAACGTTTGGTACTGCGCCCAAACAAAATCTTACTCAATGTCATGATTGCTGTCTTGTGTTTTAGTGAGTCTTGGGGCACGTTTATACAACAACAATGTACTAAAAATGGACAATTATTTCCTTTTGTGGTGTTGGCGTACAGGCGACAACATTGTCAAAATGATCCCCTTAAAGAAAAACTTGAGACTTATAAAGAAACACTTCGCGCCTATAGACTGAATACGCATGACTTCGCTGTCTTCACAAATTCCCGTTTTGTTGTTTACACGGAGACAATTACTGCATTGTTTTCAAAAACGTGCACTTTGAAACCCGTTTTCAAAAGTTAGCATTTTCAGGCCCCCAAAACACAGTTGTCGTGTAAATAGGCCAATTCACACCGCGCAGACAAACGCCAACAAACAAGTCTGTCGGAGTTTGTTGGATCAGTGTGTCACCCCTGTCTGTTGGCGTTGGTCGGAGTTTGTTTTCAATCGACTGAACATGTTCAATCAGCGTTTGTTGGGTCGTGGAATGTCTGAGTACTGTGATATGATTTTCCAACAACAAACAACAACAAACTTTGACGTAATCTGACCTGGCCACGAACCGTTGCAATGACGATGCTAGTCCCTTGCAAAGACTGCAAGTAGGTGCTGGGCGTGCTTAGTAAATGATCCTTGTAGTGAAAATGGCAGGTTTCTGGACAAACCAGAAGACAATTCTAGAGAAAGAGCAAGGAGATATTCTCCAGAGCACACTGGACAAAGTTTGAGTGTAAAATCTGAGCGAGAGCAGAGCCATATTTCAAAGCGCTCGTCCAGTAAGTTTTGTGCTAGAGTGAAAGAAATTCACTTGCGAGTGGAGAGATTCGTTACATGGATGCCCTCTCGCGTTACAATAATGCGCTCTCGACATTTAACGACATAGAAACTGTCTCAAATTAACTATAAAGGGTAGAACCCTTTTGAATATAGAGTCTTTACAGTTGTCATAAAGAGACGATAAGAAAGTCGTGTCTGAAAGCTGCAATCTTTTATTTTTATTGGTTCAAATGAATGGAGAATATCTTGTTTTTCCCGTGGGTGCTCGAGTTTGTCTGTCTCTGTTTGGGCAGTTGTGAACATAACTTTTGATTAAATTCTTTGCCTAGATTTACGTTTGTAATTTTGTGTAATAAACATCTTACTGGATTCGGACCCAGTGCTCCTCCTTGACTACAACAGCCACATTACACTGAAAGCTAATTTTTTGAGATAACCTCAAATTTGCTTAACCATGCTGGATATCAGCTTCTGGGCCAAATCCTGACTGATGGCCATCCATTCTTGCCTTAATAGTAACTGGAGTTGATCACAATTTGTGCAATAATAAGTTGTAATAAGTTAATGTTGGTTAATGGTCACATGACATGCATCTTTTTATTAAGTGTTTTATTTAGATTGTTTTTAATTATTTGTTTTAATTTGACATCTTTTTGATTTAATTACTTCATAGCTTTTTCTTTAAACCCACAAACCCCCTGCAGTTCCATCATGAACCCCGGTCCTGGAAACCCTGACATAATGTAATATTTAATGCACTTCATGTTGATAACAAAGGATATCAAATACTTTCTTTTTCTTTGTATTTTCATATCAGTATGGTACAAGATTATCCTATTCAAATCAATGAGGGAAATGAGTTAGGTCAAACGTAATCTAAAAGTATTCAAAAAGTAGTCCGATTATATTAAATTAAATGTGTAATGTAATGGATTACTGTCACATTGTGGTTGCAGCAAGGGATGAGTTGAGGCAGGACCTAAATGCAGTAGTCAACTTTAATAAACAATAAATCAAAACACTAAAGATAATGCGCAGGACAACCACTAAACAAAAACATACTAATAGACATAGACAAGGAACTGAACAGAACAGGGGCTGAATCCGAAATAGCCCCCCTAAATCCTCAATCACTATTCCCTATGTTAGTCCACTAATACTGTTCGCTTGAAGGAGTGAATGAAAACGAGTGAGTGAATTCGGGCCGCCGTTGAGTGTACATCGTTTGAACACTCGTGATTGCAGTGCATTGTGGGATTGAATAAGTGCACTCGATTACGTCCACTATGGTTTCGTACACCAATGGCTGCTCCCTCAAATAATGCCCCATATGAGGGTATATGGGGCAATTTCGGATTCAGCCAGATATACACAGAATAAACTAGTGAATTATAGTAACGAGGGGCAGGTGGACACAATAGGTTGTTATGATAATAACTAACAGGCACACACTAGGAAACTAGGTAAACTAAGACCACATCACACAAAGCCAGAGCTTTCTCTGTCCGATCTTTTTTTCCTTCCCTCATTCTAAAAAAAAAATCTGTAAACACGGCGTTGTCTCAAGAAGTATCTGCGTACACACAAAACCACTGAAACCGACTCAAAACGAAGTAGTATACATGCCAGACCAGTATGTGGCGCTGTAATTCTGCCACAGAGATGCACTAAAAGATACACGGAGAAGAAGACTTGGAGCATGCGCATAAACCTTGCGTGATGTATACAAATATATTAGGCTCAGTAGCTGCTTCTTTTCTTTTTCTTTTTTTTTTACCAATAACTTTATTGAACAATATAAACAACCATAAATGGCCTGGTACACAATTTGAAATGTCTTAATCAGACGACAGACAAGCATCATAGCATAAGAAAATGATAAATAATAAAGAAAGAAATAAAAGAGGCTCAGTAGCTTCTGCTGCACGAACACAAGCATGTAGTCCGCAGCTGTTACGTGACGTAGCGTTGTCTGACTAGGGTCGACATCATACTTTCACAAAATATACGAATTGGCTGTACACACGAAAACGTAAGGATGTAGCATCCTTAAAAAAATAGCGGTTTCAGGCTCCCAAAACGCCGGATCCGTCTGGGCGATACAACATTTTTACATACACAGCTAAACGCGTCTCCGTGTGGACAAGGCTTAAGGAAGACAGGAAATAAACACAGGAACTGAGAACACATAAAACTAAACCAAAACAGAACATTAACGTTGAGATTTATGTTACCGACTACATTTTTATTTATTTTTTGTCATGTAATTTTGAATCGGTAACTGACTACAATTTGTAAGTGATCTATACCATGCACTGTCTATGTGATAATTGCCTGGCCAAGAATCCAACATTTCAAAGTAACAATCTCCGAGCCACTACATTGGCTACACACTACATACAATCCTTGTACTTCCTGCATTTCCTTGATGTTTTCCTTGGAGAGAAGTGGCCTCTTTGCTGCCCTTCTAGACACCATGCTGTTGTCCAAAAGTGTTCGCCTCACTGTGTGTGCAGATACACTCACTCACCTTAACAAGCTCTGCACTGGAGGTGACACAATTACATAGCTGACTCCTCAAGAGGAGATGCTTGCTGGACACTCTGGGACGTGCTGAACTAGGACTGCAGTTGAATCTCTTTCTTTGTAGTTCTTGATCCGGTAAACGGTTATTTCAGGTGCAATATTCCTTGCAGCAATTTTCTTGCCTGTGAGGCCATTTTGATGTAAAGCCATTATGGCTGCATGCATTTTTTTAGAGGTAGCCTAATGGGTTGGGGATCGATGACTGGATGAAGGGAACCAGTGGAGGCAGGGCCGAGGAACTGGCTGGAGAGGGAGGCTGGGTGGAAACTTTGGAGACACAGGAGACTTTGAGCTGGGCAGAGCCAGCAGGGGCACAGGAAATAAAGCACACAAAGAAGGAGTAGACAAAAACAACAACAACAAAAAAACTGTCTTTAATGATATGTCCAAAAAGGGAACACTAAGGAGAATTTCACTAAATATAACTCACAACCAAACATTGACGATACCAGACACAGAACTAAGGAAACTCAGGGATTAAACACAAGGGGAGAGTAATCAAAATGCACAGGAACAGGTGTGTGGAACTAAATAACAGTTACGGAGACTGACTGGGGTACAGAATGAAAATTACAATACACAACAAACACGTTGCAACTGTAAGTGCTCAATACAATTACAGTACACGTCTTTTCTTAAAGGGTTAGTTCACCCAAAAATGAAAATTAAGTCATTAATTACTCACCCCCATGCTGTACCAACCCCGTAAGACCTTCGTTCGTCTTCGGAACACAAATGAAGATATTTTTGATTAATTGTGACAGCTGGATCACTCCTCCATAGGCTCCCTAAGGGAATGAATCCTGACGTCCCAGTTTACCCTTTAAGGTAAACTACTTAATACAGTTTTCCCATTTTTTTAAGAATTTCATCTTAATCATGCCTTTTGTTCATTTTGATGTCAGCCTCAAAAATATCAAAATGAATTTTAAACCTGTAATTATCATGCCTTTGCATGTATGAATCAAATTTCTTTATGCATTACAAATTGAATTAAATCAGATACAGAATATAATAAGGCGTTCATTGTGTGGGTGTTACTGTAAATGTTTTCCATTTCAGAATTGTTTTCTCTTTTCATTTCTTGCCTCTATAGGCAATTTATGACATGTGACGTACATTTTTATGCAAATATTCAACATTGGTCTGTAGTACACAATGTTGAATTATTCCTGAAAAGAAGAAAAAAACATTCAATAGATATCATTCAGAAGTGACAAAATTATATTCAAGGCATTGCATGACCGCACTACCGCTTTTTTATTTATTTTTAATTCTACTTATGTAAAGCGCTCTGAGAATTGACTTTTAAAAGCGCTACAGAAAATAAAGTTATTATTATTATTATTATTTTCTGTATCATTAATATAATGCACCTGCCCTCATTTTTTGAGAAATGAAGCCAACAGTCAGTTAAAAAGATCCTAAACTACGGTGGCCGAGAAAGCTCAACGCGATGCAGATAAAAGAAAACACATGCAAAAAAAGAAAACGCATGCAAATAGAAAAAAAACGTGTGCAAATAGAAAAAGACGCATTCAAATAGAAAAAACACCGGCAAATTAAGAAAACATCTTCATCAGTTTCACAACACACTGTTCCAAATACTCACAACACCACCCAAATTCAGAAACGCGCTGCAAAAGCTCACAACACAAGTATAGAAACGCGCTGCAAATAACACAGACCACAACGGAAATGTTTCCAGGGGAACCAAATAAGTGACGAACCCGGCTGAGACGTGCTGGTGCTTACAGCTTAAACTTCTACTTTATTTATTTATTTATTTTGCAAAACATACAGAGATTAAATTTTTTTATGACATACAACTTGTATACAATATACAAAATGTATTAACAAATGTATTAACAATATGTTCAATGTCATCAGATTACAAACGAGAAAAGAACAATGAGCTGAAAACTAAAATATATAAATAAAAAATAGATAAGAAGAACATGAAGGAAAAATATTTATCTTTCTTGTTACACTGTACAAATTGTTTCATGTTATGTTTAAATTTTCATAAAGAAAAGTTTCATAAGAAATGTTAGGTAATATAGGGTCCAAAGTTTTAAAGTTGAGACACACAGATATACACACGCATATTTTAAAAGCTTTTTTGTAAATTAAAATTTATTTGCAACCGTTATGTCAACAGCATTATATTTCTGCGGTAAGAACAGCTCTTCAGCTGATGGACACCCCGTGCTGCGTTGTCATGGGAACATCCCAGGTGAAAATAATGAGGAATTACGTAGTCTTTCGTTGCTCCTTCATCAAGAGCGATCCACACGGCTACATAACAGCACACTAGCCCTGTGTACTCCAAGTCCCACTTTAAGAGCTCTGCAATCTGCCCTTCGAAGGGAGTAGGCAAAGAGAAGCTTACGAGCAATAAGCACGTCCCAGCCGGGTTCGTCACTTATTTGGTTCCCCTGGAAACATTTCCGTTGTGGTCTGTGTTATTTGCAGTGCGTTTCTGTATTTGGTTGTGTTGTGAACTTTTGCAGCGCGTTTCTGTATTTGGTTGTGTTGTGAACTTTTGCAGCGCGTTTCTGTATTTGGAGCACACGTGTTGTGAAACTGATGATGTTTCCTTCTGTGAGAGAGTTTTTAATTCAGGTAGCACACTTTTTCTCGTGCAAGACCAAGAAGAGGGGGGAAAAGAAGAGCATGAATAATTTACCAGAAGAAATGATGCAGAATCTAAAACGTTGTGGGAAAAAGTAGGGTTTAGTAATGCTGTTGACCTCCAAGGCATGAAAACATAACAACCACAGGAATATTGCTCACAAAGCCCAAGTCCAATGATTGCTTCTGGGATATCATTTATGGCAAGAGAGGGTGATATAATAACCCACTATGCTAAATAATTGGGTTTCTTTTGCAAAAATAATCTCTAAGGAGCATTCAGATACTTGCTTTGTCGGGCATTAAATGTTTTCGTTTCAGGCAAAGGCTGGCGCTAACTTTCCTGACATTCTTAATGTAAAAGTTGCGTTAAACAGCTCAAAGTGAGTCAGACTTCAGAATAGGAAAAGTATTAATTAGCTGACTACTTCTCTAGTTTGCATTGACAGTAACCTCTGGATTGCATCTTGTGAGAGATAATTAGTTTACCCACTTATTCGGCTGAGTTTTATTTTGCGTCAGCATTAAAACAGATTTTTATACAATAGGCCATGTAGGTTAGGTCACAGTTGAGTCGTTAATCAAATTGCATTCAAGAAATATTCTGCAGATACAAAGCAAATAGGGAATCACAGTGGAAACTGCTGATCCCAAAATTTAATCTCTTGACTTTTTGCAAACGAGTCTTTGATTTTGCCTCTAAAATTAGAGCAAGAAAAAAGATTGCTTTTGCTTGTTTTTTTACTTGCTTTAAAGGCATAGTTCACAGAAAATGAAAAATCGATCATCATTTACTCACGCTCATGTCCCTCGGAACCTGACTTTTTTTTTTCTTCTGTGAAACCAAAATGAGCTCTTTTTAACTGAATGTCCAAGCTTAAATTTGTCTGTTCCTCAAACAAAAGTTGTCATATGGCAAGACTTGAAATATGTAACCTTTATTGTGCTCTTTAGAGATTTACAGCACCTGATCTTTATATCCTCCTGGGACCCAGGAATAGACTTTTGTGCTCTGTAGTGGACATTATATTTGAGTGAATTTCGACAGAGACACTAAATGTTTGGAGATTTCACCATGACAACAACTTCTCCTTGGTCTTTAAAAATGACTGACATTAATTTAGTGATCAAATGTAACACTCTTATTGAAACATTTTGTTTATCATTTAAATCTGAGTAATTTTCTAATTGTTTGTCATAATTCAAAATCTCAAGTAAATGTTATGGGGTTTCTAATTACAAAACAGGGTCATTCTAATTAATTACTAACTACTGTAGAGGAAACCAGGACTCAAAGCACGTTTATCAGGCATTTTGGGAGACACAACAAGTGAATAGGGAAAGAAATTATATGTCAATATTCCAATCAAAATATTAGATATTATTATGAAAATGTTGCCAATTTTTACTCCTATTCTTACACTTCCTTTTCCATCACATGTTGCCCCAAGACACATTAATATGCAAATTAGATACAGAGTATATATAGCCTATATATTGTATTGAATGGGACTACCCAATTTATGGCCACATATTGCATAAAGTAAAATAGTATATCAAATATTTACTTTATATCTTTCACAACAGAGTTGAGAATCATCTTTATACAAAGTTTGATAAAAAAAAAAATCCTGAAACAGAGAAATGGATTGGTGAATAAAAAAAAAAAAACTTTTTATTTGTTATCCTTTTATTTATTTAGTCCTGATGTCCACTACAGAGGACATAGCATTACATATGAATAATATATATATATATATATATATATATATATATATATATATATATATATATATATATATATATATATATATATATATATATATATATATATATATATATATATAATATAATATAAAAAAGGAGGATATGTAATTTCATAATTCTATTGTCTATTTGTCTTTAAAATATGGGTAAAGTTTACTGCTGAAATTACTTACAAGTATTTATGGTAAACTAAAATATAGTTTAATGTCATTTCTGTGTCATATTTAAATATATTAATTATTACATTTGCCTGTTTTTACTTTACTTAAAAAATAACACTTTATGTATTTACAAATTATGTACTTTAGAAGAATATTAACTGAATTTTATGTTTTTGAACACTTAAAAGCAGGTAATTTACAGCTAAAATTTCTATTAAATGCAAAAATGAAAAATCAATCATCATTTATTATGCTCATGTCTCTTGTAATCTGCATGACTTTCTTCTGTGGGACCAAACTTAGCTCTTTGCCGCTGAATGTCCTTAAATTGATCAATTTCTCAAACAAAAATTTGTCGTATAACTTCAGTAGATTTAGAGGCACTGTGTGAGTCATATTTTATGAAACGTTTATGGTGCTGTTTATCTTTTTAGAGCTTGACAGCACCTCATGACCATCCAGTTTCCTTGAATGAAAGAGAGCAGCATGAACATTGTTCAAAACTTCTCCTTTAGTGTTTCACGGCGGGAAAAAAAGAAAATCATACAGAATTGGAAGAAGGGATGTGATTCTCTTAGAAGAACAAAAAAAAGATATTAGATTAATGACAAGCAGATAATGAAATGATGGACACAAAATTCCACAAGATAACTGGGAGTTTTACAGAGAAAATCTTTTACAGGTTAATATTCATATAAAAGGTTCAAGCTACAAAACCACATATGGACATTTGATCTTTAACTCATTGCAGTTTTGCCTAATTGTTTGCTTTCATTAAATAAAGAAGGGGAAGAAGTAGAATGATGCTGCAGCTCTGGGTGACTTTTCCAGTCTGTGATGGCATCTTTACGGGCTGGAATCTGTTGTTTATGAGGCTGACAGTGTGCTGATTCAGCTAATCCTGGTGCTTTACCAATATGCAGGTGTTTTATTAACACCCTCAGGGTGTGCACCTCTACAATAAGTGCGAGCCAGGGCCATCATACCCAGGCTTGCCAGAGATACTTAGCTACTTGCATTTGAGGAAAAAAACATATGATAGCCTGCTGAATAAGTACATATATTACTTTATATACAGCAGTGTACTGAAAACATAATATAGTGAATCATAAAGACATGCTGTTTTCCTTATAATGATGCGCTTGACATGTGGTCTTCTACTTATTTCTCCACTTCTCTGACTCCTCAATTGGCCCTTTCAGACAAGATACTCCCTCTTTTCATAGTCATCAGCCTTATCCAATGGTCTCTCGATGATCAGATTGCAGAAGCCAGTCCGAACATGCTCCACAGGGAGGTCCGGATGGAAAAAAGTATGTTCCATCCTCCATTTGCTTTTCTCTCATGGACTCTGGACTCCCTTGGCTCCCTCTCTTGCTCCTCCTTAAAGGTTATTCAGGAAGTTCAAATCGAATCAAATCAAAATGTATTTATAGAGCACAATAAAAACAAAAGTAGTTGACCACTGTGCTGTACAAAACCTTGTTAAACATAGACATTAAAAAATGATGGGTTTTTAACTTAGATTTAAATTTAGATTCTGATTAAACTAATCTGAGGGAAACAGGAAGAATTTTCCACAGTTTTGACCCAATAATAAAAAAAGCACAGTCACCCCTCAACTTTAATCTAGATCTCAGAACCATCAACAATCTTTGTTTAAAAGACCCGGGAGATCTAACGGATGTATTTGGATTTAAATGATCACATAGATATTTAGGATTCGATCCACTAAGAGCTTTAAAAACAAACAGTAAAATGGTAACACATTACAACATGGGTGCACTAATATACATTAATTCGGCTTAACTAATGCACAGATAATCATGTGTTAATGTATGGCTCATTAAAACCTAAACCATTAATTAATTATTACTGCATCATCAACTAATAAAGAGTCTATATGATTAGATTAAGTAATATATATTGTATTAATAACATAATGTATTAACTAAAAGTGTAAATTAATGTGTTAATTACCACAATTGGTCAAGGCTGTACTTCAACTTCCAGTTGTCTGCTTTAATTAATCCTTAACTAATGATTTGCAAATGTAGCAGTACCCGGCCGCATGATCTCAGTGTTCCACCTTTTAATCCTAGAACTCAAGGTTAACCTGATCTATTCCTGTGCCATGAACAACAAGGTACTGGATGTGACAATTCATCTGGCACAGTGGAATCCCGGTTGAAGATGGTAGGAAATTGAAATCCATGACTTAAGTGGATGTCAAAACCATAATTGTCAGGATTCACTGGAAATAACAGGACCCAAGTGCAGAGTAAGCAGGTAATGGGGATTTATTAACAATAGAGTGTGTAACAGTTGCACAGTCCAGAGAAAGTCCCGAGGGCTAGACAGGAGACTCTGGCACAGGATTGAGCAGCCTGGGAACCAGCCACCAGTAAAGTCTAAGTCTGGGCAGGACAGGACTCGAACACACACAGAGACACAACACAACAGGGGAGAAACAAGACAAGAACAAAACCACTAAAACATTAAATAAGTACAAGGCACGACAAACACTGGAGTTAAGTGACTGAAAAACTAAACCTACACATATAAGGGAAGAAAACTCACAAAATACTAAAGTAAAACAAGTCTACGACAGGAGACAGCTAGGTATTAGATACATGTAAACCCAGGCTATATAATAAATCAAAGAGAAAACCAAAGTAACAGAAACTAAATCTATAAATCTGAGAGACAGAACCAAACAAACACTAGAATAGCTCAAGTAAAACAAGAAGACTAAATAATAAAGAGAAGTTAGACTAGGAAAACCCCAAGGCAAAAACTGCAAGGACACAAGAAGCTACAGAGGGACCTTTGGACAACCACACCTGGATATGACCACGATATAGAGAAAGTTCTAAGATGTGACCGCAACACACCAATCCAGCAAAGAAAAGAGGCCACAATATAAAGGAGGTGGAGCAAACGAGGACCAGGTGAGCACAATTAGTGAAAAAGGGACTAAACGAGGGGGTGTGATAAGGGGAAACGTACTCGGTTACTAACGTAACCTCAGTTCTCTCTAGAAGAGGTTCTCTCGTACTGCGTAATATCTTACGCTAGGGGAAAACCTCTTTTCCTCGAGATATTGAAGCCAAAAAATTATCCTTAATTTTGAATTATTGCAAAACGCGTTGCAGCAGCATACAGACATAGGCAGGCGGCTCAGCGTGCCTATTGGCTGTCCTGCGGCAACTGCAGCAGCCTATCGAGAGCGGCCCTTTGGTGACGGTCCAATGAGGGCGCTTCGCGCCCATCGTGTCACGCTCGCGCCCAAAGGGGCGTGGTCTAGCCCTATAAAGATAGCTCGATGGGCTGATCTCACTGGTTTTTCATCACCGAAGCGAACCAGCGCGTAGCAGGCACGGCAAGATACGCAGTACTCGTTCCCTCTTCTAGAGAGAACTGAGGTTACGTCAGTAACCGAGTACGTTCTCTTACGAGAGGTTCTCTCATACTGCGTAATATCTTACGCTAGGGGAACACTATGCAAAAGGCCGTGCATGTAGGGATCCAACACCAAAGTCCCAAGGGGCAAGTGCCCGGGGCGCATATAGTGCATAATCACCATGAACTCCCAGAGAGTCCGAGAAGAGATTCTAGCAGCATCATTCTCAAATAATTTAGCCACAAGAAAGGCTATTCATTATAATAGTGTCAAACACAGTCAGGGTGAAGAGAAAAACTTCGGCCTGTACTGAGTGATAGTACGGGCATTATTTTCCCTTGGGAAAAAACTCACAGCCCATTGAGCGGTGCTCAAGCGAGTGCAGTACTCTGCGCCGAAACGATGGGGCAGGTGGTACTTGACTTTTAAACCGACAGCAATTTGATTGTAAGGCGGGAAATTCTAGGTTATAAAACCTTAAAAATGTTGACGGGGAGGCCCAGCCTGCCGCCATACAGATATCTTGTAAAGAGATCCCACTAGACCACGGCCACGATGAGGCCATGCCTCTGGTGGAGGTTGCTCTAACACCTAAAGGGCACTCAAATCCCTTTGTAGTGTATGCCATTGCTATGGTATCAACTATCCATCTGGATAGGGTCTGTTTCGAAGCAGATAGTGCCCGGTTGCATAAAGCACCTTAAGTGTAATTTTTCCTTAAGTTCTCCCTTATGTTTCCCTTAAGCCTAAGGGTGTTGCAGAAAAAACCCTTAAGTGTTACTTAAGGTTTCTTTAAGTGAAACGTCAAAAACACTTAGAATTTCCCTTAAATGCTGTTTTTTCACTTAAGTAATCCCTTAAAAAACGTTAAGTGTTGCATAAAACCCCTTAACGGTCATTTCCCTAAGTATAATTTAAGGTTTGGAAATCGTAATCTTAAGAGTAACGCGGACAAAACTAAGACGACATGGCTGAATTTATGGAACCAGTTGAAGATAATTATGTGCAATTTTTAGAGATCGGGAGAACCCTTTGGACCATCTTAGCGATGAAAAATTGTTGCTTGAATACCGGTTTGATCGACGCGCATTATTTCACATCGCTAACAAACTAGACGGCGACCCTTGACCATGTCACACATCGCAACCATTCTTTACCTGCAGTGTTACAACTGCTTATAGCACTGCGTTTTTTTGCAATTGGAAGTTTTCAGACGGTAGTGGGAGATGTTTTCCACGTACATAAATCGTCTGTCAGCAGAGTGGTTCACCGGGTTGCGGGGGCTCTTTCCCGTCATTTAAACGCGACGGTCAAGTTTCCATCCCGTCATGACCAGCAGGAGGTCATTCAAACCAGTTTTTTTCGTAAAGAAGGTTTTCCTCGCATATGTGGTGTTATTGACGCCACACATATCAGAATGCAGGCGCCCCAAACACACGAAGACCAGTACGTAAACAGAAAAGGCTACCATTCTATAAATGTGCAATTAGCGTGTGACCATCTCTGCAAGATTACAAATGTTGTTGCATCATGGCCCGGGAGTACACATGACTCCAGGATTTTGGCGGAGAGCAAACTAGTGAGTGATTTTGAAGCTGGAGTGCACACTGGTCTCCTGCTCGGAGACAGTGGTTACCCCTGCCGTCCATGGCTCATGACGCCCTTCATAAATCCCCGCAATGCTGCACAGGCATGTAATTAATTAATACGTATATTCCTATGAAGGTATAATTTGGTGCCTAAAAGATTTGCATGGAAAATGTTAATCAAATTGTGAGCATTAAAGAAATATTAGCAGTAGTTTACTGAATTATATATGTATTAAAATATGTATTTAAAATAGGCATGTACTTTCTATTGTGTTGCTGCTATACACGTTGTCAATTCTGTAACACCTTACCTGATTTGTGTATGTTTTAAAATAATCAAAGCCTCAAATATTTAAAAATAAGAAAATATTTTATGCAATAAATTACCTTCATAGTATTTATTTTAAAGCACTGTTGATACTGGTAAAAATTCTTATTATTTTTTCTTTCTTTTTTTTTTACCCGAAAGGTACAATAATGCACTGACCCACACAAGGTCGATTATTGAGAGGACCATCGGACAGCTGAAGCGCAGGTTTCACTGTCTCCACGGCGAACTGCGTATTGAGCCTTCAAGGGCATGCAGAATTATTGTAGCCCGTGTTGTGCTCTTCAACCTTTCCAAGACGTATTCTGCTATCGAAGAAGAGGATGAGCACGAGAATGAAGAGGGCTATGAAGAACTGCATCTGATTCAAAATCAAGATTTCCAACAGGCTGGATATGCTGCTAGAGATGCCATTGTAAATACTTTCTTTAACTGATAATATAGTTGTATTAATACTTAATAGTAGTCATCTTAATAAGAAGTAGTAGTAGTAGTTGTAGTAGTACTAGTAGTTTTTATTATTATAACATACACACACACACACACACACAATATGAAATCTGAAAAAACAATGGTCCAAAAATTACCCAATTGTAGTTATTGTAATTTTTCCTTCAGTCTTTAGCTGTAAAAGTTTGTTATTTAGAATAAAATTATAGAGCTCCTGATTTCCGTCTCCTTCTTCAGTTTTTCAATCTCCAGCCAACATGACATCATGACTTTTGCGTAAACAGACACGCCACTTTCAAGTCAAGTGGCGTGTTATCTATACGCATTTTGAGATATCCGCTTGTATGCGTGTATGTCTACGCCATTAATGTCCAAGTGATTCCGCGTATATGTACACGCCATTAAATTTCCGAGCGAAACGAAGCAAAATGTAGATCTACATCTGGGGAGCGATATTTTTTTCTCCCTAGGATGGTAGGGGAAGACTCATAAATGCTATTAACCCCAGTGACGGGTAGGTTTAGGGACGGGGTGGAGGTAGGTCATATATTTATATATACAGTAATAACGTTAAGTCAACTGCGTTCATAAACACGCTGAAAAGCGATTGTGCGTGTTGATAGCACGCCAAAAATGGAAATACGAATTGGCGTGTCATACACACGCAATTTTATGAGATCAGTCTGCTCCAGCTGCAGTTTCTCCTTTTGTAGCTGCTTTTGTAGGCCTGAAACGAGACTTCAAGAGATTTCCACGACGCGCACGCGCGAGAACTTAACTGAAGTAGTTGAAGGAGATCGCAATTCTCGTGCATGCGTCGTGGAAATCTCTTGAAGTCTCGTTTCAGGCCTACAAGGAAGAAAAGGAATAGTCGAATAAAGTCGTTATTTTTGTTTTATTTCCGCACAAAAAGTATTCTCGTCGCTTGATAAACTTATAGTTGAGCCACTGTTGTGACATGGAATATTTAAACATTTTCTTCATTGACTTTCTGGGACGTCAGGATTCAATCCCTTAGGCAGCCTATGGAGGAGTGATCCAGCTGTCATATTTAATCAAAAATATCTTCATTTGTGTTCCGAAGACGAACGAAGGTCTTACGGGGTTGGTACAGCATGGGGGTGAGTAATTAATGACTTAATTTTCATTTTTGGGTGAACTAACCCTTTAACACTGTACAGCAATAAAGCGCACTCTTCACCAGGGTGCGGTGCATAGCCTACAATCTTAAAAGCATAGTCTTGCTCAATCTTACCTGTTTTGTTGGCTTCTTTCTTATAAGCGCTCAACTCTTTTTTTGCGACCACAGTGATGTTTTCATATTTTTTAAGGACTTCCTGAACCGTCCTCTTCACATCAAGATTCCTTGCGTTGATTTTTTCCGTTATTTCTTCCCACTGTTTCTGTTTTTTTTTTGCAGCAGTTACGTTGGGATTTAGTTTGCTTATCAAAATAGTTTTTCTTTTGTCATATTCGTCAAGAAGAATGCATTTCTCCTCCTCTGTCCAATTAGGCTTTCTTTTTTTGTTTTCTTTATCCATTCCGATATCCTAAGCCTACTTTATTAGCCTACTTTATTTGATGAAAACGCGTAATTGCTAGTGTTAGTGTTTTGCGTATCTATGGCAACAACAGACTTTTATAACGTGAATCCAGGATCGCTGTCGTGAAACACTTAAATGTTTCCCTTACCTTAGAAAACCGTTTAAGAGATTATATGCAACACCCTTAAGTTATTCTCTTAGGTAAGGGGAAATCGCCCCTTAAGTATCACACTTAAGGGAAAAACTTAAGGTGCTTTATGCAACCGGGCATAGGCCCTTAGCGCGACTGCTAAACGAAATGAAAAGCTGCTCAGTCAGTCTGAAAACAGACGAGCGAGATACGTAGGCCTTTAATGCCCTTACTGGGCAAAGGAGGCCTGTGCTTTCCTCCTCATTATAAACCGGTAGGGCAGACAGGGAGATAACCTGGGCCCTAAACGGTGTGTTGAGGGATTTAGGCACGTATCCGTGTCTTGGTTTGAGTATGACTTTTGAGTCGTTAGGCCCAAATTCCAGACACGTTGCGCTTATTGAGAGCGCTTGCAGATCCCCTATGCGTTTTACTGACGCAAGAGCCATGAGAAACACTGTTTTTAAAGACTAGTGTTTCATATCCGATGTCTGGATTGGCTCGAATGGGGCTCCTTTCAGGGCTTCTAGCACCATGGAAAGGTCCCACATGGGGATAGATAGGGGTCTGGAAGGATTCATCCTCTTAGCTCCTTTTAGGAAACGAATGACCAATCATTTTTCCACAGTGACGGGCCAGACGCAGGTTTTTTAAACGCTGCTATGGCCGCCACATAGACTTTGAGCGTGGATGGGGACCTGTCCTTATCCAGTAGCTCTTGAAGGAAGGAAAGTACCTCCGTTACCCTGGTGCTTGTGGGTGGAAAACCTCGGGTTTTGCACCAGTTAACAAACACTGACCACTTAGAGGCATAGAGACGTCTGGTAGACGGTGCTCTGGCCTGCGTGATGGGGTTTAGCACTCCCTCGGGGAGGTTTGCGGGTACCGGTTGATGGCCCATGCGTGCAGGGCCCACCTTTCCGGGTGAGGATGCCAAATTGAGCCCATGGCCTGAGAGAGGAGGTCTTTCCTCGTCGGACTCGGCCGTGGGGCAGTGCTCGTCAGCTGCATTAGGACTGGGAACCATTCCTGGTTCGTCCAGAGCGGAGCGACAAGGAGCACGGAGCATCTGGTTTCCCTGATTCGTTCCAACACTTGAGGCAGGAGCGAAACTGGGGGAAAAGCATAGAGCGGGTAGCTGGGCCAGACGAGGGCCAGTGCATCCTTGCTCTTTGAGAAGAATTTTGGGCAGTGAGCGTTCTCCCGGGATGCGAATAGGTCTACCTGTGCTCTGCTGAACTTCTCCCACAGCAGGAGGATTGTCTGCGGGTGCAGAGACCATTCCCCAGCTGGTATATTGTTTCTGGACAATCTGTCTGGCCCCAAATTCAGGAGGCCAGGCACGTGTGCTGCTCTCAGCGAGCACAGATTGTGCTGAGCCCCAGACCAGAATGCGCTCTGTCAGTCTGAAAAGGTTTCGAGACCTGACGCCGCCCTGTCGATTTATGTAGGATACCACCGACATGTTGTCCGAGCGGACTAAGACGTGGTAACCCTTTATTCGGGGACAGAAATGCCTCAGCGCATTGTCGACTCCCAACATTTCCAGACAGTTTATGTGAAGGAGCTTTTCTCGTTCTGACCATAGGCCGAAGAACGGTCTGCCCTCGTGCAGCGCTCCCCATCCCGAGCTGGTGGCGTCCGTGGACACCACCTGTACACTCGAGGAAGTCCCCAGGTTTACACCAGACTGGTACCAGTCGGTCGCTCTCCAAGGTTTCAGGGCTGTGACACATTCCTGATTGACCCGAAGCAGACCGGAAGCCCAAGCTCGAGGTGGTACTCGTGCTTTGAGCCAAAACTGCAGCAGGCGCATGTGAAGCAGGCCCAGCTGAAGTACTGAAGATTCTGAGGCCATCAAGCCCAGCATTCTCTGAAACCTCCTGAGCGGGACTAAAGCGCCGTGGCGGAAGGATTTCGTGGAGCGCTGAATGTCTATTCTGCGCTCTGGAGTTCAGCTCTGTGCCCAGGAAAATTATTTTCTGACTGGGGACCAGTGAGCTTTTCACCCAATTGACTGTGAGACCCAGTTTCTCGAGGTGTTCGAGTAACACGGTCCTGTGTTCTATGAGCTCTGACTGAGATTGAGCTAGAATCAGCCAATCGTCCAAGTAGTCAAAACTCGCATGCCCTGAAGTTTCAGGGGTGCGAGCGCCACGTTCATGCACATCGTGAATGTACGGGGTGCAAGAGACAGGTCGAACTGTAGGACTGTGTATTGATATGCCTGGCCCTCGAAGGCGAATCTCAAAAATCGCCTGTGACGTGACGCTATTTGTATCTGGAAATAAGCGTCCTTCAGATCTATCGTCATAAACCAGTCCCCTTGGCAAATCTGCGCGAGGATTTTCTTGGTTGTAAGCATTCTGAACTGGCGTTACATAAGCACTTTGTTCAGTTGTCTTAGATCTAGACTGGGTCTGAGACCCCCGTCTTTTTTCGGTACCAGAAAATATCTGCTGTACAGGCCCCCTTCGCTCTGAGCTTGAGATAAAGGCTCTATTGCCCCTTTGCTCAATAAGGTCACTATTTCGGCTCGAAGTAGGTGTGCTACTTCTGTTTTCACCGTAGATTCGACGCACGCCGTGCTGCGGTGAGGGCGTCGAGCGAACTGCAGCGAATAGCCTCTTTTTATAATGTTCAGCACCCAATTCGAAACCCCGGGAGCTGTGCCCACGCGTTTGCGTGAATGGCTAGGGGTAGAATGGGTTTTGGGCTCTGATCGTAACATAGTGACGACACAGGAGCTTTCATGCGCTGTAACATGGGCACTGTGTTTACAGTGAGTGAGGCGGGGGGCGCGCCTGAAATGGCGGGCAGCCTGGCCGCGCTCACTTTCATTATAGCAGTTTGCTGTGTGAGAGTGAGCGGGGCGAGCCCCGTGGGGCTTAACATGTCTGTGGGTGAATGTGGGCGCGGAGTAGCGAGCACATTGACAGCACTGAAAAACACAGTGTGCCTGAACTGACTGTATTTGTGTTGGTTTCGTTTTTACAGAAAACCTGTGACATGCAGTGTGCAGTGTTAGTGGGCACTGAATCGTGGGCACGTTCACTATGTATTGTATTATGTATTGCTCTGTTTGCGTGTAGAAACGAGCACTGGTTTGTGGGCATTTTTTATTACACTCATAACACCATCGGCCGAGGCCGGGAAAACAGAAAAAGACATTTTGTATTTATCTGGGTTGCCGTAAAAACGGCGTTTGTATGCAGGAAAGTGGGCCGTGATACCGACTTGTTTACTGCAGAATACACCAGAACAGTCACATTTCTTGGGACTGAACGAGCGTGAAGTTTTGGTGAAAGTCTGGCCGTGGCGAGACTTGAACGCCGTCGTTTTCCTAGAAGAGCTAGGAAGACTTTGCGTGCACATTCACTGCACTGGAAAACACCGTCGGCCTGAGCTGACTGTATGTGTGTTGGTTTCATTTTTCAGAAACCATGGTACATGTAGTGTGTAGTGTTTGTGGGCACTGGGTCGTGGGCAGATTCACTACATTTAATGCACAATTGACATGCGTCGATTTCATTTGTGCGATGCCTGTACCGTGACGGGCTGTGTTTGTGTGTAGAAATGAACACTGGCCTGTGGGCATTTTATTACACTCATAACACCATCGGCTGAGGCCGGAATACCAGGAAATGCACTGCTTATGATTTTTCTGGGTCGCCATGGAAACGGCATTTGCGTCCAGGCAAGCGGGCCGTGGTACCGGCTTGTTTACTGCAAATTACACTGGAACAGTCGCATTTACTTGGAACTGAACAAGCGACAAGGAAGCCTGGCCGTGGCGAGACTAAATTTCTTAACTGCTGCGAGAGCCAGGATCGAACACGGGTCTCCCGCGCAAACAGCTTTGTGTTTCGCCACTGAGCCACAGGGGGGAAACAACGTTAGCTTAAATTAGCTCGAGCAGATAAGGGAGCGTCACAGTTTAATGTGTCGGCATATGTTGCAGGTGTGCGTATTATACAACAGGCTCATTGCTGCAATATTGACATTTTCAGCCGCTCAACTAAGAGGAGCTGGGAAATGTTTGAGAAATGGAGATTGTCCGGCCACGGCGGGACTAAAACACACTCTTTCCCTATTTTGCCGGTGACGCATGCCCACGGGGGGTGGGGGTGGGGGCGGGGTAGCTTTCTAATAAAGTAAAGAAAGCTAGCCGCTCAGCTGGCCTTCTCAACAGATGCAGCTATCTCTTCGTCACAAATGGCGAAAACGGCGGCGCGCGGCGGCCGTTGTCCGTCAATGAGCGACTCGAGTTATGCTGGTAAAACTCGCAGGCGAACCGGCGAGCTATCACGGGCTGGAGAAGGCTCGAGGACCCGCTGAGTACGGCGCTTTACGGCACAGCACTACAGCGGGCTGGAGTGCAGACTCGGAGAAATATGCCAGGCGAGTCCTCAGTCACCATAGGCAATAGCTCGCAGTGAGGGCAGCCGCCGTCAGCGCGCGCGAGTGCTACATGATCCTCTCTCAGGCAGGAAACGCAGATGAGGCGGTCCCCATCGCTGAGTGCGGCTCGGTACGAGCCGCATGAGAATGGTATCTTTAAAAAGACGCAGCTCTTTTAGTAAGTGCAGTCGCGGGGGCGAACACACAGTGAGCAGAGTGTAAAAGGATATATAGACGCCGGATAGCGTAGCAGGAAGCGGCGACTGAAGGCGGCGAGATGAGGCCAGCGGCTTCAGAAGATGGCTTGTCCTGCAGAAGGCTTTTTCAACGGCGCGGCTTCTTCACTCAGGATCCAGCAATGCAGAGCTTCGCTGAAGAGATGAAAAATCAGTGAGATCAGCCCATCGAGCTATCTTTATAGGGCTAGATCACGCCCCTTTGGGCGCGAGCGTGACACGACGGGTGCGAAGCGCCCTCATTGGACCGTCACCAAAGGGCCGCTCTCGATAGGGTGCTGCAGTTGCCGCAGGACAGCCAATAGGCACGCTGAGCCGCCTGAACAGACTGATCTCATAAAATTGCGTGTGTATGACACGCGAATTCGTATTTCCATTTTTGGCGTGCTATCAACACGCACAATCGCTTTTCAGCGTGTTTATGAACGCAGTTGACTTAACGTTATTACTGTATATATAAATATATGACCTACCTCCACCCCGTCCCTAAACCTACCCGTCACTGGGGTTAATAGCATTTATGAGTCTTCCCCTACCATCCTAGGAAAAAAAATATCGCTCCCCAGATGTAGATCTACATTTTGCTTCGTTTCGCTCGGAAATTTAATGGCGTGTACATATACGCGGAATCACTTGGACATTAATGGCGTAGACATACACGCATACACGCGGATATCTCAAAATGCGTATAGATAACACGCCACTTGACTTGAAAGTGGCGTGTCTGTTTACGCAAAAGTCATGATGTCATGTTGGCCTGAATGTGTCTGTATGCTGCTGCAGCGCGTTTTGCAATAATTCAAAATTAAGGATAATTTTTTGGCTTCAATATCTCGAGGAAAAGAGGTTTTCCCCTAGCATAAGATATTACGCAGTACGAGAGAACCTCTCGTAAGAGAACTATGAGGCAAGACAAAGGGGGCACAAGGCCAACATAAACAAAGATAAAAGCCATGTGTTATAGCACAAAACAAACATGGAAACATTAAACAAAGACACAACAGACAAAGCTGCCAGGGCAGAACCCTGACACATAATGATGTTTTCTTAACAAAGTTTGGGAGGAGCATGTTCAGATAATTAACACGGGTGGAGAGCACTCAACAATCAAGAGATGTATTATATAGACTCAGCAGTCTCACCTCAATCCATTGACAGTTTAGCACAGGGGTGCCCAATCCTGCTCCTGGTGATCGACTGTCCTGCACAGTTCATCTCCAACCCTAATCAAACACACCTGAATATAATTTTCAAGTGATCCTAAAGACCTTAATTGGTTGCTTCAGGTGTGTTTGATTAGGGTTGGAGATGAACTGTGCAGGACAGTCGATCACCAGGAGCAGGATTGGGCACCCCTGGTTTAGCAGCACCCCTCCACCGCCCCTTTCTCCACACTTCTAGTCCTAACTACTTACATAGGGGGGAGTACTCTGGGTTCGGGCCGAACTTCTAGCTCGGAGCACTCCCGCCCCCGGACAGCACACCAAATACGCATTAAACTTTACCCCCTCTAATTGTATGTAAGTGTGAACTCGTGAAATTACATATTACTTAGCAATTTAGTTCTTCGTGAGTCATACATTAACACATGATTATCTGTGAATTAGTTAAGCATGAATTAATGCATATTAGTGCACCCGTATTAGACCGGCAGCCAGGGTAAAGAGCATAATACAGGGGAGATATGATTACATTTCTGCGTGCCAGTCAGAAGTCTGACAACTGCATTTTGAACCATCTGAAGATGATTTATATTTCAGTAGAGAGAGAATTACAATAATCGAGCCATGATGACACAAATGCATGGATCAGAAATGCATGGATGAACTCAAGTTCATCAGTATGTTCAAGGATGGCCCACTTGTGCCATCTCCAAGGCTCCCTGACACCTGCCCGAAGGGAAACTGTTTCCATTGCCCATTCCTCACCATCCCTGGTCACACCTAGGAGTTGATTTCATTACCAACTTTCCTGAATCAGAATCCTTCATATGCACCCTCATAGCAGTTGACTGATTCTCAAAGGCCCGTCGATTGATGCCCATGAAGGGATTACCAAGAGCGATTAAAACTGCAGAGACACTTTTCCACCACATCTTTTGTAATTATGGCCTACCTGAGGATGTTGTGTCAGACTGTGGTCCCCCGTTTATTTCAAGGGTATGGAGGTCATTCTTCAAACTCTTAGGTGTGTCAGTGAGCTTAACATACAGCTACCACCCTCAAGCTAATGCTGTTATTTGAATGTAAACAAAGTTCTATCTAATAATCAATCAGGTGTTCGTAAAAAAACATAGTACCACAACAGTCGTTTTGAAAGTTTTAAATGATCTTGTGGAATCAGTGGATAAAGGTGATTATTGCGCTTCCATTTTTATCAATTTATCAAAAGCTTTCGACACAGTGGATCATGACATATTTCTGCATAGACTAGAGAGTGTTGGTTTATCAAAACATGTTATTTTCTGGTTAAAAAAATTATTTAAGTGAAAGAACTCAATGTGTTTAGGCTGAAGGAAAACATTCAGGACTATTGGAGATTGTTAAATGTGTTCCTCAATGATCTGTATTGGGGCCTCTTTTATTTACTATCTACATAAACAGTCTTGATTATGATATTCAATATGCTAATTTTCACTTTTATGTATTGTGGTGCACATTCTAAACAGCAAGCCTTGCTTAAGCTTCAAATGGATTTTGATGTCATTCAGTCAAGGCTTCATACACTAAAACTTGTTTTGAATGTAGATAAAACCAAACTTATGTTATTTTCAAGCTCGAATAATGTGGTAGTCAATCTTATTCCTCTCTTGAGTTAGTAAAAGAGTATAAATATATTGGCATCACTATTGATGATACATTATTTTTTGGCTCTCACATAACTCAATTTAAAAAAAAATAAAGCTTGGGTTTTATTTTAGAAACAAGTTTTGTTTTTCATTTAATGTAAGAAAGAGGTTAGTTTCTAAAAACTCTGGTGTCTATGGAACATTTTAAATATATTATTCGGTCAGTTGAAGAAGACTCAATGATGTGCAATTGTTTTTAAGTGTTTTAATTTTATACTTGTTGTTTTGATCTGTAAGTTTGTGATTGTAACTGCTGCCCTTTCTAGGCCAGAACACTCATGTGAAAGATTTTTAATCTCAGAGAGATTATGCTGGTTAAATAACATTTAAAAGGACGCCAACATTAATGCAAGAGAGACACTTTGGTTTTCCTCCCTCTTTGCTTTGTGTTTTTCTTTTGTATCGCTAATATTGTTCTGGGACAGTCTTAACCCTATCACTTTTAGTTTGCCATTTCGTTTTGGATGTTGTTTTACTACTTTTCCCCTTTAGTTTTCTTTCTGCTTTTTGATGGCGTTGTTCTCTGCCCAAGAATAAAGTAGACAGGTTAAATGTCATGTGACTTACATGTTACGTGCAGCACCTAAGTAACTCGATGTATAGTAGTCAACATTTGAAGTGCAAACAAGTTGGTCAAAGTTGTTCTTAGACAAGAACGGGTATTAATAACTTTGATGAAAGGTTTTGATCCACTTCAAATGTTGACTACTGTATCTATGTGTCACCGGGTGAGATGAATAGGAACCTTAAAACTGGGATTTGTTGCACGGGGGAGCCGGTTCCGGTGACATGTCATGGCCGCCGGCGTTGACGAGCGCTAGGTGTGGACACCAATCAGGCCGTTATCGGTGAGCACATGCGGGAAGAGGCATATATAAGGAGAAGTTTGAAGACATAGGTTGTTGGTGAGAGAGCACAGGAGTAGTTTTTTTTTTCTACACTGTTTATTTGGTCTTGAGTGAGAATATTTATCCGAGACGTGGAGGTTGAGAAGGTGATAAACCTAGTGATGGGCAGATCGAGGCTTCGTGAAGCAATGAAACAGTCGAAGCAAATGTGCCATTTTGTTTCGAGGCTTCGAATCAATCCGAAACCCGTCTCCACGGTGACACGTAGTGGTCACTTGCAGGTGTTGATCTGAAACAACCTTTACAAAGAGCTAATAAAAAAAATGTGTTGGTTTTTTTTTTTTATTATTGTATTTTTGTAATATAAGAAGCTTGTAACCTGTAGTCTCTGCACCCTGCAGAATGGCAGGATGAATGCTCCTCAAATGGCGCATCATGGATGATGTATTGTTGCAGTAGGCTAGCTGCCGATCACAATACACACATCTCACTTTATTTGGGGTTTCCAAATGGAAATGCTCCCACACCATAGATGTACGGCATCTCTTCTGTGGAGCCTCCATTTCTATCTATCTATCTATCTATCTATCTATCTATCTATCTATCTATCTATCTATCTATCTATCTAGTTTATATGTAGCCTATCTATCTAATAATCTGTATCTATTAATCTATATATATATATATATATATATATATATATATATATATATATATATATTTCTATCAATGCATCTATTAATGTGTCACTATATGTACTCTCTGTGTCTCTAAGTCAATGTGTAAATGTAAATTAAATCCTAAATATAACTAAACAAATCGCACTATAAATGTCACTATATCACCAAAAATCCGCTATCTCAAAACCAAACTCCTCTCACAAAAACCCACGATATGAAAATGCGTTGACAAAACTTTTATACTGTGTGATTGTGTGATTTGTTCCCGAACCGACCAATCAATGAAAACCTGATTGGGCGGAGCACTCCACCTGATGAAACACTTAGACGCTTCATTTAGCCGTTGTCACGTGACGTGGGTGTTTTGAATCACGTTTCGGATCAGTGTTTCGAATCATCTTTGCTTCGGGATCTCGCAAAGCTTCGGAACGTCTGTTTCGCGCCAGCCATCCTTAGATAAACCTTCCTTAAAAACTGAAGCCGCGAATCAACTCCTCCATGACACTAACCGAGTTTTGGTGAGGTGTGGTGGGAACGCATGAATGGCGTCTTTGAGCCCGGGAGTAGATCTTTCCGGAAATACTGAGAGTATGGCAAGTGAATCGGATGGCGAGCAAGGAGAATGGCATGAGGTTACTTCAAAGAGAACAAGAAAGAATAATTCTAAGTCAAGCTACAGTGAGTCAGAACTTCAGAATGAAATGAAAAAAGTGAAGAAAACAAGTGTGACAGAATAATGGAAAGTGGTGATCGAGTTTGGGGAAGTTTCTAGTAGCAAGTTACATCCAGTAAAACTTACTAAGGCAATTCATGACGAAATTGGACACATTAAACAAGCTAGATTTCTTAGTAAAGGCAAGATACTGATTGAAGCAGTCAATAGAATACAACAGTAAAAGATTTTGAAAATGAAGACACTGAATGAAGTGAGAATGAAAAGCCACATTCCTGGAGCTAATCGTACGGTTTGAGGAGTAATTAGTGGAGTTCCAGTAGATATTAGTACTGAAGAAATTAAGAAATAAATAAAAGGAGATAGAGTATCGGCAGTGAAACGTCTTCCTACAAGATATCAGGGGAAATTAGTGGAAAGTCTATCTGAATTACTGCAATTTGAGGGAGATATGCCACAAAAAGGGATGTGCCACCTTCATTAAAGAAGGTATTTCATATGGGAGAGTAGCAATGAATCACAATGATGATTTAGAGGTAGTGGTTACTGAGATTTGGGTGAATAAAAGATATATAGTAATTGTTAATTTGTATAATCCATGTAAAAGAATGAAGATTGAAGATTTAATGAAGTTTGATTGAGGAAACAAAATAATATGGTGTGGGGGTTTTAACTCTCATAATACACTTTGGGGTGGGGAAATTACATATTATAATGGATTGATATTGGAGGAATTAATTGAGAATAAAGGATTGGTAGGTCTAAATAATGGACAAGGCACTAGGGTCAATCTAAGTAATGGAGTAGAGTCAGTATTGGATTTAACATTGGTGTCCAGTGAGTTAGCATGTGGGAGTAAGTGGGAAGTGAAAAGTGATAATAGTATAGGAAGTGACCATTTTCCAATTTTAAGGAAAATTTAAGGATTGAGCTTGATGGTGTTACATTCGGTCAGGAACGAAACGGAGAGTGAATCCAATCGCAAGCTTTTTTAATAACATAAACTGGTAATACAGGGAACTCAGAACAGGACAGAGCTAGAACAGGAACCAAGTAACAATAAACAACAACCGACAGCCAACAACTGAAACACAGGGGTTTAGATACACAGACAAACAAGCTAAACAAGATAACAAGGGGGCGTGTTTAATAAGAAACACCTGGGGAGACTAATGCTGCGTCCCAATTCGCATACTATCCGTCCTAAATAGTATTCGAAAATAGAATTAGTACGTCCCACATCGTAGTATGTTGAAATGAGTGTCCCAAAGAGACCCGGATGGTCTACTATATCCGGTCAGAATCCGAAGTGCAGATCGATGCGCACTCTAACAGCTGTTATTGCCCACAACCCATCGCGCGCTGGACGAGGATTCGGTTAGAACTACAAACACGACTGAAAAGTGTTCAAAAACTACAGACATGGAGGACGCGCGAGTCCGGCGGTTATGTAGAGAGTTTTAGAAAAAGGGGTTTGAGTGATTAATTATCAGTATCCAACCTCACGAAAATGTATTTATTCAATGTTGTCCACATTATATTGCATCTGCAGCATTGTGAACGTTTGCAAAGATACGTTTAGCCATTAACTTTTAAATGCATTATTATATTCAAATCCCAAACACATGAGGAGAGTCTCGGCATGAAAGCCCCATGACTGGCAGATGAACGTGCGACAACAATTCTCTCCGAAATGGAAATAAGTTATATTAGATTGAATGGAGGATTTTAACTGTGACGAGATGATTGACAGGGCGGCAGTTTACGGTGATAGGATGCACGCGACAGATCTGTCCGTTAAAGATGACGAAGTAGTATGTCCCAAAGCTTGCCTACTCTTTTGCTACACACTCAAAAGTATGTACTTTTTCTTCACAAAAAGAGTACATACTTTTAGGGCGTAGTATAAGCAGGCGAATTGGGACGCAGCATAATAAACATAGACGAGGAACACCTGTGGACACTGAGCAACAACAGACAAAAGACAAGACACATGGCAGGATCACATGACAAACAAGGAATCACGTGATATACAAGAAACAACAAAAACCCACACTTAACAGATGGGGTCACAAGATGGAAATTGGATAAAGCAGATTGGAGTAAATTTGCAAGTGCTTGTGATGAGGAGCTTAATAAGATTGATATGACAGGGGAAGTGGAAGAAATAAATGAAAGTATTATCAAAGCTATATTGAACGGAGCATCACAATAAATTGGAAAGAGTACTAGTAAAAAAATAGTTAAAATGGTACCATGGTGGAGCAAAGAATGTTCTGAAGCCATTAGAAATAGAAATAAAATGTTTAGAGAACTGAAAAGAAATCATTTAATGTTGAATTTGCTAAATTATAAAAGGGCTCAGGCAGTAGTAAGGAAGATTATCAAAAGGGCAAAAAAGAAATACTGGAGAGAATTTTGTAGTACTATTGGAAGAACAACACCTCTAGATAAAGTTTGGGGAATGATCAAAAGAATGAGGGAAATTAGACAAGATAATAATCTTCCAGTGTTGAAGAAAGGGGAAGAAGTAGCATGTGAGAATAAAGAAAAAGCAGAAATGTTGGTAAAGAATTTTGTTAAGATTCATAGTTCAGATAATTTGAAACGAGAAGGTAAAATCAGAAGACAACAAACTTTAGATAGAGAGGTACTAGGAAAAAAATCAAATAATCAGAGTCCTCTAGATGAGGCCTTTACCATGCATGAGCTGAGGAGGGCTTTGAGTAAGAGTAAAAGAACGGCACCTGGAAAAGACAATATAAGTTATAGTATGATAGAACATTTAAATGATCCTACATTGGGTAAAGTATTGGAATTATTCAACAAGGTTTGGGAGGAGGGTAAATTACCAAAAGGGTGGAAAGAAGCAATTATCATTCCGATTAAGAAACCTGGAAAAGATCCTTCAAATCCTGATCATTACAGACCGATAGCTTTAACATCACATGTGTGTAAAACCATGGAGAAAATGATTACAGAAAGAATAACATACTATAGAAAGAAATGAGTTATTTTCACCATTTCAGAGTGGATTTAGAAAGGGACGTAGTACTTTGGACTCGTTAGTATGCCTTGAAAATGATATTAGGAAAGCACAAGCAAATAAAGAGGGGGTAGTAGCAGTTTTCTTTGATATAGAGAAATTATGTGATATGATGTGGAAGGAAGGTTTGTTAATAAAGTTAAATAAAATGGGGATAGGTGGAAAAATGTATAACTGGATCAAAGATTTCTTATTTGGCAGGTACATTCAGGTTCGTGTGGGTAATTCTATTTCAGAGATACGTTTTTAATTGAAAACGGCACCCCTCAGGGGAGCGTCATTAGTCCAGTACTCTTTTCTATTATGATTAATGATGTTTATAAGAATGTTAATCATGATATTGGAAAATCACTTTATGCAGATGACGGGGCAATTTGGAAAAGAGGAAGGGATATGGAATTTGCTGTAAATAAAAGTTCAGGAAGCTATTGATGTGGTGGAAGATTGGTCTTTGAAATGGGGATTTAAGTTATCTGTTGAGAAATCTTAATCCATCTTTTTCACAAGAAAGAAAGTCAAAGAAGATATTTGTCTGAAATTGTATAAACAAAGATTAGAAAGGGTGAAAATATTTAAATTCTTGGGGTTATGGTTTGATATGTTGCTTACGTGGAAAAATCATTTTAATAAAATAGAAGATAAGTGTAAGAAAGTATTGAATATTATGAGGTGTTTAACAGGCAGTGTATGGGTAGCTGATCGTGTGGCGTTAAGAAATATTTATACTGCATTAGTAAGATCAGTTCTAGAATACGGATGTATTGTTTTTGGTTCAGCTGCTAGTTCATCTTTAAAAAGGCTGGACAAAATTCAAGCTCAAGCATTGAGATTATGTTGTGGAGCAGTAAAATCATCTACAATATCAGCACTTCAAGTGGAGGTTGGGGAAATGCCATTAATTCTGAGAAGGAAACAGTTGAGGGCAAATTATTGGGCTAACTTACAAAGTTAAAAGGAAACACAGCCAACAAAAAGATGTTTAAACGAAAGTTGGGAAAGCAGTAAAATTAAAAAGGAGGTATTTAGTAGTGGAATTATAGAGATAACTAAGGAGCTAGGAATCAACAATTGGGTAATTAGTCCAACTGCCGTAATACCAGTTGTTCCATCATGGTTACTACCTCAACCTAGAGTTGATGTTTCTCTATTAAAAAAGGTTAGTTCAAGTAAAAGCATGTTTAGTATGCAAGCTTGTGTGAATTAGTATTCACGGGCAGTATTCACGGATGGGTAAAAAAATCCAGAGAATGGAAAATCAAGCTGTGCATTTTACATTCCTGAACTAAAAATTAAGGTGTTTAAACCACGTTAAGCTTTTTCCTCATAATAGGCTCTAATGAAGCAGAAACGCTTAACGTCAGATAACATTGTAACAACGTAGAATTGTAAGACGCGACAGGGCTGTAGCAACTTTGTTGCGTGACATTCAGCCACTGCGAGACAACGGTCTGACAATTTTATTTTACTGCTAGATAGGCCTATATATAACCCCCATTTAGCATGTAATGTTTTGAGGTTAATTTTGAATTAGTCAGATGTTAGATAATGATATACTTTTTAAATATTGTTTATCCTTATTTTTATTTAATGGGGCTATCAGTAAATTAGCCTAATTATAATCAACACCTGCAAGCCAAGTGTACACTTTGAAGAGTACAAATTAAAACTGCATTTGGTAATCAAATTGCACTTCCAAAAGTCATACATTTTTGAAAAAAGAAAAACAACGAAAAAAACGATTATACACATTACTTTTAAGATAAATAAAACATAAAAAGCAAAGATCAGAACATTTAAAGAACAAAACCGTGTTCTGCTATATGGCAGACAGAGGAGCGTAGTCGAAAGCCGGGCGATAAAGTTTGTTTTCATAAGTCCAGGAAACATCAACAAATCCAGAGGAGCAAAGAAACGAATGAGACTAAATAGCAGACAAATCAAATGAAAAACTAAACAGTGTGAGCGAGGCTACATTAGTCACATTAGAAAATTTAGTTGTAGGTTGTGTTTGAATAATTACGTATCTTATTTACCTGAGGTAAATTAAACCAAATACTCACGTATGCTCGATAAAGGATGAGACAGCACAATGAGCCCATCGGGCGGTTGAATTTAAAATGCTGATTTTCGCGCTTCAGGGCAGTGACGAGTACATATGTCGTCCGGTGGTTGTCCAGACATCCTAGACACCAATGGCCCTGAAAGGTGGTTTAATGTCAACATTGTGTCAAGTTCAATGCTGTATCAACCTTCACCACACAACACAACGTAGTTATAGCAACCTTTTAGCCATGTTGTTAAAACATTGTTGGAAGGTTGGATACATTGTGCCAACGTTCTGTGCTTGCTGGCCCAATTTATTTTATTTTTTTGAAAATGGCAAAAAAAAAAAAAAAGTCAAAGTTTCAAGACTGTGAACAGAGAAGAGGACTTCAGTGGTAGCTGCTCGATCGCTCTAGCCGTTCGCGGGTTTCCATGGTAACGGCGCTGGTGGGCAGGGTGCTGAACCAGAGAACGCAGCGATTAATGCATTATGACGTCTGATAATTCCATGTAGCCTGGGTGTCTCTGTGTAGTCTTGCTAATTATTCAGTATCATATCCCATAAATTTACCAGGAGATGAAAAAATAATTCAATGTGGAATAACAATATTTGCTGCTGAAGGAGACGGGCTGAGCTCCGGCAGGGTGTGATGTGGACCCGAGGAGGCGGAACTGCACTCCGGCCCAATTTAACTTATGGTCATTATGTTGTGCGTCGGGTCAGGGATTAGTCTTCCACCCTAAATCGATGCGTATGGCCGTCTGCCGGAAATTAGTTATTTTAGTCGATAAAGTTTTAAAAATTTATAATTTTCTTACTCGAACACATCAATTCACTTCAGAAGGCATTTATTTACCCCCGCAGAGCCGTGTGGATTACTTTTATGATGGATGGAAGCATTTTGATGGACTTGTTGGGAGAACATTTAGGAGAAGTTAACGTTGCATCATTGCATGATTAGACCATGAAAATACACTTCATCAAATACAGAATTTGATAATCTATTATCATTACTATAATAATACAAAATACCATCACTATAATAAAAGATTACAGCTGAGCTCTCTGATGACATGCTTGTTCTCACAACAGATACTGCAAGAAAAAGGGACGCACTTTAAATTCTGAAAGTTCATCCTGCCAAATGTGGCTTTTTATGACATTAATGCTAATTGTGTCCCTTTTTTTCCCCTTTAAAATAGTGGTGATACATCATTACACTTTGGATAAAAGCATCTGCTAAATGAAATATGTTTCATTTTAAATGCAAGTGAGCTGCTGCTGCCGGCCTAGAGCGCGGAGCCTCACAAGCTCGCGCTCAGAGCCAGGACAATCTACGGTGGCCCAGTAGTGCACAACACAACACAATTTAAAAAGCAAAAATAAGTTCACAACACAACGAAATTAAGCCACAACACAATGGAAATGCTTCCGACCACTAGAGGGCTCTCGGAGCGGGGTAAAGTTGGTTCCCTTTCGTTAGGGAACTCCTACGTCTCGTCGGAGGAGTTTCCAACGAATTGGGATCACGCTAGGGAGACCAATTGCCTTCGAGTGAATTAAAACGAGCCAATGAATATTGGCATGCAGGACTTGCATTCCGCGCCCCGCCTGTCAGTGCGGGTATAAAGCGGAAGCGAGCGCATACACATTTGCTTTTACCTTCGGAGCCGACCGGTAGTGTCCTCTGAGTGATGAGCTTCAAGATTGTGTTTGTCTTCACGCTCAACGAGTCTGCTGTTTCTCAGAAGACCTCTCTGTGTTGGTGTGACGGCGCTTCAGCGATCTTCGCGATCTCCCGGGTGCCAGCTGCTGCTTCAAGCGATCTGCCTTTTTTCAAAGAGCTGTTGTCACAGCTGGTATTCGGTTGAGTGCGCACAGCGGGCTTGCAGTTTCCCCGCTGTGCTGCCGCGGTTATCCCTGTGTGCTTCAGCACAATTAAGAGAGTGTTTTTTCTGTGAAAGAGCAACACGGGTGAAGATCGCGTCCTTTTCAGGATGACGTTTCATCCGTGTGTTTCTGGATGCGATCGTTTCCTGTCCTTATTTGACGGCCACGTTCATTGTTTCACATGCCTAATCAGTGTGTGGGACTACGTTCGTGGGTGGTTCATGTTCTCTCAGGAGTGCATGACCACGTCGGCACGTTGTCCGTCTCCCCTTTCTCGTAAAGGCTTGAGGCGCTCAGCGTGCCGTGTGCCGTCGAGCGCCGGCTGACAGCGCGGGTTGTCACGGCAACCCAGCGCGCGTCATTCGGCGCTCAAGATGCGCGGTCAAGATCAAGACTCGCGTGCCTCTATGAGGTGAGTCCCTTTGCTTATTTCCCGATCTAGTTTCTCTTCTGGTGCACCAGAAGAGGGCTGCTTTGGCGAATAACATTGGTGATCTGAGGGTTTCAGTGAGCACGAACCACTCACTCCTCTAGCGCATCGCAAACATGCTGAGACTGTGTTCGTGGGTGGTTTATGCTCTCTTATGAGAGCATGACCACGTCGGCACGTTGTTCGCCTGCCTGAAGGCTTGAGCGCCCAGCGTGCCGTGTGTCATCGAAGCGATGGCCACGTTCACTATCTTGCATGCCTGGTTGACGGCCACGATCACGGTTTCACATGCCTAATCAGTGTGTTGAGACTGCGTTCGTGGGTGGTTCATGTTCTCTCAGGAGTGCATGACCACGTCGGCACGTTGTTCGTCTCCCCTTTTTCGTAGAGGCTGGAGCCGTTCAGCGTGCCGTGTGCCGTCGAGGCTTTCGGATGGGGTTCTGGTCCTTCTCATGAGGGACCAGGCATTTCATTCGGGGCCCCAGGGAGGACAGATGTCGATCGCTACATCGGAGAGAGGGCTGTTATACTCTGAAAATGATGCTGAGTTCCTACTATAGTGGGGTGTGCTCATGCTGAAGATTCAGACTTCGCAGCCACACTTTCCTGGGCTGTTCTAAAGTGCCTGGATGTGTGTGAAGAATTTTGGCAGTATGGAAGCATTTTGGTGCCAATATGGCAAGCCAAACATGCCTAAATCTGCAGAAGTTTTTCCTCTCTCACTACCACTGCACGTGCGTAGTTCTAACTCGGGGTTGAGCTGTGCTTAGTGACTGACCGTGATTAGTCACAGCGCTGGCCCTCGGTTAGACGATGTCCACACTGGTGGTCCAGAGGCACCTCCAAAACCAGCCCGCTCGGAGTTGTTTTTTCCCCAGCAAAGGGAAGGGAAACAACCCTGAGAGGAGCGACCCAGAGTATGTGACGTTCTGCTCTTGGGAGTGCGTGTCATCACCACTCCTTCCCCCGGGGGAGGGCCGGGTGGAGAATTTCGTTTCTGTTCCGCCGCTGGTTATCCTGTAATCAGCGGTACCCAAAGTTTGAGCAGTCCACTTCCTCTGAGTCGTTCACGGGCCCCAGCGCTCAGATGACAGTGACGCCGCCACGGCCTCGTCACTCTCGTCTCTCGCTGGGTGAGGGGAAACCAGGACTCGATGCCCCCGGGCCTCGTTCCTCGTTTCCCCTCACGGTCGGGACTGGCAGTCAAAGTTCAGTCTCCTCCATCCAAGAGGAGAATGACAGTGTGCGCCGCCACGTTGCCTCGCCGCTCTCATTCCCCTCGCCCCAGCGCTCAGATGTCAGTGACGCCGCCACGGCCTCGTCACTCTCGTCTCTCGCTGGGCAAGGAGGTGCGGAAACCAGGACTCGACGCCCCCGAGCCTCGCTCCTCGTTTCCCCTCCTTCCTTCGCCTCGGGTCAGCCAGCAGCCGAACGCCTCCAGGTCTTCCCTGCTGTCTGCTCCCCGGTGGAAACAGGTTGGTGTTGCTCCGCACACTCAGACCCCTCTCTCGGCCGCTGCATTGCCTCCGGAGTCCGGTCCCTGTCTTCCACCTCGCTGCCCCTCCGGGGGTACGCCGGTGGTCCGGGTGGGCTCGTTGGTACGGTCTCTCGAAGCCTGGCTAGCGCTTCCGAGGCCGTCCCGCTGGCTCATCCGTACCATCCGGCTCGGCTATGCAATTCAGTTTGCCCGCCGGCCTCCAAAGTACAGGGGCGTCCACTTCACCCGGGTGTGGAGTGTCGATGCCCCTGTCTTGAGGAAAGAGATCGACGCCCTGCTGGCGAAGGACGCGTTCGAGCCGGTCCCTCCAGCCGAGATGAGGTCTGGGTTCTACAGCCCTTACTTCATCGTACCCAAGAAATCCGGGGGGTTACGGCCGATCCTGGACCTGCGAGTTTTGAATCGGGCCCTGCACAAGCTCCCGTTCAAGATGCTCACGCAGAAGCGCATCTTCGAATGCATCCGTCCCCGGGATTGGTTTGCAGCGATCGACCTGAAGGACGCGTACTTTCATGTCTCGATTCTTCCTCGACACAGACCTTTTCTTCGGTTTGCGTTCGAGGGTCGAGCATATCAGTACAAGGTCCTACCCTTCGGCCTGGCCCTGTCGCCCCGTGTCTTCACGAGAGTCGTGGAGGCGGCCATTGTTCCCATGAGAGAACATGGCGTTCGCATTCTCAACTATCTCGACGACTGGCTTATAATAGCTCACTCGCGAGATGTGTTGTGCGAACACAGGGACATGGTGCTCCGGCACCTCAGCCGTTTGGGACTTCAGGTCAACCGGGACAAGAGCAAGCTCTGCCCCACGCAGAGGATCTCTTGTCTCGGCATGGAGTTGGACTCGGTCGGCCAGACTGCGCGCCTCACAGAGGAGCGCGTCCAGTCAGTGCTCAACTGCCTCAAGTCTTTTCATGGCAGGTCAGCGGTTCCACTGAAGCAATTTCAGAGGCTCCTGGGGCATATGGCAGCCGCGGTAACGCCGCTCGGTCTGCTGCATATGAGACCGCTTCAGCGCTGGCTTCACGATCGAGTCCCGAGATGGGCGTGGCAGAGCGGCACGTTCCGGGTCAACATTACCCCGCACTGTCGCCAAACCTTCGGCCCTTGGTTGGACCCTGCGTTTCTACGGGCCGGAGTGCCCTTAGTCCAGGTGTCCAGGTACGCTGTGGTTTTCACAGATGCCTCTGCCAACGGATGGGGGGCCACGTACAACGGGCATGCAGTTTCAGGTCTGTGGACGGGGCCTCAACTGCATTGGCATATCAACTGCCTAGAGTTGCAAGCAGTACGCTTGGCCTTGTGCCGCCTCAAAGGGCTCCTTCTGCACAAGCATGTACTGGTCCGTACGGACAGCACTGCGACCGTTGCGTACATCAACCATCAAGGTGGTCTACGCTCCTGTCGTATGTCGCGACTCGCCCGCCATCTCCTCCTATGGAGTCAGAAGCATCTGAGGTCGCTTCGGGCCATTCACATCCCGGGTGTGCTCAACCGTGCAGCCGACGAGCTCTCACGGCAGCCGCCTCTTCCGGGAGAATGGCGACTCCATCCCCAGGCGGTCCAGCTGATTTGGGGAATCTTCGGAGCCGCTCAGATAGATCTGTTTGCCTCTCCGGACACGACCCATTGCCAGTGGTTTTATTCCCTGACCGAAGGGTCTCTCGGTACAGATGCACTGGCGCACAGCTGGCCCCGGGGCCTTCGCAAATATGCGTTTCCCCCAGTGAGCCTTCTTGCACAGACACTGTGCAAAGTCAGGGAGGACGAGGAGCAGGTCTTGCTAGTTGCGCCATACTGGCCCAACCGGACCTGGTTCCCAGAACTTATGCTCCTCGCGACAGCACCTCCTTGGCCCATTCCTCTGAGGAAGGACCTGCTTTCTCAGAGACGGGGCACTCTATGGCACCCGCGTCCAGACCTCTGGAGACTCCATGTCTGGTCCCTGGACGGGACGCGGAGGTTCTAGGTGGCCTACCACAGGCAGTGATAGACACCATCACTTCCGCTAGAGCCCCCTCTACGAGGCGCCTCTATGCGTTGAAGTGGAACCTGTTCGTCGAATGGTGCTCCTCCCGTCAGGAGGACCCCCGAACTTGCTCGGTCAGAGTCGTGCTTTCCTTCCTGCAAGATGGGTTGGAGCGAAGGCTGTCTCCCTCCACCCTCAAAGTGTATGTCGCCGTAGTAGCCGCACATCACGATGCAGTAGAAGGTAAGTCTTTGGGAAAGCACGACCTGATCATCAGATTCCTTAAGGGTGCTAGGAGGTTGAATCCACCTCGTGTTTTGCACTCTGTACCCTCTTGGGACCTAGCTCTGGTACTTAGAGCTCTTCAGAGTCCTCCCTTTGAGCCAATGTTGACAGTAGAGCTGAATATCCTGTCCATTAAGACAGCGCTCCTGTTAGCATTGACTTCTTTCAAGAGGGTCGGGGATCTACAAGCTTTTTTCGGTCGACGAATCGTGCCTGGAGTTCGGGCCGGCTTTGTCTCACGTTGTATTGAGACCCCGGCTTGGATATGTGCCCAAGGTTCCTACCACTCCCTTCGCGGACCAGGTAGTGAATCTGCAAGCGCTGCCCCTGGAGGAGGCAGACCCAGCCCTAGCTTTTCTCTGTCCCGTCCGCGCTCTGCGGGTTTATATCGACAGAACGCAAAGCTTCAGAACCTCAGATCAGCTCTTTGTCTGTTACGGAGGCCAGCAGAAGGGGAAGGCCGTCTCCAAGCAGAGGTTAGCCCACTGGTTAGTGGATGCTATCACCAGAGCGTATGAGTCTCTAGGTGAGCCTTGTCCTCCCAGTTTGCGCGCTCACTCTACTAGAGGTGTTGCCGCTTCCTGGGCTTTGGCTCAAGGCGCCTCGCTGACAGACATCTGTCGAGCTGCGGGCTGGGCGACACCTAACACGTTCGCTAGATTTTATAGCCTCCGTGTTGTACCGGTTTCCTCCCGTGTACTCGCTACGGCCAGTAGCGCGAGGAACTAGGTATGTCGGCTTGCTACGCCATTCCCGCCCCAAGGGGCCGGATACGTGCGTCTTTTTCGCTCCGTTGGTTCCCCAACAAACGGTTAACCTCGTGAGTTCCTCCATCACCCCTCCGGCGCCAGGCGAGGCGGATCGCCCGGCACCAGGTCTACTACCTCTCGTGTGAGTTGTTATTAGACTGGGTGACCTTGACAGTGGTCCCTTCGGTGACCCATTTTTTCCACGTTCCAGCTACCCTCCGGGCTAGCTCCGTGTCTTCCCCTCGACAGACCCGTTCTGTCGTCCTTGCTGAGTACGCTCCCACCCCACGGGCTGGGACTACCTCAAGGACTGCCGTATGTTTCACTACCCTACGGGCTAGTACATACGTGTATTCCAGTGCCTCCCTTCGGGCGGGCAGGGGCTCCGCAGCGTCCCCTCCTACGGGGCACGCTTCCCCAGTGTTATCCAAAGTCCACTGAGCGGGTCTTGCGGAACAGCAGTGTGACTCTTCCTAGCTAGCTCCCGCCGTAAAGAAACTAAGAAACTGCTTAGGCGGGTAGCTAGGCTGGGCGCTGGAAGGGGCCAGCACCATGGCGTTTTATTAGGGATCCCAATTCGTTGGAAACTCCTCCGACGAGACGTAGGAGTTCCCTAACGAAAGGGAACGTCTCGGTTACGTATGGTAACCCTCGTTCCCTGAGTAGGGAACGGAGACGTCTCGTCCCGTCGCCATGCTTGCTGTACCCTCGCGGAGGACTGGACTCCGTTCGGCTCCTCAGCGTAAAGCAAATGTGTATGCGCTCGCTTCCGCTTTATACCCGCACTGACAGGCGGGGCGCGGAATGCAAGTCCTGCATGCCAATATTCATTGGCTCGTTTTAATTCACTCGAAGGCAATTGGTCTCCCTAGCGTGATCCCAATTCGTTGGAAACTCCTCCGACGAGACGTCTCCGTTCCCTACTCAGGGAACGAGGGTTACCATACGTAACCGAGACGTTTTCCTAGTAGTCAGCAGTCTTAAGATGTCAATACCACGATTCGTTTTAACAGTATGTAACCATTGAATATCGACATAAAATATTACTTCAAAATCACCTACATGAATTATAGCTGCCTATTTATACTCGAGAATGCTTTGACGCGCTACCCTAAGGGAACGTCTGCCAATTCCACCAAGTGGATTAAACGTATAATTTATTATAATATATTTGATAAATAAAAATAAAAAAACATTTGGTGAATTGCAGAAGTACAGGAAGGTATTGGCACAATTTCACCTGAAATAAGTCAGTCGGGTCACTAGGAACCTACCACAAGCTTTGGGACACAACCTTTAGGTGAATTACAGTAGGCTATGGAGCCCCTAAAGCAGGGATCTCCAACCCTGCTCCTGGAGGGCTACAGTCCTGCAGACTTCAGGTCCAACCCTGTTCCAACACACCTGCCTGTAATTATCAAGCAACCCTGAACAACTTGATTAGCTGGTTCAGGCTTGTTTGATTGGGATTGGAGCTGAAATCTGCAGGACTGTAGCTCTCTAGGAGAAGGGTTGGAGACCCCTGGCCTAAAAGGACGTGGTGGTGGAAAAAAATGTAGGATGGGAGAATTTTTTTAACAAAACTTTTGCGGCCCCCCGAGAAACTTTGCTTTCCCTCGCAAAACTTTTGCGTTCCCTCGCAAAGATATTTGCGTTCCCACGCAAAACCGGTTGGGATTTCGGACAGACACTTCCTGTTTAATGTCCCGCTGACAGTGTTTCAGAGCTCCGTACGTTAACAATAGAGCGGTTCATAGTGTTTGAACTTGGACTCGAATATAAAGAAATGCTGTCAGTGCTTAACTCACGGAGTTCAGTAAAGTTGGCAATATATTTACATAGGCTATTCGAACTTCCCAGATCAATATTATTGAGCTAAACGTTGTTAAAACACAAATGACACCTATTTACAATCACAGTAACCTAGACAACGAGCTACAACCCAATTCTCCTCAAAACCAGCTTTATAATATAAATTTGTCTTTAACCAGCCGATTGAGAGACAAGTCCGAAAAAGGGGCCGTCTGGAAAGTGCAAATCCCAAAACCTTTCTGCACATTTTATATTATTAAACATATTCAATAGCTTCACTGTGATACACTGTACTGTCACGAAATTCAGTTCACACATCACTGCTCTCCTGCTGGTTATACTACAATACTTAGTTTGATAAAAAAGGCATAATTTTTATGATTATTTATTATGAAATAAAATCAATAACTTTACCCTTTTTAGAAAAAATATTCAAGAACTTCACACTGTTATACAGTGTAATGCCATCAAATTCAGTAAACAAATATAATGCAAAAGCTATGGTTGTAACTATTATGTTAGCTGCGTACGGTACCAATGTAATTTGTGTAAAGAATAGGCCTACTTATTTTTCATGTGCAATTACTTCCCAAACTAAGTGTTGTAGGCCTTTAACCAACATTAGAGCAGTGATGTGTGAACTAAATTTGGTGTGTTACAGTGAAGTTATAGAATATTTTTCATAATATAAAATGTGCAACAGCAGTGTAGTATGACCAGTGGGTCACCATTGATGTGTAAACTGAATTGGGTGGCACTACAGTTTGTAACATTAAAGGGATACTCCACTTTTTTTGGAAATAGGCTCATTTTACAACTCCCCCAGAGTTAAACTGTTGAGTTTTACCGTTTTTGAATCCATTCAGCCGTCTCTTCTATAGTTACATCGTGCACAAAGACCGACGGAAAATGTAAAGTTGCGATTTTCTAGGCTGATATGGCTAGGAACTATACTCTCATTCCTGCGTAATAATCAAGAAACTTTACTGGCGTACCATGAGTGCAGCAGGCGTAATGATATGACGCAGCGCCTGAAAATAGTCCCCAGCTCGGTAACTTCCAACGTGACCGGGACTAAGTGCCTGCGGCTGCTGCACTCATGGTACAGTAAAGTTTCTTGATTATTACGCAGGAATGAGAGTATAGTTCCTAGCCATATCAGCCTAGAAAATCGCAACTTTACATTTTCCGTCGGTCTTAGTGCACGATGTAACTACAGAAGAGTCAAGGTTTAAATAGGAAAAATATCGAAACACTTTGGTAATTTTTTTTGGGAGAAATGCTAATGGTCTTGTCCACTTCAATGATGTATGCTAAGCTATGGTAAAAGTGGTACCGCCAGAACCGGAGATCGGCTGAATGGATTCAAATACGGTAAAACTCAACAGTTTAACTCTGGGGGAGTTGTAAAATGAGCCTATTTCCAAAAAAAAGTGTAGTATCCCTTTAAAGTTAATGACTATTTTTATATTTTTGACTATGAGTTGATGCTGTAGTCGTTTTTTGGGTTATATTGCACTTTGCAGATGGTTCCTTCGGACTTGTCTCTCAGCCGCCTGCACATAGAGATCCATTTAGCCTATGTTATAAAGCACGTTTTGAGGAGAATTGGGTTGTAGCTCGTTGTCTAGGTTATTGTGATTGCAAATAGGTGTTGTTTGTGTTTTAACAACGTTTAGCTCAAGAATATTGATCTGGGAAGTTCAAATAGCCTATGTGAATATATTGCCAACTTTACTGAACTCCTTGAGTTAAGCACTGACAGCATTTCTTTATATTTGAGTTCCAAGTTCAAACACTATGAAATGCTCGTACGGAGCTCTGAAACACTGCCAGCGGGACATTAAACAGGAAGTGTCTGTCCGAAATCCCAACAGTTTTTGCGTGGGAACGCAAATATATTTGGGAGGGAACGCAAAAGTTTTGCTAGGGAACGCAAAGTTTCACGGGGGATTTGGAAAAGATTTGGGAAAAAAATCTCCCATCCTAATTTTTTTTCCACCACCACGTCCCTTTAGGGGCTCTGTAGTAGGCCTAATGTTTTTATAAAAAAAACTAATTGTGTACTGTGCATACAGCATGATGCGGCTGCATCAGACTAATGCTGCCTGCAGAGGATTTACCGCAAGTTTCCAAAATCGTGATAATCAAACACGGTTTTAATGATAATTTAATTTTAAACGATAATACTAACCGTCAGGACATTTTATCGTGTTTTATCGTGAAACTGATAATCGTTCCATCCCTAATTTATATATATAGTCTAAATGAGTGCCTGGCAGACTATTGGATTAGACAGGGCAATGGTGGATGCGTTTGCTGTGTGGTAGTTTTGACAAATGACACTGCATCTCCGGCCTGCTGTACTGCACTAATCAAATTATCTCAAGGTGACATGCTGAAATAGTAACATCTCCATGGTCATCACTGCAGAAGGTTTTTTGGAAGTAGATATTGAAAATGTATCAATTTTCTGTACACTTCAGGATTCAAGCCAACTCTGAAATGTGTTCTTTAGTTTGACTTCAATGAAAAATATATACTCAACTTTCTGTGTAATAATTTCTGTATTTAAATTTCTGTGTAATAATATCACACAAATTAGTAGGCTACAGCATTTGAACTGTGTGCATAAGCAATGTGGTGCTGCATAACAAATTGGCAGAATGGCAGAAATAGTACTAACAAACTATTCTGAATTCAGCTCAATATGTGGTTTTGTGTATGTTCACATAGGGTGGAAAAACAAACAAAAATGTTTTAAGAACCAATAGAATCACGCAGTTCCCTTTCGTAGTCACTCCGAGTTACGTCGGATGACGGAGAATGGGGGTTTCGCCAGAAAGCCAATCCTCTTCGAGTATTTAAAAACGAGCCTATGGCAATGAAATGCCAAGGGTCTGCGGAATTTGCCTAATGTATCTCCGCCTCACCGCGTGAGTATTTAAGGAGAGACAGGTGCAACAGCAGATCATGTTTTCGCTTCGGAGCCAAGAGAACCTCTTCACTCCACAGCCACAAACTGAGTTTACAAGTGACTCACCTCTTCGAGACGAGCGAACTCTCCAGTGTTGGTGTGACGGCGGTATCCAGCGAGTCTTCACATTGCCTGCGATCTGTGCAGTGGTCTGCCTGACTTTGTGTTTTCTCCCTGGTCGCCTCAGCATTGCAGAGTTTTTCCTCTCCTAAAAGAGCTGCACGTGGCACGTCTTTTTAAAGATGTCTCGCCCGTGTTCTTCTGGTTGCGGTCGTTATCTGTCATCTTCTGATGGGCACGAGCGCTGCTTTGTGTGTCTGGGCTTTGAACACGCTAAAGCAGCGCTCGTGGATGACTCATGTTCCTTCTGTGGGAACATGACCATCGCAACACTTAGATTAAGACTCGATGATCTTTCAGTGAGAGTCCCCGCGTCCACCACCCGTCCTGCTTCCTCCACGAGAGGTGGTAGTTCGGCTGGGGGACAGGGTGATCTGAGGGTGACGGTGTGGAGCAATCCGACGATGCGTCCTCGGACCACACCCCCCTCCGCTGTGTTGCAACCCGCGAGTGCCGCGGTGATTCAGGCGGGTCCTTCTTCGGAAGTCCCGCGTGTTTCATTCGGCGCTCCAGAGGATGACACGATGTCGATCGCGGCATCACAAGGTGGGCTAGAGTCTTCGGGAAGTGAGGATGCGGCTGCGTTGCCTCCTTCGGGAGTCCCAGCGTTGCCCGTGTCGGATCCCGAGATGACGGCCATGCTGTCCCGGGCAGCCGTGAGCATCGGGTTAGAGTGGAACCCTCCGCCCTGCCCCGAGCGCTCGCGGCTGGACGATTGGTTTTTGGGTGCGGCTGCCGCCTCACGGCCTCAGCCGACCCCAATTCCTTTCTTCCCGGAGCTGCATGAGGAGCTGTCGAGATCATGGAAGGCTCCTTTGACCTCCCGTGAACGCTCGTCAGCTTTCTCCGCCTTTCCTCCCCTCGATGGCGCAGCTGCCCATGGGTACACTGGGATTCCCCCGGTGGAGCGCTCTGTTGCGATGCAACTGTGTCCTCAGAGCGCCTCCTCTCGTGGCAATCCTAAGCACCCGTCCAAGGCCTGTAGATTCTCGTCATCCATGGTGGCGAGGTCTCACAGAGCTGCAGGACAGGCGGCTGCTGCCCTGCATGCTATGAGCACCTTGCAGGTCTACCAGGCCCAGCTGCTCAGAAACATGCACGAGGGCAGGACTGACCCAGGGACGTTCGACGAACTGCGTGCCGCCACCGACCTCGCTCTCCGGGCGACGAAGGTGGCTTCACGCTCCCTGGGTCAGGTGATGGCCACTAGCGTGGTCCAGGAGCGTCACCTTTGGCTGAACCTGGCCGATATGCGGGACGTTGAGCGGACTCGTCTGCTCGACGCCCCCATATCCCAGGCCGGCCTCTTCGGCGGAGCGGTTGAAGACTTCGCCCAGCAGTTTTCAACCGCACAGAAGCAGTCTGAGGCGATAAAACATATTCTGCCACGACGGCCAGCTGCTGCCTCCACCCAGCCGTCGGCACAGACGCCTCAGCCTGCTCGCCGCCGAGGACGCCCCCCTGCGGCTCCCGCCCCTCCCGCACGGCCCCAGCAGCAGCCTTCACCCGGGCCGCGTCGTGGAGGAAGCCGCAGGAAGGCGTCCCAGCCCCCTCAGGCCCCGCGCCCCGCTAAACGCCAGGCCAAGCGGCGTTCCTGAGACGGGCTGCTCAGTGATGGTGTCGGTTTTTTCCCAGGAGGCGGTTGCAGGCCCCCTCCTTCCCCCGGTGGAGGGCCGGGGGAGAATCCTTTGTTCTCCACTCCCCGCTGCTCACCCACGGGTGGGCAGCACCCTAATGTGGTTAAAGAAAGAACCGAAATGTCCATCACTGAGCACACAGAGCTGGATGACAGTGCGCGACGCCCCCGTGCCTCGCCACTCTCGTCCTCCTCTGTCTCTGAGGGCGAGGATGACAGTGCGTGCCGTCCCCGGACCACACCACTCTCATCCCCCTCTATCGCCAGACCCCTGGCAGAGCAGACCCCCGTGGAACGCTGGTCCTTCCCTGGTCTCCTCTGTCAGGGCGCGGAGCTTGGCTGTGCACACGCTCAGGGCCGCTATGCCACCCTTGCCTGTGCCGGTCACTCCGCCTCGCTGCCCCTCCGGGGGGACGCCTGTGGCTCGGATGATTCCACTGGATCAGTTTTTGGGGGCTTGGTTAGAGCTCCCCAATCTGTCCCGTTGGGTCGCCCGAACTATCAGGCTCGGCTATGCGATTCAGTTCGCACGGTCTCCTCCCCGCTTCAGGGGAGTCCGCTTTACTATGGTCGGTGGCAATGCCCCGGTCATGAGAGCGGAGGTTGCTACCCTGCTGGCGAAGGGTGCAATCGAGGCTGTCCCTCCAGCCGAGATGAGGTCAGGGTTCTACAGCCCCTACTTCATTGTCCCCAAGAAAACCGGTGGGTTACGGCCAATCCTGGACTTGCGCGTCTTGAACCGCTCCCTTCACAGGCTGCCGTTCAAGATGCTCACGGCCAAACGCATTTTCGAATGCGTGCGGCCACAGGATTGGTTTGCAGCGATAGACCTGAAGGACGCCTACTTTCATGTCTCCATTTTACCTCGACACAGACCGTTTCTTCGGTTTGCTTTCGAGGGGCAGGCATACCAGTACGCGGTTCTCCCATTCGGGTTGGCTCTGTCTCCTCGCGTCTTTACGAAGGTCGTCGAGGCAGCCCTTGTTCCCCTACGCGAACACGGGGTTCGCATCCTGAATTATCTCGACGACTGGCTAATATTAGCTCACTCTCGAGATCAGGTTTGCGAACACAGAGATTTAGTGCTCCGGCACCTAGCCCGTCTGGGCCTTCGGGTCAACTGGGAGAAGAGCAAACTTTGCCCCGTGCAGAGGATCTCTTTTCTCGGTATGGAGATAGACTCGGTCGCCATGTCCGCGCAGCTTACGAGCGAGCGCGCACACTCACTGCTGACTTGTCTTCGACAGTTCGAGGGCAAGAGTGCGGTCCCACTGAAATTTTTTCAGAGGCTCCTGGGGCATATGGCATCCGCAGCCGCAGCAACGCCACTCGGATTGCTTCATATGAGACCGCTTCAGCTGTGGCTTCGCGATCGAGTCCCGAGGTGGGCATGGCATCGCGGTACGCTCAGAGTTCTAATAACTCCGACCTGCCGTCAGACCTTCACCCCGTGGCGGAACCTCAGCTTTCTACGGGCCGGAGTTCCCCTAGAACGAGTTTCCAGGCATGTTGTCGTCTCCACAGATGCCTCTGCCACGGGCTGGGGCGCCATGTGCAATGGACATGCAGCCGCGGGCTCCTGGACAGGACCCCAGCGCCTCATGCATGTCAATTGCCTCGAGTTGCTGGCAGTACGCCTTGCCCTGCACCGCTTCCGGGCGTTGCTCCTGGGTCAACACGTACTTGTCCGCTCGGACAATACCGCGACTGTAGCGTACATCAACCGTCAGGGTGGTCTACGCTCTCGCCGTATGTCGCAACTCGCACGCCACCTCCTCTTATGGAGTCAGAAGCACCTGAGGTCCCTTCGTGCTATTTACATTCCTGGAGTGCGGAACCGTGCAGCCGACGAGCTGTCACGGCTCCGGCCAACCTCTGGCGAATGGAGACTCCATCCCCAGTCGGTCCAGCTGATATGGGACCAGTTCGGCGACGCACAGATAGATCTGTTTGCCTCCCACGACTCATCCCATTGCGCCCTGTATTACTCCCTGACCGAGGGCACGCTCGGCACGGATGCACTGGCGCACAGCTGGCCGCAGGGCCTACGCAAGTATGCGTTTCCCCCAGTGAGCCTTCTCGCACGGACTCTGTGCAAGATCAAGGAGGACGAGGAGCAGGTCATATTGGTCGCCCCATACTGGCCCACCAAGACCTGGTTCTCCGAACTGATACTCCTCGCGACAGCACCTCCTTGGCCAATTCCTCTGAGGAAGGACCTCCTTTCTCAGAGACGGGGCACCCTATGGCACCCTCGTCCCGATCTCTGGAGACTCCACGTGTGGCTCCTGGACGGGACGAGGCAGGTTTGAGTACCCTGCCACCAGCGGTGGCGGCTACCATCACTTCCGCTAGAGCATCGTCCACGAGACATGTCTATGCGTTGAAGTGGAACCTCTTCGTCAACTGGTGCTCTTCTCGCCGAGAAGACCCCAGGAGATGCTCGATCAGCGTTGTGCTTTCCTTCCTGCAAGACGGGTTGGAGCGAAGGCTGTCTCCCTCCACCCTGAAGGTGTATGTGGCCGCTATCGCCGCATATCACGAAGCAGTTGAAGGTAAGTCTCTTGGAAAGCACGACCTGATCCTCAGGTTCCTGAGAGGAGCGAGGAGACTGAATCCTCCTCGCCCTCCTCTCGTTCCCTCTTGGGACCTCTCAGTGGTTTTAAGTGCCCTGCAGAGGGCTCCCTTTGAGCCTCTGCAATCAGCTGAGCTTAAGATCCTGTCAATGAAGACAGCGCTCCTGGTTGCGTTGGCCTCCATCAAGAGGGTAGGGGACCTGCACGCATTCTCCGTTGACGAAGCGTGCCTGGAGTTCGGGCCCGGCCACTCTCACGTGATCCTGAGACCCCGGCCTGGATATGTGCCCAAGGTTCCCACCACTCCCTTCCGGGACCAGGTGGTGAACCTGCAAGCGCTGCCCCGGGAGGAGGCAGACCCAGCCTTGGCACTGCTCTGTCCAGTACGCGCACTCCGTGCTTACGTAGACAGGACGCAGTGTTTTAGGACCTCAGACCAGCTCTTTGTCTGTTATGGTGGGAAGCTGAAGGGAAAGGCTCTCTCCAAACAAAGGTTGTCTCACTGGATAGTGGACGCCATTGCTTTGGCATACCAGCAGCAAGGTCGACCATGCCCCCTTGGTGTGACTGCCCACTCCACCCGGAGTGTGGCGTCCTCTTGGGCTTTAGCGCGTGGCGCCTCGCTAACAGACATCTGCAGAGCTGCAGGCTGGGCGACACCTAACACATTCGCCAGATTCTACAATCTCCGAGTGGAGCCAGTCTCCGCCCATGTACTGTCTTTTTCAAGCTAACATGGGAGCTGTGAAGTGTCTCGCTTGCTCGCCATTCCACTCCACGGACTGGATACGTGCGATATTTCCTCAGGTGAGCCTTCCTCTCTGAAGCCCTGAGTTCCTCCAGCACTGTTGACGCTGGCGCCAGTGTCTATTGCCTGTGCGTCGGCTAGGTGCCTCCGTGTGCATGGTTCCTCCTCTGAGTAACCCCCACATGTGTATTTTCCACTGTAAGCCTCTTTGAGCATGTGTCTTTCCCTCGGCAAGTCACCTGCCACTCCTGGAGTTGAAAGTAGATGCCACCCTACGGGCTGGTCACTCCAGTGTTCCTCCATATGTAGCCCCCTTGGGCCATATGTGTATTCTTAAGTCCTCCCTATGGGTAGGCATGCTGCGGCATATCTCCCATGAGATATGCTTCCCAGTGTACCTTGGTATTCCTGTGTTAAGTAGGACTCCTTCGTCCGTGCCTATATCACGACAGGGAGGTCAGACTTCGCAGGGCACTGGAAGACAGCTGTGAAGGTGGCGTGATTACACGGGGACCCCCATTCTCCGTCATCCGACGTAACTCGGAGTGACTACGAAAGGGAACGTCTCGGTTACGGATGTAACCCTCGTTCCCTGAGTAGGGAACGGAGACGTTACGTCTCCCTGCCACTTCCGCTGTACCGCTGGGTAGACGCCTGAGTTCAGTCTCGGCTCCTCAGCGAAGACATGATCTGCTGTTGCACCTGTCTCTCCTTAAATACTCACGCGGTGAGGCGGAGATACATTAGGCAAATTCCGCAGACCCTTGGCATTTCATTGCCATAGGCTCGTTTTTAAATACTCGAAGAGGATTGGCTTTCTGGCGAAACCCCCATTCTCCGTCATCCGACGTAACGTCTCCGTTCCCTACTCAGGGAACGAGGGTTACATCCGTAACCGAGACGTTGCATAAACTCCCACTCATGCAAGTCTGGAGAATCATGACTGTTAATGAAGAGGGAGGAATTATCATTAATTAGCCACAGTCTGTAGGGTACAAAAAAAACAAAGGGCAGCATCTCAACAGTGTGACTAGCTGTTGAACAATGGCAGGAAGTTGGTGTGCTTTTCCGTCTCTGGCACTTTGTGTTTGGGTCTGTGCTTTCTGTCATGCTGTTCCACAGTGGAGTAATCTGCCACAGAATCCTCAAACTCTGATGTTCCAGCAAACTGACAGGCGATTTCAACAGCAAGCTAGTCAACAGTTTCCTCGGCCAGTTCAACAACAAGCTAGTCAACAGTTTCCTCAGTTAGTTCAACAGCAAGCTAGTCAACAGATTCCTCAGCAGCTTCAACAGTCAGTTCAACAGCAAGCTAGTCAACAGTTTCCTCGGCCAGTTCAACAGCAAGCTAGTCAACAGTTTCCTCAGCAGTTTCAACAGTCAGTTCAGCAGCAAGCTAGTCAACAGTTTCCTCAGCAGTTTCAACAGTCAGTTCAACAGCAAGCTAGTCAACAGTTTCCTCAGCAGTTTCAGCCTAAGCGGCCAGTGGCACAGGCAGAGCCCCTTGACAAATGTGCTGTAGCTGAATATGAGCAGATCCAATGTGGACCACCTGGTATCGGTGGTGCTGAGTGTGCAGCTATCAACTGTTGCTTCAACGGACAGCAGTGTTACTATGGGAAGGCAGGTAAGAGTGAGTCAATCCAAAGTGTTCATGTTAAACTGATCTTCAGCAATAACCTGCTCTTGTAACTCATAACTGCTCTTGTAATTCATTCCAGTGACTGTCCAGTGTATAAGAGATGGTCAGTTTGTGGTAGTGGTGGCTAGAGATGTTACGCTGCCTCGACTGAGCCTGGATTCAGTTCGTCTCCTGGGTGGAAGTGACCCACCTTGCAGTCCTGTGGGATCCACTCCTTTCTTTGCTATATACCAGTTCCCTGTCACTGCATGTGGCACAAGCATGATGGTGAGTAGGGTGTTGTGTTTTTTTTATTTATTTTTTTTATGCGTGGATTAGAATAGAGTGGATGTCAATGGTGTTGCTATATGCAGGAGGACAGTGGATATGTGGTGTATGAAAACCGAATGATCTCCTCGTATGAAGTGGGTATTGGACCACTTGGTTCCATCACAAGGGACAGTCATTTTGAGTAGGTGACATATGCTTTGTCATAAATGTTAATCATTGACAAATGCTACAAGCTCATGGTTTGTCCAGGCTTCTCTTCCAGTGTAGGTACTCTGCTACTTCTATGGAAGCTCTGGTTGTGGAGGTCAACAGTGTTCCTCCACCTCCACCAGTAGCTGCTCCTGGACCCCTCAGGTTGGAGCTTAGACTGGCAAATGGTCAATGTGTCACTAAAGGCTGTGCAGAAGGTAAGTGTTTTTCCCAAATATGTCAAGCCTCTCAAAGTACAGGTTGCAGGAGTTAAGTTGAACACTGTATCCTCAGGGGACGAGGCGTACACATCCTACTACAGTGATGCTGATTATCCAGTTACAAAAGTCCTGCGAGAACCTGTGTATGTAGAGGTGCACCTTTTGGAGAGGACCGACCCCAACATTGTCCTGATGCTGGGACATTGCTGGGTGACACAAGCCCCCAGTCCACTCAGTCTACCCCAATGGAACCTTCTGGTTGATGGGTGAGTAAGGCTAGTCTTTATGTGTGCTGTAAGGCATTTCTGACTGTCTCTTTTCCTTGCAGATGCCCTTACCAGGATGATCGTTACCTGACTACATTGGTTCCAGTGGCTGGATCTTCTGGTCTTCAGTTTCCAACCCACTACAAGCGCTTTGTTGTGAAGATGTTCACATTTGTAGATCCAGCATCACTTGCTCCTCTGCAGGAAACCGTATGCTCCGCAGCCTTACCTCAAGCCTTGATATTAGTGCTTTTTATAGTGAATTATGACTTAACCCTCCCCCTCTGTTAGATCTTCATCCACTGTAGTACAGTGGTGTGCCATCCCTCTTCTGGCTCCTGTGAGCAAAGCTGCACTAGGAAAAGTGAGTGCTTGTTGTAAATTGACTTCATGAGCTGAATCTATTTAAATGCCCCTCATGCTTCTACTACTTTTTTACAGGAAGAGATGCGCACGTCAAGACCATCTCTAGTGGGCAAACTGTGGTGTCTAGTGGAGAAGTTCTCCTGGTCATGTGAATTTGGTGTTTTAATAAACTTCCTGAAACTCAACATTACTTTCACTTTGGTATTGATTTCTGACTGGAGTTGGATGTTTCGTGACTTGTCAGTTTGACTTATAGGGCCGCACTACTAAACCTTTTTTCCTTTGTGCATTGAGTTCATGTTTCACATGGTATCAAATTAAGGGTTGTGTAACTTCTGTTTGTGGCTTTATATTTGACTTTATGGCTGGACTAACATAATTGCACATTGATACTCAATCATGCCCAAGCCCCTCTAAGGTTAGTTGTTTTTTTTTTTTTTTTGTTTTTTTTTTAGTCATTAGTATAGCATCTGGAATAAAATCTGTATCAACCTGCACTTCATTTTCCTTTTACCCCAACTTTATTACAGGTCTTTTTTTTTTTTTTCTTCAGTATAGTCCCAGTAATGAGAAGTAGACCGCTTTATTTAGCATTGATCCCTTAACTGTTGTATCCCACCTAGGTTGCTGTTCAAGACCTTGTTTACACCTGCTACTTAGCATTTGTATAAATCCAATCACAAGTGGACTGGTACAAAAATGGTTTAATTTTAATGAAGGTTTTTTTTTTTTTTAGCTTGTCTATTTTTGATCACTTCCAAAGGTAGTCAAACACATTTATCCAGATTGCTTTCATAGTGTAGACGCTCATGTGGTTGAATGTGTTTGAACATCTGCAAAACATGGCCTACTCTACCGCCTACTGACCTAATATGTAAATAGGAAGTGCACAAGCAGATGTGATTTAAACTTTGTTGGCTGAAGATTTATGTTTGGTATGAAGACAAATTTACCAAATGTTCCCTGATCTCAAGATGCTCTAGCAACTGATAGTAGAGGCTGCAGTCTTTAGCCTCCTTGGTAGAATGCCTAACTCCCCTGCCGGAGACCCGCACAGAACAGGGTGAATATGACCTGGGAGAGGGGTTACATGAGTGTCTCACCCTTCCTGACTTTCAACATGTACTGTGTTCGGTGTGGTATTGCGGCTGTCGGAGCAGAAACGAAAGCTGCTGCTCTCCATTTATTTTTCTGTTTTATTCTGAAAAAAAAAGATCTGAAAAAGCTCAAATGTAGACCCTCTCCTTGAAGATATCAGGGCAGAATTGGACAAAGGAGACCAATTTAAACACCAGGTGTGAACATGAATGTCTACTTGTGATCCGATCAACCAAAATGCATCTAAATACTGGGTGTGAACAGGTCTTGAGAGCATTGCATGTGTGATCATGCAAGAATGCACTTTCACAGGACTAGTTTTTTGGTTTAAAAGTCTCTCTGCAGTCAATATTATCCCTTAAAGGGATAGTTTACCCAATGAGGAAACTTACCCCATGATTTACTCACCCTCAAGTCATCCTAGTTGTATATGACACTCTTCTTACAGACTAAAACAATCAGAGTTAAATTAAATGTCCCGGCTCTTCCAAGCTTTATAATGACAGTGAATGGCTGTTTTGTGTTTTGAAGTCCATATAAAAGCATCCATCTATGATAAAAGTATTCCACATGTCTCTGTGGGGGTTGATAAAGGCCTTCTGAAGTGATGTGTTTGTGTAAGAAAAATATCCATGTTTAAAACTTTGACTAAAATAACTAGTTTCCAGCAGACGGTTGTACGCATACTACGCAAGTCGACTTCCGCCACAAGAGTAACCAGTGATGCATATATGATGTAAGAGTGTCGTAAGTTTAGACGCCTCTCGCAGTTCAAACAAACTCAAGCTCTTCTGAGATTTCTCTTTAAAAATTGTTGTTTTAGACTTCTAATTCGTGACTGGTGTTTTGTTTTGTTTTGTTTTGCTCTGTCCTCTGCTCTTCCGCATTTGTCATTATCACTGGTTAAATTGGCATTTGTAGGTGAGGGGGAGCCCTTATTTACGGTGAATGGTCATCATTCAAAATCGCGCCTTAAAATGACTTAATGTGTTTTTATACCAAAGGGGCTCGTTTTCCAGGCTTAATGTGTAAGGTAGGGTTGAGTAATTGTTCAAACAAAGATAAATACTTTACAATTCACTTTATTATAATTTTTACAAGCAGGCAATGGATTTCACCCTTTTGGAAAATGTATGAAATTGAACATGTTTGAAAATATTGGTTGGCAAATATGTAAACATCTTTAAACAAGAAAATTATGTACATTTAAGAGAATCAGGGCCAATTTCCTTGACAGTTTATGTTATGTTTGATTTAAAGGGATAGTTCGGCCAAAAATGATATTTAACCCATGCATTACTCACCCTCAAGCCGTTCGAGATGCATATGTCAATCTTGTTTCAGACGAACACATTTTCAGTTATTTTAGAAAGTGTCTTAGACCCTTCAGTGGATATAATGTGAAGCAATGGGGTCCACCTCCTTCAAGTCCCAAAATGTGCATACATCCTTCACAAAAGTAATCCATCCGGCTCCAGGGGGATAAACGAAGGCCTTCTGAGGGTAATCCGTGCGGTTTTGTCGTAAAAATATATATATTTAAAACTTTATAAATTAAAATATCTGACTTCCGGCAACGATCGACGCGCGTTCACGGTCATTAAATAGGAAAACTAAATAATTGTGTAAATGATTTGCTTCAAGTGTAACCCGACATCAGACATTAAGGCCCGGCCGAAGTATTTTTTTGCACACATGTAGTGACGCGACTGATCAATCAATCACTTATTTAATGCTGCGTTCACACCAGACGCGAATAGCGCGTCAAATTGTGGCTGCGGCTGCTGCAACTTGCGGGGGCTGGCTGCAGGACGACTCAACTTCCACAGACAGTTTTTAATGTTTTATCAAGATTTTGCTTTAGTATAATTTTCGGGACAATTAAGGCCGGTTTCGGGACAACAGCTTAGATTTCGGGACTGTCCCGAATTTTTCGGGACTGTCCCGAATTTTTCGGGACGTCTGGTCACCCTATTGTGCGCACATGCGTCTCCACCCCGAAATAACCATATATGGAGATTATAACACCTAGTTTTACTATGCATATCCTCATCTGCATATCACTTGCATATGATTATTCATCCACATGATAACATGTTTAACGGTACAAGACATTAGGAAAATATGAAATACGGATGTGCCGTCACATTACATTAATAAAAATCATTTAGTAGCCCATCCTTCCCTTGTTTTTTTAAATAAATAAAATAAAATAGTGCAAAATGCATTTCAGAGAAAGTTTTTCTCAATATTTTCCACTGCCCAAATAGTATTTTCATTGATTTCTATTTTTAAAGGAAACAGATAGACCTTGTTGTGCATTATTTGCACGAAACCATTTTCTCAGACAATCTGCTATCATGATAAGCAATTATCTATGTAGTTCACACATTAAAACATAGACAGCATGTCAGCGGAAAAGTGTTCAAAAGCATCACATCCACAACAAATATTTATATTTATTGAATATAAAAATGTTGTAACTTCTCAGTAATGATTTCATGTAGTTGAAGTGTTTAACACCATTAATGAGAATGGCATTAATCTAAATGTTTATATCAGAAGTAAACATAGTTTAAATCATTTATTTATTTATTTAAACTGTTGTTGTGAACATGCACTGTATTTATAATGGACTCATAATGAAGATTTACGGTTTTACTTCATCTGCGTCAGTTTCACTAAACGGCCCAACGCACTCGCTGGCCAAAAAAGTGACCAAAAAGACATTTAACTTGAGCTCACCATCGGTGTCACCAAAACACATACTCTTCTAAAAGAGTGCGTACGCACGGTCAAGAGCATCCTTACGGTGAGCACTTATTTACGCCAATTTTATTTTTTATAAATCCCGATATGTGTGTGGAAAAATGCGTACGCATATACGTTTATACATCAGGCCCCTGGTGTTTTAATTGGTCTCCTTTATCCAATTCTGTCCTGATTTCTTCAAGGAGAGGGTCAACATTTGATCTTTTTTAGATATTTTAAAAGAATAAAATGGAAAAATAAATGGAGAGCAGCAGCTTTAGTTTCTGCTCTGACAGCCGCAATACCACACCGAACACAGTACATGTAAAAAATCAGGAAGGGTGAGAAACTCATGTAACCCCTCTTCCAGGTCCTATTCGCCCTGTTCTGTGCGGGTCTCCGGCAGGGGAGTTAGGCACTCTAGCAAGAAGGCTAAAAACTGCAGCCTCTTCTATCAGTTGCAAGCGCATCTTGAGATCAGGGAACATTTGGTACATTTGTCTTCATACCAAACATAAGTCTTCAGCCAACAAAGTTTAAATCACATCTGCTTGTGCACTTCCTATAATGTATACATATTAGGTCAGTAGGCGGTAGAGTAGGCCTTGTTTTGCAGATGTTCAAACACATTGAACCACATGAGCGTCTACACTGAAAGCAATCTGGTTAAATGCGTTTGACTACCTCTGGAAGTGATCGAAAAAAAATAAAAATACACAAGCTCAAAAAAACACTTGATTAAAATTAGACCATTTTTGTATTTACCGGTCCACTTGTGATTGGATTCATAAAAATGCTTAGTACCAGGTGTAAACAAGGTCTTGGACAGCAACCTAGGTGGGAAACAATAGTTAAGGGAATGCTAAATAAAGCAGTCTACTTCTCAAACATTACTGGGACTATCCTGAAAAAAAAAAAAACTTTTATAAACTTGGGGTAAAAGGAAAAGTGCAGGTTGATACAGATTTTATTCCAGATGCTATACTTATGACTTAAAAAAAAAAAAAGCCAACAAGTGACCTTAGAGGGGCTTGGGCATGATTGAGTATTAATATGTGCAATTATGTTAGTTCAGCCATAAAGTCAAATATAAAGCCACAAACAGAAGTTACACAACCCTTAATTTGATACCATGTGAAACATGAAAGGTGGCCCCCCCAAGTTAGCAACTAGAGCTTGGCAAATAGTTAAGTTGAATGGCTTGGGCAGAAGCTTGGCCCATTTAGTTCAAGTCTAGAACCTCAATGCGCAAAAGAAAAAAGGTTTAGAAGTGCAGCACTATAAGTCAAAGTGACAAGTCACAAAACATCCAACTCCAGTCAGAAATCAATACCAAAGAGAAACTAATGTTGAGTTTCAGGAAGTTTATTAGAACACCAAATTCACATGACCAGGAGAACTTCTCCACTAGACACCACAGTTTGCCCACTAGAGATGGTCTTGACGTGCGCATCTCTTCCTGTAAAAAGAGGTAGGAGCATGAGGGGAAATGTAAATAAATTCAGTTCCTGAAGTCAATTTACAACAAGCACTCACTTTTCCTAGTGCATCTTTGCTCACAGGAGCCAGAAGAGGGATGGCACACCGCTGTACTACAGTGGATGAAGATCTAACAGAGGGGGAAAAGGGTCAAGCCATATAGTTCACTACACAAAGCACTAATATCAAGGCTTGAGGTAAGGCTGCGGAGCATACGGTTTCCTGCAGAGGAGCCAGTGATGCTGGATCTACAAATGTGAACATCTTCACAACAAAGCGCTTGTAGTGGGTTGGAAACTGAAGACCAGAAGATCCAGCCACTGGAACCAATGTAGTCAGGTAACGATCATCCTGGTAAGGGCATCTGAAAGGAAAAGAGACAGTCAGAAATGCCTTACAGCACACAGATAAAGACTAGCCTTACTCACCCATCAACCAGAAGGTCCCATTGGGGTAGACTGAGTGGACTGGGGGCTTGTGTCGCCCAGCAATGTCCCAGCATCAGGACAATATTGGGGTCGGTCCTCTCCAAAATGTGCACCTCAACATACACAGGTTCTCGCAGGACTTTTGTAACTGGATAATCAGCAGCACTGTAGTAGGATGTGTACGCCTCGTCCCCTGGGGATACAATGTTCAACTAAACTACTGCATCCTGGAGTTTGAGAGGCTTTAGACATACTTGGGACAAACACTTACCTTCTGCACAGCCTTTAGTGACACATTGGCCATTTGCCAGTCTAAGTTCCATCCTGAGGGGTCCAGGAGCAGCTACTGGTGGAGGTGGAGGAACACTGTTGACCTCCACAACCAGAGCTTCCATCGAAGTAGCAGAGTACCTACACTGGAAGAGAAGCCTGGACAAACCATGAGCTTGTAGCATTTGTCAATGATTAACATTTATGGTAAAGCATACGTCACCTACTCAAAATGGCTGTCCCTTGTGATGGAACCAAGTGGTCCAATACCCACTTCATACGAGGAGATCATTCGGTTTTCATACACCACATATCCACTGTCCTCCTGCATATAGCAACACTATTAACATCCAGTCTATTCTAATCCACACAAAAAAAAAAAAAAAAAAAAAAAAAAAAAAAAAAAAACACTACTCACCATCATGCTTGTGCCACATGCAGTGACAGGGAACTGGTATATAGCAAAGAAAGGAGTGGATCCCACAGGACTGCAAGGTGGGTCACTTCCACCCAGGAGACGAACTGAATCCAGGCTCAGTCGAGGCAGCGTAACATCTCTAGCCACCACTACCACAAACTGGCCATCTCTTATACACTGGACAGTCACTGGAATGAGTTACAAGAGCAGTTATGAGTTACAAGAGCAGGTTATTGCTGAAGATCAGTTTAACATGAACACTTTGGATTGACTCACTCTTACCTGCCTTCCCATAGTAACACTGCTGTCCGTTAAAGCAGCAGTTGATAGCTGCACACTCAGCACCACTGATACCAGGTGGTCCACATTGGATCTGCTCATATTCAGCTACAGCACATTTGTCAAGGGGCTCTGCCTGTGCCACTGGCCGCTTAGGCTGAAACTGCTGAGGAAACTGTTGACTAGCTTGCTGTTGAACTGACTGTTGAAACTGCTGAGGAAACTGTTGACTAGCTTGCTGCTGAACTGACTGTTGAAACTGCTGAGGAAACTGTTGACTAGCTTGCTGTTGAACTAACTGAGGAAACTGTTGGCTAGCTTGCTGTTGAACTAACTGAGGAAACTGTTGACTAGCTTGCTGTTGAACTAACTGAGGAAACCGTTGACTAGCTTGCTGTCGAACTGGCTGAGGAAACCGCTGGTCAGTTTGCTGGAACATCAGAGTTTGAGGATTCTGGGGCAGATTACTCCAATGTGGAACAGCATGACAGAACCAAACACAAAGTGCCAGAGACAAAAGAGCACACCAACTTCCTGCCATTATTCAACAGCTAGTCATACTGTTGAGATGCTGCCCTTTGGTCTTTATGTACCCTACAGACTTTGGCTAATTAATGACAATTACTCCAGCTTCATTAACAGTCATGATTCTCCAGACCTGCATAAGTGGGAGTTTATGCAACTGGGTGATTCTATTGGTTCTTAAAACATTTTTATTTGTTTTTCCACCCTATGTGAACATACACAAAACCACAGGGGCTGCGTTCGAAACCACATACTTCCCTACTATATAGTAGGAGAAAAAGAGTGGATAAGCGAAAAAGTATGTATGAAACCTCTGTATTCATAAAAGAGTAGGTGAGATTTACCTGGGTGACGTACTAATTATCGTGAGATTTGGACGAATCTATCAGATTTTCGAGTGCTCATCCGATGGATACTTTTCTATCCCAGGAGGCCACGGGAGAGCATACGTTATTATCAACAATCGCGGAGATCAGCGACGTGGGTGTTTTCACTACTGTAGAGTAAACTGTTGAATTGTTGAAAAGGTGTAAAGACGTTAGACAGTATAGTTGTGATTTTGCTGTAAAAACACGTTTTATTATGTATAGCTAACAGGGGAGCTCCAGTAAGCACACGTAAGTTACGTCTCTAAAGTGGATTTACATAAACCATACACCAGACGCTTATTTTAAATGTCTATTTGCGTCTGACAGGAAAATCTTCAATAAGTATTACAGAAAAGCATATCACAACATGAAATAGACATCTGAGTGATGTATGTGTGCTATTATGTAGAAATCTATAAAGTAACTAAACATAAGTTATCTATTTTATTTTTCCATTAGTACTGTTGATAAATTTAGGAACATTTATGTTGGATAAAAAGTAAAAAAAAACCTCAAATGTAGCGTTGAGCTCATAAATCACAGAGGTTATGTGAATCTTGTCAGGATGTTACAGGGACAGATGAACAGATGTGTGTTTATTCGATGGAGAGTGGCTCATGAAGCTGGATGCTGCCATTAAAGGCTTTGAGTGAGTATACTACAGAAATGAATAACAACAACTATTTAAATATTAAGTTGTAGTTTATTTTAATTATTGTAATTTCAAACAGAGCTATTTCAGCACTTTTCTGATTCTTGATTTCTGTGGATTTGCTGCACAGCTTTTTGTGGTGGCGCAGGACCTGCAAGGAAAGATGATGGCGGCATTTGTGAAAAAAAAGCGTTTTTGTCTTCTAAATAATACTGAAATCAAATGACATTGTGCTGTTAAAATGACTGCTTTTGTGTTATGTTTGTGCATATTTGTAGGATCTGAAATGTCAGCAGACTGGTGTGAGCACTGAGGATGAAGAGCACAGAGCTGAATCCTGGAAATGGTGCCATGGATGAGACCCTCCATCACTCCACCTGGCCTTATTGCCTCAGATTGTGAAGCACAACACATCACGCAACAACCTCAGGCATGAAGGAAAGGCTCAACTCTGGCGGTCAGCTGATGCATCAGAATAAAGCCGCAGAATGGGAACCGCTGTGTTGAGATGCGTAGGATGTGGTTCAGCGGCTGTAGCCTACATACATGATTGTATTTTGAATAAAGCTTTGTTTCATGTGTTGACTTGCATATGCATTTGTTTATTGTGTGATGAGGACTTTCATTCATTCTTTTACTAATTTATTAATATTTCTCATTGTTGTCAGTAAATGAAATATAATTATTTAATTAATTAATGCTTTAATTAATTGTTTGAATGAAAATGTGTTCACTGTATCTAGAGTGTATTCTATGTCATATGACATACATTACATTTTGTTTGTTTTATTGAATATAGCATTTTCAGTAAAAATGATTATAATTAAGTATTGGTCAGCATTTATCGTTGTTATTATGGTATGTTTTGGGGTGGGATAGCAATGCAATTCATTCTTGGGATATATTAATTTTAAATTTTAATGATACAAGTATAAAATCAAGTTTTCTCCAAAGGCGAATCTTCACACAGCTGCCCAACATCTCCTTTGTGCAGAGATTACAAAATCTGAGGGAAAACGTTCTAGGTAGGGCTGTCGAGTTATGATGTAATGAGGTCAAGTCAAGTCAAGTCATCTTCATTTATATAGCGCTTTTAACAATGGATTGTTTCAAAGCAGCTTTACAGAGATAAACATATAATTTAAGGTAACAGAGATTGTTTTGGCTTTATAGCAGTTCTTGAATAATGTTATTTCCAGCTAAAGTTAATTTTGATTGATTCACCTCCGTCGAAATGATCAGACTTTAAACGCGAACCTGTGATTAACGCTGACGCCGTTCACATGCACATTCAGAATTGATTCTATAGTTATGTACTTTTGAAAATATGTGCGCAGGTTTGTAATTCCATACAACCCATGCCTAAACAAACTACTTGTCTTGCCTATAAATTTTGACACAGAATTTTATTTTATCACTTCGGGGTACGCGAGCCAAAATTCACAACGCTTTATCTGTAGAGTGGGAATGGGATCCTCCATAGAGTGAGGATAGTGGATACTTCAGCACTGCATTGTCATCGGGTCCAGGCGGATCTCCTTCGTCAGATCTGGACACGGCCTAGATCCGGCAGGCTGCGGGAAAACCTCGGGATAAACAAAGACACTAATATTAGCGTAGATGCCATTCTTCTGTAACGAGTACATCAAGATTTAAGAGAAGTGTTCCCATTTCCGGCTGACCTAATCTATGCAGCCTAACATTGAATTATAGAAGTCTATAATGTATTTAGTGTATGCTAGGTCAAAGAGATGTGTTTTTAGTCTAGCTTTGAACTGACAGAGTGTGTCTGCTTCCCGGACAATGGTAGGAAGACTGTTCCAAAGTTTTGGTGCTAAATAGGAAAAGGATCTACCGGCAGCAGTCGATTTAGATATTCTAGGTATTATCAACTGGCCGGAATTTTGAGATCGCAATAGACGTGAAGGACTATAATGCGTTAAGAGCTCGCTCAAGTACTGCGGAGCTAAACCATTTAGTGCTTTGTAGGTAATCAACAATATTTTAAAATGTATACGATGTTTAACGGGAACAACTCTACCCACTTTGAGCAATAATCCACCACCACAAGCAAATGTTCATTCTGCTTACTACTCCTGGGGAAAGGACAATCCCAAGCATGTATCCTGGTTCTACTACTTGAGTGCTTTGTAATAGACCAGATGGCTTTTCCTGTGAAGGTTTGAATTTTTGGCAAGTATGGCAGTTCTTACAATACTTCCATACATCACCTCGAATACTGGGCCAATATACAGTCTCCAACAGTCTTAGCAAAGTTTTTAACTTTCCCAAGTGCCCGCTAAGAGGATTGTCATGTGCATAGCGTAAGAAATCTTGCCGATGGATTTCAGGTATGACCAGCTGGAGCTTCTGGCCTTTTTTCCCATCAGGAACACTACGAAACAGTAAGCCGTTTTCTATCATGTACTGCACTCGAGTGACATCCACTGATGAGTGCTTTCCAGCTTTAGATATCAACTCTTGAATTTCACTGTCACTGCTTTGTGATGCCGCAATTTGGGTAAGGTCTACGGGTAGGTTACATGGTTGATCAGTGGATTTGGCAACAGTCGTAAGGAACAGCAAGTCAGATGGTTTATTGGCTACTTGGTTACGAGACAACACATCTGGAACTACATTGCGCTGCCCTTTTCTGTATTTTACTGTAAAATGGAAGCCTTGTAAACGAATTGTCCAACGAATAAGACGTGACGATGGTTTTAGATGTTGAAAAGCCCATGTTAAGGCAGCATGATCCGTTACAACTTCAAATGGGCTTCCTTCCAAGTATGGTCTCCACTTTTCCACAGCCCATACAACAGCTAGACATTCTTTTTCTGAGACGGAGTATGCCTTCTCAGCTCTTCTGAGTAAGCGGGAGGCATATGCAATGACATGTTCCTCCCCTTCTGTCTCTTGAGTGAGCACGGCTCCTAGACCAATGTCACTGGCATCCGTTTGAACACAAAACGGTTTAGTGAAGTCAGGAGTTATCAATACCGGTGCTTGTACCAAATCTTGCTTGAGAATGTCAAATTCCTGTTGACAATGTTCATCCCAAGACCATTTGACGTTCTTTTGTTTTAAACAATGCAATGGAGCAGCTTTCTCTGAGAACTGGGGTATGAACCTGTGATACCAACCTGCTAATCCCAAAAATCGTTGCACCTCTTTGACATTTTGTGGCACTGGGAAGGACTTTACTGCAGTAACCTTAGTTGGGTCTGTAGTCACTCCTTTTCCTGAAACAACATGCCCAAGAAACCTTAGGGAATTCCCAATGAGGTGACATTTCTTTAGGTTGAGAGTAAGGCCGGCTCCATGGAGACATGCAAGAACTTGATGCAAATGTTGAAGATGTTCAGAGATGGATTTGGAATACACCACAATATCGTCAATGTACACCATGCAATATTTTCCTTTGATTTCTCGTAGCACATGTTCCATTAGTGTCTGAAACGAAGCTGCAGCATTTTTCAGCCCAAAAGGAAGACACGAAAATTCGTATAACCCTGTTGACGTTACAAACGCAGTCTTCTGTTTACTGTCTGACTCCATCTCTAGTTGCCAGTAACCACTCTTAAGGTCGAGAGTGCTAAAGATTGTAGCTCCATGCAATGACTCGAGGATCTCTTGAATTTGAGGCATGGGATAGGCATCTAAGTGAGTTTTAGAGTTTAGACCTCTATAATCAATGCAGAATCTGGACCCACCATCCTTTTTCGGTACTACCACTACCGGAGCAGCCCAAGGAGAGGTGGATGGTTGGATAACTCTCTGTTTTAGAAGCTCCTGTACTTCTGACTCAATAAACTGTTGTTTTTCTTTAGAAACCCGGTACGCCCGCCGTCGCACTGAAATCTCATCCGTAGTTATGATACGGTGCTTCACAATACTAGTCCGCCCAATCTCCTGGGTACATACTGACAGCTAGCTTAGCAACAATTCTTCCAACCGTTTCTTCACATGGGTTTCCGTGTCTGCTGCTTGGGCAAGTTGTTGTATTTGCTGTCTGGATTCGTTACTGCCATCAGGAGAAGGTATTGCAAGGTAAAAGTGCAGTGAAGGATACACACTGGGATGAAAGAAGGGAAAAGAGTTGGCTTCCTCAATTCCTTCAGTAGGTAAGCTGTACTGCTAAAGTCTAGTACCATTCTGCTCTCAAGTATAAAAAATCAATGCCTAGGATAATCGGTACAGTCAAATCAATATCCCGCATGATGTAAAGGGACAAGGGCAATACTTGTTCTTGCACTTCACATTTCCACTTTACCTTCCCCACTGCAGTTTGTCGTTGTCCATTTGCTAACAGAAAAGATTGACCTTCACTTGATTGATACGGTTCTTGCCAGCACAACTGTTTCCACAAGGACTCTTTGATCAACGAGAGGGTACTTCCTGTATCAATAATGGAGACAACATACCTGCCTTGTAGGACTATTGGAATGGCGATGTTCTTATAATTTTGTAACGATACAGGTGGCTGGTAGGCTTGCATCACTTGATTACTTGCATAAGGAGGTTTTCGTTGACGCTCTGCAGCTGCCGTTTTTTTCCTCTGCTCCTCACCATTAGCTTGACTCCAGTACCTCTTAGATTCATCGAAGTCTCGCTCAATCTGAGGTCCTATCCGAACCAGTTCCTCCACATCTTTGATAGTCCCTCTTAACAGACTGGCCAGTTGGGGATTGCAGTTCCTTAGAATTGCTTGAACTATTTCCTTCTCCGTCATCTCTTTTCTCCATCTAAGGCATAAAGCTCTGTAATGAAAGGAAAAATCACGGATGCTCTCCTTAACCCATTGCTTTCTTTCCAGTAACTTCCTAGCTGCTACCTCCTCATGGTCTTCACTTAAAAAAGAACTCCGGAATCTTTTCTTAAACTGTTTCCAGTTGCCCACTTTTCTTCGTTCAGCCCTCCACCAATCCTTGGCAGTTCCTTTTAGCACAGCCGTAAGGGAAGCTAAAATCTCTTCTTCATTCAATGGACGTACAGAAAAATACTCCTCACACTGCTCGACGAACACAACAGGGTCATCTTCCTGAGAATAAGAAACACTAGGGAATTCAAGCTTTACTGGAGGATTGTATTGTAATGAAGACTGATTGCTTTGAGCAAGCTGCTCAATATAGGTAGAGTTGTTGGGTTTTGCATACTGGATGTTAGCTAGGGGGTTCTGGCTTGCAACAACCGGGGTGGATGAATGAGGTATTATGGATTGAAACCTATGTTTCAATTGCCGATCTCTTCTCTTTAAGCAGTCAACCATGGATTGTCCCAGATCTTTCACTAACATCTCTAGTTGTTGTTTCACCCTTTCACATTCACGTTGCACCATATATGACATTTTATCCTCCATCTTCCTACATTGTTTCTCCAACTCCACTACCAAAACTTTTCCACTCACGACATCCTCCAAATCTGTTAAATGTGCTTCTAAAGAGATGTAACGTGTGTTGAGCATAGAGTTTACAGTCGATGATTGACCGTCAGACTCGACAGTCAACGGGGGTGGTGGAGGAGGAAAATTGAGCTCTTCATCAGAATCATTACCTTCAGCTCTCTCGCTCTCTTCATCCGACTTAATATATAAATCACTAAAAGTGGTAATCAGGTCTCTCATTGGCTCTCTTCGTGAATGAAAGGACCCTGCTGTGAAATCTATTTGGGGAGTGACTATATCCCTATCCATGATAGACAATGTGCATTTGTATATTACCAAAAAATGACTTTTTTTTTTTTTTTTTTTTTTTTTTTGGAGTTAGTGCTTGGAGTTCTGAAAATCTGGAAAATAGTCTTAGTGTCCCTGTTCGGACGCCATTATGTGACCGTCCAACTGAGGACTCTCTGAAGCTTGAAACACAAATAAATTTATAAGGGAGGACTTCATTGACTAAAACAAATTTTAACCAGATTCAGAAACTCTCAAACCAAGTCCAAACACAGAGGTAAATGCAAACCATATTTATATCAGATAAGTCACACCACAATATACAACTAGTGAGTCAACATTTGAAGATATACCCGTGTTGTCTGGTGTGATACCAGGAGTGGGGATGGTCCAACAAGAAAAGAGCAAAAGTCCAGCTGTTCAATTCAAGCTCTACGCTTCATTAAATCCATGTATTAGCTTAGGGTACATTGCAATAATGATGTCCTTACAGCACTCCAACATCTCAGATCTGCGCTGATCCAATATATCAAATGATGATATTGGCATAATCAAATAGTATCCCCATTAGAACACGTACAGCATGGAAGGGAAGATGTCTCAATCCCGTAGCATAAGAACGATACTCTGTGGACGCGGTATGTCCAAGAAGTCCTTCTAAACAACAACATACAGGCTAACATCAATACCACATATATTAGATGAGATGACGAACCAGCAAAACCAAAAATTACAATACAAAATGAACAACACTTACTTGGATGAGCTTAAAACCATAGTTTCTCAACCTGGACTTTACACATAAGGTTAGCAGAAAGAGGCCATGCTTCTCTCTAAACAAACATACCCAACTCTACTTCTCACTGTTTTTTATCTAAAGGAAGAGAAGTCTGGAGGGCCCCCTAGAGCATAGTAATAGTACTACTGCTCAAAACCAGAGTAACTGCTCTAAAAGCCGTTACAGTCAGGGGCGGCTGGCCAATAGAGGGCGCTAGGGCGCCGCCCTCCCTCGATGAGCCAGACCACAGTTTATGAGCCAAATGCAATAAATAAGTAATTACATAAATCATGTATACAAATTGTCAATAATAGTGTGTTTGAGATGTTAAATACACCCAATATATGTGAAAAATTAAATAGAAATTCAAAATGTCTGTTTTTTCTACACTTCCCCTTCCTGTAGTGCACGGATAGAGTGCACGTGATCAGCTCTGGGGCGCTGGAGAAATCACCCCAGGAAGGCGGGTCTCTGGAGCAGCTTAGCCAATCGCTGATTTAAGATATAAATGATTGACATAAACTGTAGCAAATCAGCGAGCTCAAATCTAGTCAGCTATGGGTGATTCTTGTATCGCCCCAAGCAAGCGCGCGGCCGCTCCCACGCCCATGTGCACCACTACTAAAGTCAGGACAAGTCTTATTTACTGTAGGCCTACATGTGGAATATTTGCTTGAAAAATCACTCAACATTGTTGTAGGTACCGGTAATACTTTTTTAAAATTTAATCAGCTAATTAAGCAATCACTAAGTATATTGTTTGAGTTCAATTTCAAATGGAAAGTTTATGTAATACGTTTGTTTTTGTGCAAAAATACCTTTTAATATTGGCATTAAATAATTAATTTCACAGAGCACTGGTATCCTGAAATTGTATTTGGGTGGTTATTAAAATTAATTATATTAAGAATTGTTAATTATATAGCCTTTCCAACACCCCAGGTCGCTTTACAATATAGGTTAAGAAATAAAATAAAAAATAAACCTCAACATGCAAGATGACAGAAAGTAATATTCAGAGGTTACTTACAATAATCTCTTTCAATATCCATAACAAGGCAGAGGTCTACATCAAAGCGTACAAAAATAAGCATGTCATGGAACCTTTAAAGATTGTGAGCTGAAGAGTAATATTCAGATTTTTTTTAAGTGTTTTTAAGAGGTTTTTGATGGAGAGAAGGGTGGATGCTTGACAGATGTCTTGAGGAAGAGCATGCCACAATGCTAAAATACCTGAGTTCCATGATTACCAGACTATTGAAAATGCCAAATATGACACAGCCCCACCTAAGATATTTTTCACCAGCCGCCACTGGTTACAGTATATATATATATATATAAAATATTATTATTAATAATATTATATATTATATACATCAGGTTACCGTAAGTTAGCTAAAGTTAGTGAAGTGTTGATCACGTAAGCTATATGTTAATAAGGTTCTGACTTTATCTTGTGTTTGTGTTATAATAAGTATTATCTAGTTTACTGTAGTGTTACTTTCCACTTTTCACGTGCCCAGCAACAGTTAGGCCAATAAGCAATTCCCCTTTGTTTTCTCCACCAATCAGACAGTCTCCACTAGCGTAACCTCTGACTGTTGTCAGTATTCATGTAACTTTCATCGGAGACACTCGCTCCATCTCCGATCCGATATCTAGAGGGAAATATCTCTATTCTTCAGTTCTGCTTCATGCGTCCATGAGAATGAACCATGAACAAAACTCACATTGTCTATATCAAACTGTTTCATTAAAGAGTGACATGAGAGTGTAAAATTCGTCCTCATTATTGTTCTGACTGGACAACCTGGGTAGATTGAGGATTTTGTATCAACCCTAAGTACAGTCCTTCTCAGAGGTCACAAGTTTGGGTCTCCTTCCCGACACCTCCTTTATACTATAGCTGCAATTAACCTATTATCTTCCAATAATAACTAAAACTGGCTACATAAAATATAACTTCTGACTAGATTCACGAGAGGTCGGCTAATGTGTGTAAAAGTAAAACAAATACAGTAATTTCATTAATTTACCAGCGAGCGTACTTCGGAAACACTGAAAATGAATGGGGTTCAATGCTGGAACTATCAGTGTTTGGAACTATTGGCTGCTCCACGACACACGTTACTTCCGCATTCCAAAGTCCCTATGGTGGTCTATGGGAGTGCCGCAACTCTGTTTTTCAACGGCTCTGGTCCCACTGTCAATACTGTCATTGAAGAAATTCAGAACAAACACATTGTGGCATCTTTTTGTTGTTGTTTGGCTAATACCAAATTTAAACCAAACACATTTGTTTCCATCCTTTACACTGCAAAAATGATTTAATAAATCAACTCAACATGATACATTGAGATTTTTAGATTATCTCGATGTGTTTTTTTTTTTTTTCAGTTACATTTTTTTTTTTTTTTTTTTTTTTATCATCTAACTCAAATGGCCTCATTCAGCCAATAAAATGAAGGCAACTGCAGATTTCTTATTCAAAATGAGTAAATAGCTAATTTCAATTAGTAATTCAAACAGTGAAAAATACACTGTAAAAACTATATGACCAATTAATCATGGCAACAAGTTTTTACATTACATGAACTATTCAAAATAGCGTCGTACAAAAGACAAAGATTAACACAATCAGCAAACACATCATTCAGAAACCTTACAAGCAGTGGCGGCTTGTCAATGGGCGCTAGGGCTCCCCCATCAAGATGGAGACTTTTTGGGTATCTTAAAGATTCTCCTCCGGGCGCAAATCGTCGCGTCCCTGGCCAATCAGAATTGGATAGATGTTATTTTATCCAATCTGATTGGTTCTCGTCACCTGTCATTCAACTTTACGCCCTGGGCCACTACTGCGAGTGTGCAGGCAACACCACTTCGACTCCGCCAAAACCTTGCTAGGCTGACCACCATTTTTGTATAAACAATGGCAGCAGTTAATCCAAATTCTGTAACTTATTTACAAAAAAAACCCTTTCACAAGGCTTTCGCTGAAAAAAAAAAGGTTAAAGGATCTCGGACCGGACCAACAAGATTTACAAATCAAGCAGCAGGTCGGTGATAGAGGACGAATCTATACACGAAGCTTCACCCGACCCGTAACCCAGGAGAGGCTGAATGCACTGGCATTGCTGTCCATGGAAAAGAGACTTGTTACGTAGATGACTGACTTTAATAGGAGAGTAATTGAGAAATTTGCTGGCCAGAAAGAAAGAAGAGCAAAATGTATGTTCAAGTACGAAACATGCTTTTTTGGTTCTGCTTTGTATTTATTTGCCCCCCCTCAATAAAATAATAAAAAATGCCCCCAGCAGTGGGAATAAAAGAATGCTTATACCGATTACATTAAAGTCTAGGCAAATTATAACGTATAACAGAAGGATACAGTGGATAGATTGAATTTGCTAGAATAGCTCAAGCTTTTTTTTTTTTAGGAAAAATCAATCAGGTTATTTTATAACCCAGTCTTCTTAATTCCAATAATCTTACTACAATTGGTTGACAATGCTATTCAATAAGTTTCGATGTTTAACATTTACATTATCATTTACCAACAGTATATAGAAAACCAAAGTACAGATTCAATATTATATCCTCCATGTTACGGTGCCCCTGATCATAACAAAACAAATAACTAACAATAATGACAAAACAATGCGTGCTGGGAACTCATACCCTTAACTTAGGGATAGGCAACCTATGGCACCTGTGCCAACACTGGCACTCAGTGGGATAATCAAAGTCTCTCAAATTTGCTTAAGAACGAACATTTTGAGGTACTATCAAAGTATGAGATTTTAACCTGCATTAGTGCGCAGATCCGACAAACCATTTGCATGACCGGAGGGACGCACTGCGATTATCCCTCAACATTCCATAGGGTTGCTGACACCTGAATTACATTTTTCGTTCAATATGAAATTCTTTGTTCAGAAAATAGTTTTTTACTAGTTGGGACAGCATTTGGAGAAATTCTGTAGGACAAACTTGTTTTTATATAGTTTCAACTACATACGTTTAGATTCAACATACATAAGTACACTGTAAGTTATGGGTACACTTACGAGTTATGGCGGATTCGCTATTTACATGGCAGAATTTGCAAGGCCGAAAAACTGAACGCTTCTCTAGCAAAGGAACGAATCCACTCATGTGCGAGGTTTAAAGCAGACCATCTACGGGACGAAGTGTACGTGCGTTGTGGACCCACCTATAGGCTCATATTACTAACGTGCTCTTTAAATTAAAAAAAAATTGTGACATTGACTTTAGACCAGGTTTCAGTTGGTCAATGGCGCAGTCTATTTCAGTTGCTTTTAAAATAGCAACGCGCCAACAATACGCCAGAACACACCTTGTTTTCAGACCAGCAGCCCATGGGCGCACAAATGGGCGCAAATGCATTTTCTATTTAAACAACATGGTGCATGAAATGAAAATAACTGCGTCAGGCTGAAACTAGAAAACTTGCATTGCGCCAGATGTATGATAGACCCCGTGATCTTTAATTCAGTGTTACTCACCGTTTTTTCCTAATTATTTGCAAAATTTACTAGCAATTTCTGAGTGAAAAATGGTGTCCAAGTAAATCCTAGACCATATTTGTAACCTAAAAATGTCCCGAAAACTGGAAAATATGTAGTTTAAAACGTATTCCTTATAGTCATAGGCATTTTTTTCCTGTCAAGAAAGACAACAAGAGCTTATACAGTAGACAAAATGTAACTCCTTTTTATATAAAAACACAAAGTAAAATCCTGCCTCAAAGTCTGCCATCCATCTAATCCTCTCTTAAGCTTCTGAAAGCAGGTCACCCCTCAGACTTGTTACCCAACAATAAAATCCTTGCAGGAGTTTTGAAGCCTTTATCACTGCTGTCTCAGGACCTTCATTCCCCCTGCCATCGTTGTTGTCTGGGACTCAGTCTGCTCCACTTTTGGCTCAAGGTCCTCTCGCGTCTCATCCGTCCCAATGTGGCAGTTTTTCATGAGCTATGGGCTGCCAGTGCCAACAGGAGAGCATTCGACTCAATCTCAGCCTCTGACTTCTCCCTCAAGGCTGGGGGAGGAATATTATCTCTCCGTCTGTCCGGGAAGATGTCACATTGTCTGCGATCGTCGTGGTTATTAGAAGAGGATGATGGAAGGCTGGCGCTGAGTGAATTAAGTTTTAAATTGGCCCATGAGCTGTAGGCTCAGTGCAACCAAACTTAACACATTCTGGGAGAGTGATGGAGAAGAGCTAAGGCTCAGAGCTGTGACATAATAGAATTTCCAATGTGGGTTTAATTAAGTTTAAAACTGCTGATTTGCAGATTCTTCTCAAGGGAATTTCATGCAAGCAATACAGTGAGTTATGGCATCTTTTATTAAACCTTTAGCCCTCATCTTTTTTAAATTAGCTCTTTCTGTGATTCAAGAGAAGCTGCCGTAAGAATTTACAGGAGAATTCACATTCATTTTGGGTCTGCCATTTGTGTTTGCCACAGCAAAAATAGTTTGACAAGAATACAAAGGCATCAAATTAAATGAGTCCACCCCCCAAAAAAGAAAAAGTTTTGAAGAACATTGGACCACATTCACTCTTAATGTTTCGACAAAAGCATTGATACATTTTTTTTTAAATACCTTTTGTGTTTGAAGAAAGTCATTAAAGTTTGAAATGGGTGAGTAAATGATGACACCATTTACATTTACAGGTGAACCATCCCTTTGTGTGTCAACAAACAACAAATTGTAACAGAAGTGAAGCGACAGCAATTAGAGCGACAGCAATTTCCCCTCCTTGCTCCATCACTCCACATTTTGTGATTGCTCCTACTCCTGATTTCCTGTTCTGACAGGTGAAGGAAATGATGCTTTGAGCATTCCTGAAGCAAAAGAAAACACAAATGCTTCGTTTAAAAAAAAAACTTGCTCCAGGCAGAATCACAGAACTCCTTCAAAAGCTCCATTCACAATGCTTAATACTGTGGTCTAGATTCTAGAACACTGCAAACACAGACATAGAGTGACGCAAACAGTGAAATATCTTTTAAACATATACTAAATACTAAATATCAGCCCTGTTGGAAAGCACTTTAGTCAATAAAATTAGAGGACCAGGACTAATGGTTTGGTCACTTTATTATATTGGGTGTCCTTAAAGCTGCAGTCCGCAGTTTTTCCTCTTTGTCGCCATCTCTGTTCGAAATCTGCAATTGCAGTCATTCGCAGAATTATCAACTTTACGTAAGTTGTGCCTCGACATAGAATCACAGATTATTCTTTTTGGAAGTATGACCAACATAAGAATTTTCACCGGAAAATGTCTGAACAAGTAAGTAGCATTCACTTTTTTTCTGGTTCTGACCAACTAAGGGAAAAAAAAAATCATTGCAGTAAATCACGCTGATTAAATCTAACAATTGCTTATCATATCATGTAAAACTGTGCAAATTATACTTTGTTCTCAAATTGTTAATGTTCAACATCAGCATTGCGTGACTACATTTAAAGCCATTCAGATATTTATCCTTGTTTTCGCATGGGGCCGGTTGCAGTCTCTTTTTTTTCTGTAGCCACTCCGAAGTCTTTTGCATTTTACAACGGGTGAATCTTCAGCTGTTACTGCGATTGTCGTTTGAACCTTTCTGGATCCGCCATCAAATTGATACGTTTATTATATCAAGTGCTGTGAGAAAAGGCTATAAATCTCCACCTCCAACATCCTCACACGCAATATAGCCTACTAGCCGAGACTCCTCCTATATGTGTACAGATGTGACGTAATGACGCAAAGACATGCTCGAATTCCCCGCAGAAATCCACCAGTACCACTGGAATTAAAAACATTATTACAAGCTTACCGTTTTGAATCGAGCTACGGCAAGCAGATAGTTTTGAACACTGGCTGGTTATGTACTTGCTCAAAAGTTTATTTTGGATAATTTTTAACCCAAAAAAAGCTACGGACTGCAGCTTTAACTACTATGTACTTGCATCAAAAAAATAAGTATAATATAGTTATTGTGTTCATGTTGTATTAGAAAACACTTTTGGTGCTATGGAGGTGGATACAGGAAAGGTTAGGAACAGGTTTGATGGTATGGGTAGGTTTAGGGTGGGTTAAGGGGTAAGGGAATAACAGAGTAATTGTAGATGCAATTACAGATATTATTTACATCTGTAATTAAATACATGTTTTTACAATGTACATATATTTAAAAAAAACACATGCATGGTATTAAATTATTCATTTAAATGTTAGTACATCGTAGTTAAAGACACCTAATATAAAGTGGGACCCTATTATCAATATTGTGGAATATTATTACTTTTTTAAATAACCGTTTTCTGTTTTAACACATTGTTAAATGTAATTTATTCCTGAGACACAAAGCTGATTTTTCACCATCATTGCTCCAGTCTTCAGTGTCACATTTGCTGCTCAAGAAACATTTCTTATTATCGATGTTGAAAACATTGTTGTGCTGCGTAATATCTTTGTGGAATATATGACATTTCTTTTCAGGATTCTTTGATGAACAGAAAGTTCAAAATAAACGCATTTATTTGAAATAGAAATATATATATATATATATATATATATATATATATATATATATATATATATATATATATATATATATATATATATATATATTACTGACCCCAATCTTTTGAACAGCAGTATATATATTATGGGTGAATTCATTTTCTTTCAGTGATGGGAAATATAACCCAGAGATGTTCTTTGTGGGTTCACTATAATATGTATATATATATATATATTTTTTTTTTTTTTTTTCGCCTGTGATGTTGAGTGCCACTGGGAGAGGAATAAGAGTGTGGTGTGCTCCACTGAAGCAAAAGACTGGAAATCTGCTGTCTCTGGAGATAAGGTGAAGGTCTAATACGCCTAATCCTCTATTAATCCATATACCATTGCCCAAAGTACAAATGCTGTTTGAATTCTACATACATGAAATGGTAGATAAAATGATTCGGTTCTGTTTCAAACCCCAGTGAGCTGCTTTCCAAGCCAGGCTTACGGGTAAACAAAATAGCGGTGCTAATTTATCTGTCATGCTGTATAGTTCAGACACTCGCTGGAAGCAGGAATCGAAATCCAATAGAGTTTTATTTAAATTCACAAACAGAGAAATCACAGGAGAAACTAAACAGCTTAACCAAGACTAATACTGTACAAGGAGGAAACTGAGGGCTTATTATGCACAGTGTGGCATTACTAGACTTGTAGTCAAGACCGCCTATACCGAGACCAAGACACTACCAAGACCAGAGGGTATCGAGACCAAGACAAGACCAAGACCAAGACCAAGACAGACCAAGTCGAGACCAAGACCAAGACAGACCAAGTCGAGACCGGAAGGGGAAAAAAAAAACAGACTAGTGTTGTTGAAGCTAAGCAATAACTTTTAAGATTTTGCATTCTGCAACTTTTAAATACATAATTATATTTTTAAAAACGAAATTATAAGCTTAAGTGCAGGATCCGAAAGTTGGTTGTTTTGTCGCTATGGTTACACACACACACACACACACCGTTGGCGGTGCGCTCAAAGTCATCTGTCTGTGCAGTTACCCAAAATCTCCTGAATGAAGTTAAAACCCATCATGTCACTGATATGTGTTTTACTAAATATTAATACATCAAAAACTGTACATGATATGTGTTTTTTAAATCAAGTGATCAAAGTGCTCGTTGCCGCTGCGATCAGTGGCAGGGATACAATGTTTTCTCGTGTGGCTCGCGCACACCGCACTGTCAATCGGACGCGCGCTTCAATCCGCTGTGGATATCGTAGTGGATATTGTAGTATTGTATTGCTAAATCCCCCGACCACTATGTCGGTCAGAGACAGCGAGACCTAGACAACACCGAGAGGTCCGAGACCAAGACCAAAGACCATCAAGGCCGTGACAAGACCGAGACCACGTAAAAGTGGTCTCGAGACCGGTCTCGAGACATACATCACTAGGCATTACTAGGTACGAAAAATTTGAAATTACAATTAATTTATATCCGACTACGCCACCCTGGTGGAGGACCAGAGAAATACTCCAAAGAAGGACACACAGGTAAGTATTACCCACTGAGGGCAAAGATATAAGCCAGTGAGACAGGGGTAACAATAAAAAATATACTTTATTTTGCTAAAACAGACGCATCACTAAAAACACATCATAGGAAAATACTTCTCCAGGGCGGGCCTCACAGGAACAAGGCAGGCCGGGCGCACTCAGAGGTCGTCCAAACCCACTTAAATTCACCCCAAAATCAGACAACAGGGCACTGCAAGGCAATTGTGTTAATACTCATCACACACTGTGAAGCACACACACACACACACCTCTATAAGAAGGCAGCCGGCCTCCCCCGTTCCACCTCAAACCCCTACCGGCTCCTGGAGTAAATAGTGAAATAATGAATAGTGCAGAATAATGAATAGTGTTATATTGTTGTCACAATTGCCCTGACCAGAAACACATCCACATCTGATGTTATCAGTCTACTGTCAACACGTTTTTCCCCTTAGGTAAGATGAGGCAGAAAGGAGAAAGGAGAAACAGAACATAGATACAACTTATAGGCTAAGAGTTTTAACACACAAAAAAAAAATTCAGTTCACTCATACTTCATAATTCAGTCAATATTTATCTTGTCTTGTTCTTGGAACTCTCCACAACTCTCCAACTCTCTTGGAATTACGGGTGATCTATGTTTCTTGTCTGTTTGGCTGGCTTTTACACGTGTTAAGTCCATCCGTAGTGTGACACACATGGCATTTCTATTTCCGTAAATGAAAAAAAAAAAAAAAATGTGTAGTTAAATATTAATGTTTAGCACTGTGTGTTCACATGATCTGCATTATTTATGGACTATAATTTTTATAAAAAATAAAAAAAAGCCTCTGAAATCCTTTATTTTAGGAACTTTATTGAGTAATGTGCTTCATTAAGAACATGCAGGGGTGTACAAACTTATTCCACACAAGAAATGGACCTTTCTGTTTGTTTAAGCTGAAACATTATGCTAAATCATTATGTTTAAAATATACATTCTAAACATAATTTCTCAAATTATATTAGCTTTTTTTACGTACACTGATGAAATGCCAATCCAAATATGTCATAATACCCTTGTGAAAAATAAAGAAAATATATAAATGTATTGAATGTACACTTGTAGTGAACTTCAAATCTTAAAATTATATATTTTTAAATACTGTACTTGAAAGTGTACGTAAAGTACACTCTAAGCCATTACATTTTAAACCATTATGTTTTCATATTCTTTTGTCATGCTGTCATGTCAAGTACACTTATTTTAATGTTGACCAAGGTACTAAAGCACATGTACAGCACTTAAAATTACGGTATAATCATTATAATCATAATTTTAACTGCAGTGCGTTATTTGATATTACATTTAAAGTTAATATATTTTAAATGTATTTACAAATGTGTCATTACACATATTAAATACATGAAATACAAGTCTCAATAGAAATTACATTAAAGTATATTTTAGTTTACCATACTGTAAATGCTTGCCACTACATTCAGTTAAATAGTAAACATTCACACTAAACTTTAACCATGCTTTTAAACCAACTGAAGCAATTATGATAAAGATGTACTTAAGTCTTACTTAAGTGGGTAAAAAAAAAACACTCTTAAGTTCAGCTAATTTAATTCAATATCAAATTAAGTATATTACACTTAGTATATTATTTTAAACTATATTACTCATGTAATAACAATCATAAAGTGTACTTTCTTGTTCAGTAAAACGCCTTGGTTTACTTGACTGAATCCCTGTTCCCTGAAAAAGCGGGAACGAGATGTTGTGCTATGGGAAATACATCTTTGTATGACCAACTGTGAATAATGTGTGCAGCACATTGGACGTCATGGGAATGCATGCTCATCAGAGGCTATAATAATATGTGCCACAGGTGCATCCTCAGGTATCACTTTGTCTGAAGAACGGTCCTGGGACATCCTCAGTGCGGCAATGAAGGGCAGCATCTCGTTCCCCGCTTTTTCAGGGAACAGGGTTACAGTCAAGTAACCCGAGACGTTCCCTTTCAAAAGCTACTCTTAATGCTGCGCTGAACGCTATGGGAACGAGAATACCAACACCGCCGCACTGTAGTGTAGTGCACATGAAAGGTCTCAGACATGAACTTGTGATGTTGACTCAAGGACGTGTGAGCCCGGAGTAGCATGAACATCCAAACTATAAAATCTTATGAATGTGCGCGGAGCAGACCAGCCTGCTGCATCACATACCTGCTGCCAAAGCTTAGGAGGAAGCAACCCCTTAGTAGAATGAGCCGTTACGCCAAAGGGCCGAGCTTGAATGCGCTCCTCATAGGCAAGGGCAACAGCATCCCTCACCCTGTGAGATTGTTTGTTTGGTGGTGGCCGGCCCTCTGTTTTGGCCCCCATGACAAATGAATAGTTCCTCTGGTGTGATGTACATAGGTCTGAAGAGCACGGACTGGGCACAGTCGGTATGATCCAATGTTGTGAACGGTGGAGGGCAAAAGGTTTCAAGAGTGACCGGATTTACGTTCGAGAAAGGAACCGTAGGCAGGTATTCAGGATGAGGATGCAAAATTGCTTTCACCATTCCAGGAACAAAGACTAAGCAGGATGGTAAGATAGACAGAACCTGCAAATTCCCAATTCTTTTTAGTGAGGTGATAGAAGAAAAAAGTCAGAGTCAAAAGCTTGTCAGGCGCTGACTTTAGAGGTTCAAAGGGGGTCTACCAGACCCTTAAGCATTATAGCTAAGTTCAACAAAGGAATCTTGGTTCTAATGGGAGGCCTCAGTCGCCTGGCCCCACGGATGAAGCGAGCGAACAGAGGATGCTTTTCGAGTGGTACCCTGTCAATCAAGGTGTGGCAAGCCGATATAGTGGCCAGATACACCCTGAGAGTGGGACATGTGCCTGCGGATAACTTTTCTGCAGGAAGTCCAGAACTGAAACAATCTGGCAGTTAACTGGATCGGTATTATGTGCATTGCACCACCTTTCAAAGATACCCCATTTACTGGAAAAAAGTACTGAATAGTCTGTGTTCTTTGTTTGTTTGTTTAGGTGGGTTTTGTACGTGTTTAGTTCAGTTCCCTGTGTTTCAGTTAGTTTCTATGGTTTCTCATTCTTTAATTATCGTTTGCACCTGCTGTTTGTTTTGTTGATTAGTTTGGTCTAAGCTTCGTGTTTTTTTTGTTTTGTTTTTTATCAGTTGATTGTCAGTTCCCTCAAGAGGGAACGAGACGCTGCGTCGAGACGCTGTTGGAACGCTCCTGCGTGATTGCGTCGTGAAGCACGTGTATTATAAGTCCAATGTTGTGACGAGACGTGATAGGCGGGTGACGTCATAGACCAGGAAACTATAAAACACACCAGACCGTGCTAGCTTCTGTGCCTTTGGCAAGCGCTCTCTGTATACTGTCTTTGTCTATTTGGTGCTGTCTGTCATTGCAAGCACAATATGCACACAGATATAATTCAAAAATATATTTATATAAATGGCGAGCAAGCGAGATTTTAAGCGGTGTGTTGTTCCCTGCCCTCGTTTTATCACGGGTGGGGACAGATACTTGCTTTGTGTTGCTTGTTTGGGAGTGGAGTATGCCCAGTCAGTTCTCGAGGGGACTAGCTGTGAGCATTGCTAGAAGCTGTCCGTGAGGACGCTCCGCTCCCGCCAGGCGTTCTTCGAGGAGGACGGTTCGGTACGCGCTCCCCAGGGTAGGGGTCCCGCTGCTGTCGAGGCACATCGGCGACTCACATCTTGGGGTTCGCAAATGGATCTCACAGCGGTCAGTATTAAAGATGAAGGTTATGGGACGATGCCTCAAGCTGAAGAGACGCTCGCAAGCTCTCTCTCTCCCGATTTAGCATCGTCATTAAAAGCCCCGACGTTACCCACCAAGCCACTAAAATCCGCTTCAGCGCTGGTGGGTAAAGCTTATTCGGCAGCGGGTCAAGCTGCAGCATGCTTGCATACCATGTCAATTTTGCAGGCATACCAGGCTGATCTGCTTAGGGACATGGATGATTGTGAGGAAGTCAGCGCTGACGCAATTCGAGAATTGAGTCGCGCAACAGATCTGTCACTCCAGGCCAACTAAACCGCAGGGTTCAGAAACTCAATTTCAAGATGCTTACACTCAAACAGATCGTGTCACAGATTAAGTCAGAGGACTGGTTTGTCATGATAGACTTGAAGGAAGCTTACTTCCATGTATCTATCCATCCCCATCACAGGAAGTTCCTGAGGTTTGCTTTCGGGGGCGAAGCGTACCAATATCGGGTTCTTCCGTTCGGCCTAGGTTTATCACCCGCGCACTTTCACAAAATGCGTGGATGCAGATCTGGATCCCCTTAGACTCCAGGGCATCCGCGTGTTGAACATTGACGATTGGTTGATTTTAGCTCAGTCCGAGCACATGGTGGTTCGGCATCTAGATGTCGTTCTGTCCCAAATAAAGATGCTGGGGTTGAGGCTCAACGTCAAGAAGAGTGTGCTCCTCCCGTCTCAGAGGACCACTTTTCTAGGTGTGGTATGGAATTCGACAACGAAGTGGGCACAATTATCACCTGCACATATTACTTCGATTCTCTCAGTCATAAATGGGGTAAAACTAGGCCAGTCACTCTGTGAAACAGTTTCAGAGACTGTTGGGTCTCATTGCAGCTGTGTCCAACGTAATAACTTTTGGCCTCCTGTACATGAGACCCCTGCAGTGGTGGCTCAGGACCAAGGGGTTTTCTCCGAGGGGAAATCCGTTTAGCATGATCAAGGTCACACGGCGTTGGGAGGGTGAAAGCCTTTCTTCGCCCTAGGCCGGGTTATATTCCTAAGGTCCCTACTAATGTTGCAGGCCCAATAGTGCTGCAGGCCTTCTGTCCTCCACCTTTTAATACACCAGATCACGAAAAAACTTAATCTGACTTTTTTTCAGCACAAGTCTCAAAGAAGACATGTTATTGAAGACAAATAGCCCAAAATCACAAAACTGACCAGTGAAAAAAAAAAAAAACGAGTATAGGAAGTTAATTATTGTGTAGAACACTCTCTATAACCAGCGATGCTAATGCTAGTTTTTTTGTTGCTAATGCTAAAGAACAACTGAATGGCCCTTTAACTTGGCATGCGTCTCGTCTGGCAGTATCATTTTCTGACCAGAACTGTATAAGATAACACCAGTAAAATCAATAACCTTCATACGATACGCACAACAATACCACAAATTGATGTGACTCTCTGTAAAGAAGCTATATCTCATTGCCAGAAGTACATTTACTAAGAAAAATAATGCTACGATAAAAAGGGCGATTCAGGCAACTTTACAGATCATAAGGATACGTCTTAAGGATCTTTACTGACTCAATTAAGGTTTGACACCTGATTTGAGTCAGTAAAGTTCCTTAAGACATATCCGGTTATCTTTGTTTTATTTGCAGCAATGATAATTTTCTATTATAGAAAGACACAACATGAGTCCTTAATCATCTGATTTGCACACTTTGCGTACAGCCTGCAGGCAGAATGATGTGATTACATGCATGGAAAATGAAAGCACAACATCTTTTTAATGCACTTTGCATTTTACGGTCTCACTGGCCCCAAAACTCAATTAGCAACATGCATTTGCACATTGATCTGACCTACAACAGTGGATCTGTATTAAATATTCACATACACACACGCATATACACACAACAATCTCTCTGCAGCTTTGCGAGAGCCAGTTTTTACTAAAGTGATTTGCTGGCAGCGAAACATCAGAAAGCCCATGGAAATCATAACAAATAGACCACTCAGAAAAATGCTTTTGCAGTTTTAATTAAAGACAAGTTTTTCTTTTCATGACAAATTATATGGTAAGCATTACAAATTATCATCAATTTCAGAATGACTTTCTGTTTATTTTCCAAGTTTAAATTACATTTTGAATCCCGATTTTCAAAATGGTCTCAAAGTTTTTAACCCCACTGTATAACTGTCACATCTGCCGTTATCTTGCACAGGCTCTACCTTAAGAATCCATAGCACCATGACAACAGCATGAAATATGGATTGTTTGGATGCAGTCTGTGTTATATAAAGCGCCTTGCTCGGATTTATAGGTCACTTAGGGATGAGCACATAATCCTAAACAGTTCTGAAAAGCGAGCGAGGAGACCCAATCAGTGGTTAAGTTCTCACAAACTCCCACATTTATTCGTCCAGTTTCTCTGAGTAAATGGTTCATAATGGTTGGGTTTTCAAGTGGCCTGAAAAATGCATGAACTAAACTGTCAGGAGCATTTGCAGAGAATGTGAAAGTCTGACTCAATGTTAATTTCAGGGTTTACATAATTGATGGAGTCGAGGTGAAAGATCATTAATCTTCAGATAGCTCTCTTCATCAGAAAATATTGTATATGTGCACGGCTTTCCCTATACGGTCCTGCTTCTGAATTAATCAGTCCACCCAAAGCAACATAAAATATATAAATAAAACACTTTTAGTGAATACTAATACCTACTCACAAAACATGTTCTTGTATTTTTTCATATGATAATACTTGTCACAGTTGTCATCAAAGCATGTGGCAATTTTAGGGAGTTCAAAGCCTCTTTCATCTGTAGTCAAACAGAACTGTCTCCCTAGCATCTGAAATATTGTTCATGAATGTCAATATATCTCTCATTTGATTCCATCTGTTGGCCACAATGGGTTTCTGCTGAAACATGGCAATTAAGCATACATTTTTACGCTTGTTTTGATCACCTAAAGGAAACTGGTAATTGGCCACGGTTGCAACAGCTTGTGTTGAAAGGTCTAATTATGAATCATTGTTAATTTATTTTCCTATAGGCCTTCCTGAAAAAAACAATGTATAATGACTTGAAGCAATAGTTTATCCCAAAATGCAAATTCCATCATAACTTACTCACCTTAATGTCATTCTGAACCCATACTGTATGATTTTCTTACTTCTGCGCAATGCAAAAGGAGATTTGTTTTTCGTTGTTTTCCTTTGTGCCTTCAAAAGAATGCAAAAGTGCTGTATAATCATAATAAGATCATAATAAGATCTATCTCATATGAGTCCTGCCAAGTATTCAAATGTCATACAGTCTCTTACTTTTAGAACGAGTGCTTATTACAAAAATAATATACTTTAAAGGATTTACTTGAGATTTTTCAAATATTCCCTTTCAAGCAGTGTGTAATATAGCTGTTTGTGAATGTAAAAGTTCTACAAAGTTGTAAAGTCGAAAGTGCACAATAAATACAGTTATTTTCTCCCAAAAGAAAGAATCAACTCTGAATCTGTCATCTGCAATTTGAATCCCACTGCGTTACAGTTCAACGTCACTAGATAAGACATTTGCGTAACGCCCGCCTATGTTGTATGTTGTCTGCCTGCGAACAACTTGACCCCCTCAAATCTCAACGCAGGTTCAACGTGGGATTCACAAAATGCTTACTCTTGAAAGATGGGTCAGTGCCCAGTTTATTTGGACCAACTTGCTCCTCAGAATCACAACCTGTAAGTATGAATAATTATTGATGTATATTTTTTCTACCGGGTGTTAAAAAATATGCAGGTATGCAGGTCCCAGTGAAGTATCTTCATAACCCCCTATGATGTCTTTACGTCCTTCATTATATGTGTATTCTGAGTGGCAGCTGCTCTCTGCAGATGATGAGGTTATGGTACGTGACAGGATCTGAAATAAACAATTGAGTTTAGAGTAACATTGTGCCTCTTCCATTTTTTCATGAAGGCCAAAATTAGCAAAAATGGACAGAATGAGCCCTTTACCATGTTAAAAGAAAAAAGTTATATAAAGTCATGGTATAGCTTTAATGTTTTTTTTTTTTTGTGACTGGGTATGTTTAGGCATAAAGTCATAATAAATAAAAAAATCAAACAATATGGATCATAAATTCCATATCTCTGTTACTTACTTTGTGGAGAAGAGAAGATGAGTATCCTTTAGCTGAACAGAGCTGATCACACTTACATGTTCTGTTCAATTAAAAAGAGAAAAATACATGATTGTTAGGAAATGATTGTTACAATTTTTAAAGTTATAATTTCTAGACATTTTAAGAAAGAAATCATTTACCTGTTCAGAGTATGTTGACAGTCTGTTTAGTAACTGTAGTTGTATAGCTGAGCTCCAGAAAATCAGTAATGAGGAGGCTTTGTCAGTTACAGATTTGAAAAACAAAAAGGCGGGAATAAATGTAACCAGGGGAAGTGAAAAGATCTTACATATAAATGTGTAATTGGGACTAATGTCATTATAGTACTAGTAATGCATGAATGATGTATACAGATACTGATTCAATTTTGGTAAATTATGACGCTGGCCCTTTAAAACTTTGGTTGCTGAGCTCTCCTCTGGGAGTCAGTATCGCGAGAGTTAGTGTTGAAGCTGCGCGGGTAGCAGAGTGTGAGCAGCGTGATCAGCAGAGTATATGTTGCTTTGGGTGAACTTGATATGGGTGAACTTAGCCATTGTCAATGTGTCGAGAGTAACCCCTGTGAAGTGAGGTTTCAACGCATGTCTGCTGATCAAGAAGTAATCAATGCTGATCAAGAGGTTAGACAAGAGCCTGACAGTGACATGAGACACCTGCTAGATAGATTACGGTTAGGAGGTACGTCAGAGCAACAGACAGAGCTAGGCGTACTTTTGAAGAAATACGCTGATGTGTTTGCAGTCTGTGAGGAGGACCTTGGGTACACGGACAGGTTGAAGCATGAGATCTCTTTGGTAGATGATGCTCCAGTTACCCAACCGTACCGACGCATACCTCCAAACCAGTTTGAAGAAGTCAGGGAACATATTTCCAAGTTGCTCAGAAAAGGTGTCATACATGAGAGTTCCAGTTCTTATGCCTCCCCGATAGTGCTGGTGCGCAAGACTGATGGGAGTCTCAGACTTTGTGTGGACTATAGGAAATTAAACTCTAAGACCAGACGTGATGCTTTCCCATTACCACGCATAGATGAGAGTATGGATGCCTTGGGAGGAGCAGAGATTTTTTCGACAATAGACCTTGCCAGTGGCTATCATCAAGTTGCCGTACATGAGAAAGACCGCCACAAGACCGCATTTATAACTCCGTTCGGGCTATATGAGTATTACCGTATGCCTTTCGGACTTTGCAATGCACCCGCAACATTTCAGCACCTCATGCAGTCTATCATGAGTGACCTGGTGTTTCACATTGCCCTTGTATACTGTAGGGTATCGGCGTTGTCCGGATGACCCATTAAATTGTTGATGTCAAAATGCTCCTAACCTCTCTAACTCTGGTCCATAAATATGGCCTAGCACCGCATAGCACTGACAACTTTGCGTGCCCCACGCATGCAGATTCACCCCGGAAGACATTCCAACACACACAAACACAGACACAAACGCACACCTCCCCCACAGCTGACACCCACACTCAGGACAGAGCGTGGTGTTCGCTTGCAAGACATTAAGACATTTTATGACTGATCGGAATGTCCCACTGGAAGTGGATTCTAAAGAGAAAAACTTCTTTTCTCTTTTTAAAAGACATTTAACCAGATATATTCAATGTGTTTTTATGTGTGTCTGTTTGTCCATGTCACATTGGAATGGCTATGATTTTGTCGTAGCCTAAAGTGAATTGTAAATACCTTCATTATGCATTTTAAATATAACTGTAAATTCCTTTAACTTTTACATAGCATTCAGTAGAACACTCGTGGTGTGAACAACGCGAATATGCATAAAAAGAAAGTGTATTTTTGATAAGTTTTACTATCATCGAAGATTGAAATGTCTTTGGACTGTAACCCCTCCCCACACACACACACACACACCTAAGTTATTGCTCTTAGACAAAGAGTAATAAAAACTAAATTCCCGCCTGTGACTTCCAACCCTCCGATTGGCCAAGCCGACAGGAAGAGGCTGGATATCTCCGAGGTGATAAATATTGGCGCCCCACACACACTCTCTCTCTCTCGTACCTCACCTCGTGGATGCACCATGTAATCCTCTCTCGTGATCCCCGCCCCGGGGATCTGTTCTGTTCTTTGTTTTGTTTCGTTGAGTTTTGTTTTCTGTGTTCGACTCTGTTTACTTCCACTACAAGGGAAATTAACTTAGTCTGAATTATTCTTTTGGTAACTTTACGTCAAAGACCTTTTAAGCTTTAAAATTGCGCGCTCTCCGGACGCACCCGCACACCACGTGACGCTCCAATGCCACACGTGCGCGCACCTCCGACGAGCCGCAACCACTTGACGCCCCAACGGAACACACAAGACACGCAGCTCATTCACGCAGCCGTGGTCAGCCACATAAGAACCAAATGCAGGTATTCGTTTACGAGTATTCAGAGCAGTAAGATTGTGTTTTTCCGGGTGTCTCTCAATGGTCTTAAAGTCTGTAATTTGCCACTGATACCTCCAGTCTCTCTCCATCTCTCTCTCCCTGTTTCTTTCACTCTCAGATCCTTTTAGTGTTTTGTTCATTGTCGTTGTATTGTGTTTGTAAATACATGTATTCCTTGTAACGCTTAGCAACCGTATACGTAGTTTTCCTTATTAAATTCGTTATATTCATTCATTGATTCTGATTGTATGCTCATTTTCCAGTCCCTTTAAGTGTCAAAGGTCTTATAGCTACAGGCTCACAAATTAAAGATACTTTACAGAGTATTTGCTTATAGGGCAGGAAACCCCATTCTTGTGGCCACAGAATTGCGTTTCCTGAAATCCTATAAAGTAGGATGATATTGTGGATCAACCACAAATACCATTCTGACAATTGAGCTAATTTTAACCTGTCTGTAAAATATCTGTACCTCAGCGGTGGACCATAATCCCTTGTGGTTAAAATCTGATGTATAGATATGAATGCAGATGCAGGTAACAGATCATCCCCCTCGTTGGGCGATTTAACATGTATAAGTATCTGGTTCAAACCCGTATGAATAATTATTAATTATTAATTATTGAATACATATTCCCCAATACTAAGCCAGATACCTTACAATACCTAGACGACTTGCTAGTGTACTCGTCTACCTTCTCTGATCATCTGGCGAGACTGGAAACGTTGTTCAAAAGGCTGAGAGATACTGGGCTGAAAGTCAAGGTAGAGAAATGTAATTTCCTGCAGTCTGAGGTCAGGTTTATTGGACATCAAGTTTCAGCTCAGGGAGTCAGCACGGACCCTGACAAAGTAAGTGCAGTTAAGCAGTGGCCAACACCTAGTACCCTTAAGGATCTCAGATCATTCCTGGGCTTCTGCAGTTATTATCGAAGATTTATTGAGGGGTTTTCCCAGGTGGCTGGTCCGCTGCATGACGTAGTCAATGCCTGCCTCCGAGGAAATAGTGCTGGTTGGACAGATAAATTGTTTAAGGACTCTTGGTCTCCCCTTTGTCAGTCAGCCTTTGTGCAGCTCAAAGAGAAGTTGACTAGTGCGCCAACATTGGGATATGCTGATTTTACCCTCCCGTTTGTTTTTGAGACGGACGCTAACAAGCTTGGGTTGGGTGCTGTTTTATATCAGAATCATAAGAGGGAAAAGGAGTGTGATAGCATATGCGAGCAGGAGGCTACGCGGGGCGGAACGGAATGATCGTAATTATAGCAGTATGAAGTTGGAGCTGTTGGCTCTCAAGTGGGCGGTGACAGAAAAATTCCGGAGTTACCTGTTGGGATCCCGGTTCACCATCATCACTGACAACAATCCCCTCTGTCACCTTACAACGGCCAAGTTAGGGGCCATTGAGCAGCGATGGGCAGCTCAACTTGCTATTTTCGATTTCGATGTGAAGTACCGTCCTGGGCGATGCAACACAGCGGCGGATTACCTACATGCCTGACTGAGCAGGTTCTGAAAAGTGTCCATGATCAATTGGGGCATCAAGGCATAGAATGAACCCTGAGCTTGTTAAAGCAAAGGTGCTTTTGGGGAGGTATGTACGAGGATGTGGAGAAATGGGTGAAAAGTTGTCAGCGGTGTGTGCTGACTAAGATGCCACAGCCTAAAATCCAAGGACCCTGGACACCATTTCTAGCTTCCCGACCACTGGAAGTTGTTGCGGTAGATTTTACCACTCTAGAGCCAGCTACAGATGGCCGTGAAAATGTCCTTGTGGTGACGGACGTATTCACCAAATTTAGTCAGGCATTTCCAACCCGTGATCAAAAGGCAGAGACTACGGCTAAGATCATCCTAAAAGTAGGGTTTTTGCAAAAAATGCAAATGGCCGGAGCACCTAGCAGAGCTTGTGAATGATTATAGTTTTATCAAATGAAATGGTAAAATTCTTGTGCAGTGACTCTCATAAAAGCTCTGCGATGAAGTTCAAATGTGTCCATGTCCTCATAGACGCTAAAAACACCACGAGTGTCACTTGCGCTTCAGTGTGCGTAGAGCACACATTGAGCGCTCATTCACAGAGACACACAGACATGGAACTCTGGAAGTAGAGCTTGAGCCTGTTGGATTAGAGTCAGAAGATATTGACTTCCGGCTCGCGTACCCCGAAGTGATAAAATAAAACAAAATTCTGTATCAAAATTTATAGGCAAGAAAAGTAGTTTGTTTAGGCTGGGTTGTATGAATTACAAACCTGCGCACATATTTTAAAAGCGCATAACTATAGAATCAATTCTGAATGAGCATGTGAACGCCGTCAGCGTTAATCACAGGTTCGCGTTTAAAGTCTGATCATTGCAATGGAGGTGAATCAATTAAAGTTAACTTTTGCTGGAAGTAACATTATTCAAGAACCGCTATAAAGCCAAAACAATCTGTTACCTTAAATTATATGTTTATCTCTGTAAAGCTGCTTTGAAACAATCCATTGTTAAAAAAGCTATATAAATGAAGATGACTTGACTTGACTTGACTTGACTTGCCTGTTGAAGCGTCGGTGTTGGAGCCTGTACCCGCACCTAGAAGGAAAAAACAGTTAACAAAAACAGAGCTCAGTTAAAGATACCATGTCCTGAGCCGCGTAAGACACAGAGATCAACAGCTGGGGTACACAGTAATCTAAATAGATTACCTAAGTCGGCATGTAATTCAATGACTTTGAGCCCTGATCTGCTTTCCCAGGTGTTGGCAGGTATGGTCCTTTACACTTCAGGGGGACTCCAGGGGGGGCTTGAGGAATAAACAAAAGTTAGTAGTCACCGAGGACGTTGACTGTCAGCAGGGGAGAGTGTAACCAGGGGAAGTGAAAAGATCTTACATATAAATGTGTAATTGGGACTAATGTCATTATAGTACTAGTAATGCATGAATGATGTATACAGATACTGATTCAATTCTGGTAAATTATGACGCTGGTCCTTTAAAACTTTGGTTGCTGAGCTCTCGTCTGGGAGTCAGTATCGCGAGAGTGAGTGTTGAAGCTGCGCGGGTAGCAGAGTGTGAGCAGCGCGATCAGCAGAGCATATGTTGCTTTATCCGTGTGTTGAAGTGATAACTCGATAAAAAAACCAAAAGGGTGAAAAATATCCACTTGTAGTAGCTCGATATTGAAGCAGTGGGAAGTAAACTGAGGTGATGACGATGCAATATGTGACGATTGATGACATCTGATCGTGAGCCATGTGAAGTGTTTCTCTTTGTGTCCAAAAATACTGTTCATTGATCCATCGAAGAGCGTAAGTTTGTTATATTACTTACCTGTTCTGTAATGAGTGATATTATGTGTATAATTGTTTTTTATGTTACAGTTAAATGATATATTTCTTGTTAAATGCAGAGGGGAGAAATAGTGCTAAATAGGCCCACTGTGAGACCCAGATGGTGTTCGTCAATACCGAGTATTTACAGAAAGAGTGTAAAGGCCACTGCCCTTGTCTTTTGGTGTTATAGTTACAGAAAAGCCACATTTAGGTTTTGTTTTGTACTTTTGTAAATTCCTGGATTTTATGTTTCCTAAAACCTTTTCAACCCCGAAAAGCCAAAGCTATTTTTTTTATGCTGTGCCTCTACGGTCATAGTCGGAAATAAAAGACCCTAAGTTAAGTTTGCCTGTGTTTTGGACCTTTCATCCCTCTGACAGCAAGCTGTTAGCCCGGCAACATAAAGAATCCGATACGGTACTTCTGCGTGTAAAGAACCTTTAAAGAACCATCTCATGTACTTTACACAAGTCAAGTCAAGTCAAGTCATCTTCATTTATACAGCGCTTTTAACAATGGATTGTTTCAAAGCAGCTTTACAGAGATAAACATATAATTTAAGGTAACAGATTGTTTTGGCTTTATAGCGGTTCTTGAATAATGTTACTTCCAGCAAAAGTTAACTTTGATTGATTCACCTCCATTGAAATGATCAGACTTTAAACGCGAACCTGTGATTAACGCTGACGGCGTTCACATGCTCATTCAGAATTGATTCTATAGTTATGTGCTTTTAAAATATGTGCGCAGGTTTGTAATTCATACAACCCTGCCTAAACAAACTACTTTTCTTGCCTATAAATTTTGATACAGAATTTTGTTTTATTTTATCACTTCGGGGTACGCGAACCGAAATTCACAACGCTTTATCTGTAGAGTGGGAAAGGGATCCTCCATAGGGAGAGGATAGTGGGCACTTCAGCACTGCATTGTCATCGGGTCCAGGCGGATCTCCTTCGTCAGATCTGGACACGGCCTGGATCCGGCAGGTTACGGGAAAACCTCGGGATAAACAAAGACACTAATATTAGCGTAGATGCCATTCTTATGATGTAGCGAGTACATCAAGATTTAAGGGAAGTGTTCCCAGTTCCGGCTGACCTAATCTATGCAGCCTAACATTGAATTTATAGAAGTCTATAATGTATTATGTGTATGCTAGGTCAAAGAGATGTGTTTTTAGTCTAGCTTTGAACTGACAGAGTGTGTCTGCTTCCTGGACAATGGTAGGAAGACTGTTCCAAAGTTTTGGTGCTAAATAGGAAAAGGATCTACCGCCAGCAGTCGATTTAGATATTCTAGGTATTATCAACTGGCCGGAATTTTGAGATCGCTATAGACGTGAAGGACTATAATGCGTTAAGAGCTCGCTCAAGTACTGCTCAAGTACAAGCTTCAGTTCATTAGTCAACACATCAAAATAAGTGTACTTCTCTAAAGCTTGATTATTTAAACTAATGATTTATTTCATGAAATCTACTGTATATCTGCAAGTACACTTTTTTAACGTTTATGATTTTAAGTACACTACAAGTTCACATTCAATACAATTAAGTGCACTTCTGTTTCACAAGGAGAGTAGGCCTATCTATATCCCCAGTGGACTGTTAAACACTGACTAATTTTTCAGGCTGTTGCTCACACAAAACAAGACGACTTGGAACATTGCACACAAGGGAATTTGAAATGTGCATGGCTCTCCTTCTTTAAGAATTAAATTAAATACGTAAATATTGTTTTTGTTTAGGGGTTGCAGCTGGTTAAAGGGCGACTCATTCAGATGAAACCTACACACACATATACTGTGTATATATATATATATATTTTTTTTCAATAATAAGGCAGGTCTTTTTTTTTTCTTTTCTTTTTTTTTTTTTTTTTTTTACTTTGAAACGCAGGGACCACTGTTGATTAGAACACAGCACGAGAGGATTCTGAGGAGGTGCTCGAAGCTTCTCATCTGAATGGGTCCAATCTTAGTCATCACACTGATGGGACTCTAGTATGTGTCGACTGACATAAGAGGAAGTTGTGGCACCCACTTCGCATTAGTCATCAGTGGCCTCCTCTTTAACACCTACTCACAAACACTTTAATAAACATAAATCAACAAAAACAAGTAAAAACCTCACAAAGTCACATTTAACCTCTCTAAGGGCCCATTTATATTAAATATATTGTTTTAAAGATTTGAATGGAACTGAGATAAAAATGCTTCCTGCGGGTCAAACCTGAGCAAAGCAAACTAAAGCATGGCACTAGAAACAAAGTTTTGAGTTTGAATCCCAGGGAATCTATTAACTAATAAAATGTATACATTCGATGCAATGTAAGTTGCTTTGAATAAAAGCACATGTCAAATGTTAATATACATTACCATTAAAACGTTTGGGGTCAGTAAGATTTTTTTTTATGTTTTTAAAAGAAGTCGCTTATGATCACCAAGGCTGCATTTATTTGATCAAAATAATACATTAAAAACAGGAAAATTGTGAAATGTTATTGCAATTTTTCAAATACATGTTTTCTATTTGAATGTGCTGCTAATTAATTATTTATTTGTTTATTTATTTGAAACCGATACTTTGTAACATTATAACTGTTTACTGTCATTTGTGATCAATTAAATGCATCCTGAATAAAAGTAACAAAATGAAAAAATGATAATGTAACGTAACCCACTGGAGGCGAGCTTGAAGAACGTCTCGGTTACGTATGTAACCCTCATTACCTGAAGGAGGGAACGGAGACGTGAGTCGGACGTACCGTACTGATTGGGAACCCAAGTGCAATTTTATTAGAGATTATCCAGAACAAACAAAACAAGACGATAACTTAAACTAGACTTAACGATAAACCTAGCATGACCATAAACGTGAAAATAAACATGAAGACGGCAGTGGCAGGGACCATGCTGGCGTGTGGTCCACCAGCCTCTGTGACCAGGAGTATTATAAGTATGTGTGTGAGACTTTTTATTTTGATAGTGTTGAGAACCCAGTGCCTGAGCACAGATACTTTTTTGGGGGGGCAATTTCTTGTGTTGAAAATGTTAGCATGCCGATTTATCTCTACATCAAGTTTTCGAACTAACAATCTCCATTTGATTTAATGTAAAGTAACAACAAATAGAGAAAGGTTTTAGACCACTGGCAACGCTGGGACGCCCCACCAAATTCAACCCACAATCACAGCACAACATGCTTCAGGAAGTCTTCAAAAACCTCCAGGAGGAAATTAAGTGTTACAGAGTGCTTTGGCAACCGTCAATGTGAATGTGCCCCAATTCAAAATTGGAAAAAGACAAATGTGGTCAACATGGGAGCTGCTCCCAAGAAAAGCTTAAACTTCAATTTAAGCTTGAAATGTGCCCTTTATTATGGACTGTCACTTTTTAATTTACATACAGGTCAGCCATAGCTATGATATCTTACCTTATATATACCGCTTGAAAAAGTAGTGTTAAATTGTATTGAATGTGGACTTAATGTTATATTCTGCAATATTAATTAAATAAAAACACCACTTAAGTGTACTTAAAGAGAGTTCACTTTCATGATATACTTAAGTACACTTTTAAACATTGCAGTTTGCTATAATCTTGAAAGGAAGAAAGAATTTTGATAAAGACTCCTGTTTCAACCCCCTCTTTCTTACTACATGGACATGGTGGGGGAAGGTGTAATCTGCTGATTGGTCAGTTTGAATGTCTCAGATTTGGAATTTAGTCACATGGTCAACAAAAAAGAGATAAAAGAAGATTATAATTGTTGCTCTAGCTCTCTTTTCTTTGGCTCTTTTTGTGGACTCTCTATTTTTCTCTAGCTCTTGGGGCTCTACTCCTAGACTCGATCTTTCTCTCTTCTCATTTTTAAACCATTTCAAGTATAAATGATGTGCTAACTATATGATTCAGTATTAATATCTAAGTGCTACCTATTGCAATACAATATAGTCACACTTTAGCAATGCTCTCCCACATATTTTGCTATTCTAACTGCACATGTTTCCATTGTTGGTATAAGTAGCAGTGGGTGATATACAAAAAATGTACAGTTTTACACCATCATGCTGATGATATTTATTTAGTCATTCGGCAATCCTTCCGCCTGAACCAGTGTTGGGAAACCACCCTTACAATGTCAAATTAAAGTTTAAAGTACAGTTTTAATTATTATGTTTTATCATTCTTCTGTCATGCTTTTAAGTTGAAAAGTCAGCAGAGACTGTGTCAACTAGACTATCCCCTGTGAAGATCCCATCAACACGACACAATTTTTTGTTTCCCTCTGGAAAGATGAAAGCCTTGCTAGATGAAAGCGTTATGAAAATGATACCCGTTCCAGACTGATCTCATAAAATTGCGTGTGTATGACACGCCAATTCGTATTTCCATTTTTGGCGTGCTATCAACACGCATAATCGCTTTTCAGCGTGTTTATGAACGCCGTTGACTTAACGTTATTACTGTATATATAAATATATGACCTACCTCAACCCCGTCCCTAAACCTACCCGTCACTGGGGTTAATAGCATTTATGAGTCTTCCCCTACCATCCTGGGAAAAAAAATATCGCTCCCCAGATGTAGATCTACATTTTGCTTCGTTTCGCTCGGACATTTAATGGCGTGTACATATACGCGGAATCACTTGGACATTAATGGCGTAGACATACACGCATACACGCGGATACACGCGGATAGCTCAAAATGTGTATAGATAACACGCCACTTGACTTGAAAGTGGCGTGTATGTTTACGCAAAAGTCATGATGTCATGTTGCCCGTTCACACAATTCGAATGAATTCGTACGAATTTGTCCAAACCCCTATGATGGGTAGGTTTAGGGGCGGGGTCAGGGGTAGGTCATTCATACGACTTCATACGAATTGGCCAACTCGTAAAATATGTACTATTTAGCAAAAATCTTATGAATTCGAACGAGTGAGGTCACATGAATTTGTACGAATTAGCCACCTCGTAAAATTCATACGAACTGGCGTGAGATCGGGTTGGTTCGCCCTCCAACTTTGGACTGTAATGCACAGCACGAGGACGTGTCTTGTGAGAGGGGTGAGTAGTGTCATGGTTATGTTTAGTTTCATTGTTTTCATTCATGTGTCTATGTTACTTGTATACCCTACCAGTTTAGCTTTAGTTAGTTTATCGTTTCATAATTTGTGTCCTTAGTTACTGATTATTGTCACCTTGGTCCCAATTTGTTCCCTTGTTAACTAGGTTGTATTTATACTTCGGATCTGTTCAGCACATTGTCGGTTCTCGTCTTTGTCTACTAAACTATATATTTAGATTGCCTGGATCATGAGTTTGCTTACCATCGCTATAATTGTGACACATAAGTGGATAAAAAAAAAGCACTCTTATGTTCAACTAATTGCTTTTAATATAATTTGAAACCATTATATTCACATTTATCATGCAATTGTCATGTGGTTGAAGGAGAGAATCCAAACGCAGACACTAAAGGTTTATATCGCCACAAAACAGAAAACAAAAACCCACGAGGGGGCAAAACAGGACTGGAGGAGAGTACACCTTGAATAAGACTAGAAAATAAATGAAGACTAGATTCTGACTCGACGATGACTAGACAAGAAACAAACAGCAACACAAACTCACAATTCTCAGGATTCAGACGAAGTACTCACAGGACTGTCACAGAGAATAACACGCAATGATTAACAATGTACCGACACGGGACAGAAACCATGAGGGGATTAAATAGGGAGCAAACTAATCAGGAACACAGGTGAAAGCGATGACATAATTACAAGATGAGATAACAAGGGGGCGGGGTAGGGTGACAAGACAACCACAGCACAAACAAATGGCCATGTGCTTACACAAAACATGGGTCTGTCATGATCCTGCCTCAAGACTAGAGAAAATCAAGGACACAAGGGCAGAATCATGACAGCAATTAAGTGTATAAAGTATTACATTCAGTTCACATTGAAGTATATTCTTTGAAACTAAATTATTTCTGGAATTAGTAGGCCACTGTACTCTTTTTAAAGCTATGCTAAAGTGTACTTCTTTTTCACAAGGATATATCCACACATTTTACCTTTTTTTATATCACATACATCAGTAAGACGCATTAATTTGGGCAGAAGCTTTGGAACTCTCCTAAAAATATTAATTCTATTTCTTTTTTATCACTGCTTTGATTATGGTGCAACAAATCAATGTTTCTCGACAGGATTGAATCAAAGTTGTCTTTTGAATATGCAGTGGTGAATAACATTAAGTTGGATCACATTTTTACTTAAAATGCCATTAATATTCAGAGAAAGAGAAAAGCTCAACTGAAGGTGTTTGCGTGTAAACGTGTTTATAAAAATCAGTGAGCCAGAGACAAACCTTATATTATAGACAAAGACTATACTCATATACTCATCGAGTATTTGAGCATACTTCATAATTTTCTTTTTTAATTATATGTTATATATGTATATGTTAGAAAACAAGTAGCCAACTTGTGTGTGAATATTCACACATGTGAATTTTGTATTAAAAGTCTGGGAATGTGACTCAGGTTATCAATTTATTCCCTTCCAGGTGATGATTCACATGAGCTCTAAAATGAATGAGCTCTGGATCACTTTGGATTAAAGCATGTGCCAAATGCATAAATGTAATATACATGATAATACTTGGAATGCTGACATTTTAATCCTGAAATGGATAATGAACCAGGTCTTTAAATATCAGGAGGAATGTTTGTTTGCACTTTAGGTTGCTCTGGCTCTGTAAAATCCATCCAAGATTAATAAAAGTTATACACAGTTGTACTGATATACATCATCAGGCTACATGTACATCAAAATAAATATAATGTGACCTGAGATTCCAAACCTACTGACATGACATGTCATATTTGGTAAACAGCACATAGGTGTTGAAATGATTTATGTTCCATCTGTTCAGAATACTGCTTTCTTGTCAATATAACCTATAATTGGCTCTGTGCACACAAACGGTAAAAACTGTGCATTAACACACCCACAGTTTAATGAAGACCTTCATAGCAGAAAATACTCCCCTGAGCTTTAAAATGACTGCATGTGTGGGATGCTCACAAATTTGGACAAATGCTGCTTTTTTAAAGAGGTCATATTGTGTAATATGCTGTAATTTTCAGGACTCAAAACTCTCTCCTCGGTCCAAAAGGACCATTTATTATAAGGGACTTGCTCCAAAATCAATCACCACAAGGATGAATATCTCAACATATCAGTCAATTTTACAAAATGCAACAATAAATAAATTCACTCAAAAAATTTTTAGGTCTAAATTTAATATTTATTTATTTGAATTGTATATTGTTACGTATGTGATGGCACGTGCGCATGATAAAGACGAAGAAGATACATAACACAGAAAAAACAGTACAATGTCTCAGGAACCAAAATCACACAATATATCAACAAGAACCGACCAACACAACTTAAAACCTGGGGGTAATATAAACAGTCAAACAATGACCTAAACGAGACACAGGTGAAAATCGTAGCTTACAATGGAGAGAAACAAAAGCATAATCAGTCACTATGACAACTAAGGAGACAGGAACTGCACGGAGGAAACAGGGACCAAATTAAGAAATAATCAACAACCTAAATGTCCACCAAACAAAGCGAAAACTGTTACAAATAATATTACAAAGTCTTAACCTATACAGACTATTAAACTTAATGTGATGTTTATTTGTCAGTCATTCATAAATTAAACAGAATTTCTGTAATAGTATGGATCATCTAAATGTGTTTTAAATACATCATCAGAATAATAAATGTACCATCAATAAATCCAAATTGTTTCAATCTCATGCATTTTAACTGAATATTGCTTGTTCTACAGCTAAGCATATTTTAACACTGAATACATTTAGAATAAATCTAAAGGGTCAGACAAAGGGTGGAAAATGGTTGTGTAAAACTAAATTACAAAGGCCTTTGGCGCAAGAAACAGTGACTAACATCAAGAGGCTGAACCTCTAAGGACAACAAAAACATTGTAGCATTCCATCACATCTTTTTCTGGCCTACTTTACAGAGCTCAGTTAACAGACGTCGGTTTGCTCTCCTGAAAGCTTTTCATCGATTATGGATTTCTTCTTAAAGAGGTGAGCAAAGTCACAGCAAAAACAGCATTGCCCCCTCAACTCTGCAGTGCACTTTCCTCACCATTTACACAACTATTTTATTTTATATATTACCAACTGAATTCAGGGTTATCTCATTCGTGTTTGTTCATTAAATGTATTTTCCTGGATTTGTATGATTTTTTTTTTTCCTGGATAGGCACTAAAGTATACAATATCAACATATTGACAGCATCTGAAATCTAATTCTTACAGATTGAATCCTCTGACGTCTGAGTTTAACATTCAGTCAAAATCCCATAGGAGGACTTTTTCTACTTGTTTGCATATGTGTTTATTTTTTATTTATAAATCAAATACAAATGGGACATTTGGGACAAATGGGACAAGTCATTTGTACTCTTTGTATGGCTGAATATATCTTTCAAAAAATCATCAGTGCTTCACAGGTTTAATTCGTGTTGAATGTGACATTCAATTCATATTTTTTTTTTAATTACACTAAAATTAAACAATGAATTCCATGGAATTGTTGTTTTATTGTTTGTTTTATTTGGATCCCCATTAGCTCCCACCATGGTGGTCGCTAGTCTTCCTGGGGTCCACAGAAATCACATTACAAAAATTCAATCAATCAATACATCAACGAGATCTATAAGAGCTATACGAAATATTAGCTACCATGACACACGTTTAAAATGAGTTCGAATTATACAGTAATGCAAAAGCAACATCTATTCAACATGTAATTCAAAACAATTTAAAACAAAAACAAACATGCGAAAATAAAATAACATGGGTAATACTTTCACACCTGTAATCTCTGTTTTGTAGTTTTCTTAAAAGAAAATTTACTTTTGAGTTCCCTAACACTGGATGGAAGTGAGTTCCACTCTACAGCCCCTCTGTATACAATAGTTTTCTTCATAAAATTACACCTTGGACTGGGAGTAATCATTATCCTGTTGCTGACTGAGCGTGTCACATGCTCATGACCATATCCGCTAAACAATATTTTTTCTTTTATAAAGTTTTATGCTTCATTAGCCATGACCTTGTGCATACGCAACAAAAGATTATATTTTACTTTTGCCTCTACTGTTAACCAAGATAATCTAATATGCATCTCACGCACACTAGCGCGAAAAGAACAGTGCAGAACTACTCTGGCTGCTCTATTCTGTGCAATTTGAAGTTTTCTTAGATGTTTTTGGGCCGCACTACTCCAAACTACTGGACAATATTATAAGTGAGACAGAACAAGACTTTGGACGACGTTTTTCAATATAGCAGTTGGACAATATACAGAGTATTTTCTGGACATAGTGAAACCCCTGCCCATCTTACTGACAATGTGGTCAATCTGGTCTGACCAAGATAATAAATTATCAAGTCTAACACCCAGCAGTGTGAATCTAGTAACCTGCTCGACCACATTGCTCTCTATATGCAGATTAAGAGGGGTGATTTTTTGTAACATGTATTTTGCAAAATATCATACATTTAGTTTTAGAAATATTCAGAACTAATTTATTCTTTTTCACCCAGTCCACTACTGTATTTAACTCATGCTGAAGATTCTCATTGAGTTCAGGCAATGTTGATGCTGCATTGAATAAAGTTACATCATCAGCATACATAACAACACTAGCCTTTCTAAAAACATATGGAAAATCATTTATAAATATTGAAAATAAAAGTGGACCCAGGCAACTTCCTTGTGCTATGCCGCATGATGTAATTAAGCAATTGGATAGACTTCCATGAAAATAAACCTGTTGCGTCCTATTAGAGAGATAACTATCCACTCAAGTTAATGCTGAGTGTGAAAAACCATATGCTTTGAGTTTGGCTATGAGAAGACTATGATCTATTACATCAAAAGCTGCTGTAAAATCCAAAAACACAGCTCCTACTAGTTTCCATTGAAGGGTTGGGGTCAGAATCCCTTGCCTCTTCAATTCAACTATATGTATATCTTTTTTTATGATTACATTATTCCTATAATAAGTACGAATCAAATTATATAATCATTCCTATATGCCATAAAGTGATTCACATATGGGTTTTTATTCACACTTTGTTGAATGCATCTCTTTAGTGAAGGTTGGTTGAATGCATATCTTTCATGAAGGTCTCATGATGTCTGTGACTAATCTTCTGTGGCCCTGAGCCAGAGCAGTGTGTTGCGCCTAAAGAGATCCCTCATCATATGATTAGGTTTCTCTTCTGACCCCATTAACGGACAGGGGTACATTTCTGTATGGTTCTATGATTTGTTTCCAAAATTGTACTTCTTTAATACATATATCTCTCAAGAAATAAAGTAATTGTTATTTCTTCTCTCTGAGGATGGAAGGTTTTATCAGTATGTTGCAGGTCTCAAGACACAGGGTGGCTGGTCTCATGACGCTTTTCGATGGCCCCTCCGAGGTCATTACTGGAGCTTTCGTGACTTGGATGACAGCTATCTTGATCGATGTCGACGTACCCGTCTATCTATGTATCATTGTTTAGACTTTATGTCCTCTGAGCCAATCAGAAGTGAATGTTTATGTAATGTATGCCCTTGAAAACAGTATAACTGGTGTACGATTTTTATGTAAGGTAGAGTTAGCTTGCGACCTCCTCGTGAGACTTTGACGCTGGCTCTACCAATTAAACTGCAAACTATTCTTCAGTAAATTTTACTCTTTGATTGAACCTCACGACTCCTGGTCTTCTTTCATCATCTCTGGTCCTGGGTCAAGAAACTGTAAAGCCCCTTTACAGTCCTTTCACCATTCATCTAAACATGTTAGCCACTCCTCTGTCATTTGTGCTAGAGCAGTGTTTGTGGAAAAGCCTTGTCTATATGCATGTTGGAACTTTGTCATCAATTCATTTGTACTGAAATAGTCCATTATTTGATTAAAGATGATCTTTTCCAAAATTTTGCTTAACACTGGAAGTAAACTGATTGGTCTACTATTTGATCCAGTAAAGCCCACTTTTGCATCTTTAAGAAGGGGTATAATTTTTGACTGTTTCCAAAGCTCAGGAAAAGTGCCAGTCAAAACAGACCTATTAAAAATGTGACAGGTTTTGAGAGTTGAGTCGCAGCTACTTTAAGTATTCTTCCTTCCAAATTATCTATGCCTGCAGATGTTTCAGTAGATAGACCATGTGGCAGCTTCTCTACGGCATCCTGAGTTACAGTATTGAATTGGAAGTTGCAGTTTTTGGCCTGCATTATGTTATCAACCCATTTCCGGCAAGCATCACTGTCAGTTTTATTCATATTAGATCTTAAATTGTCCACTTTTCTTGTAAAAAAACTTGTTAAAATAGTTTGCAATATCATTTGGCTTCGAAATGAACTGCCCCTCACATTCAACAAATTTTGGGGATGACTTTGGCTTCTTACACATTAATACATTCAGTAATTTCCACAGTTTTTTCCCATCATTCGCGGAGTTATACATTTTCTGTTGAAAATAACCATTCTTTTTACTATGATTTAGTTTTGTGACTTTATTTCTTAATGTGCAGTACGTCTTCCTATCTTCAGGTTTCCCTGTTTTTTGAGCAACTGTTTTGGCTTTATCCCTTTGAAGCATCAACAATCTCAATTCATTGTCCAGCCACGGAGCACTGTTACTTCTTATTGACCTTTTCCTAAGGGGAGCATGCATATTAACCAATTTCATTAATTTATGCATAAACATATTTAAAGCAGTGTTGACATTCTGTTCTTCAAGAACATCTGACCATTGCATATTATTAATGTGTAATATAAATAACTCTGGGTTGAACTTTTTAAAGGACCTGCGGCGAACAATTCTAACTCCAGATTTAGGCGATTTCGTTTTTCTTGATAAAGCGATCAAATTGTGGTCCCTACATCCCACAGTTTTAGAAACTGTCTGTGAACAAAACTCTGGTATATTAGTGAATATCAGATCAATGCATGTAGATTTATTCCTGCCATCAATCCCTACAGAGATTCTAGTCGGCTGAATAACAAGCTGGGTGGAATTCCAGAGACTGGCCATTAAGGACAGTTTTTTGCGTAAGGGACACAATTTGGAAAACCAATCTATGTTAAAATCCCCTGAAAGAAAAGTGTCTTTACTTTCATCAGACACTCTATCCACAATTTCACATTTCGTCTAAGTAGCTTGCATGAGCGCTTGGAGGACGATAACAGCATCCAACTAATAAAGGCTTAGAGTGAGGGATGTGGATCTGTATCCATAATATTTCAATATCATCACACATTATATCATTTCTTGGCAGGACTACAATACCATCTTTAATGTATAATGCTACACCTCCACCATATTTATCCCAGTCTCTTCTGCACAGGTTATAGCCATCAACTGCAACAACAGAGTTATCAAAACTGTCATCCAAATGGGTTTCTGTCAATGCTAAGATATGAATATTCTCCGATTGACAAAGTGTAATTATTTCTTCAATTTTGTTTCTGAGGCTACATATGTTTAAGTGGGCCAGGACTAGACCCTTTTTAGCAAACTTTGACAAAGATGATTGTGTTTTCTTTCTGCCTATATTCATAGCTACAGATTTAAAAATGTACAGATAATTTAAAATACCACGCTTTAAGTTCTAAAATGCTCTTTAAGTTGTACATTTTCTGTATGTCCATCTTTTGGCCCAATGACAAACTTGTCGTACCTCAGCCATGCTCTTTCACCCCTTTCCATCGCAGCCTTCAGCTTTGGCCAGAGTTATTTTCTTTTCTGTTGCACTGCCCCAGAGAAATCCTCATTTATGTAGATGTTGGTCCCCTTCAGCTTTTTAACAGAAGAGAGGATATGCTGTTTGTCTTTTAGCCGCAGCAAATTCACCATGATTTTTCTTGGCCTTCCCCCTTCTTGGTACTGACCGATCCTCTGTACCCGCTCCATCTCAATCTTAGTACAATCGAGCTTTAAATTACTAGAGAACATATGTTGAACTTTAAGCTGCAATTCATTCCATTTTTGTCCTCCAACATCAGGTATCCCATCGATAATTATATTTTTCCTTTTATGTTGATTATCAATGTAATCCAACTTTGTAAGCAAATCATCAATGTCCTGTTTTGACTTCATAATATCGCTTTCAAAGGATTTTATTTTAGTTACAATTTCCTTTTGCCCTGACATCTCCTCTTTGATTTGTGTGAACTCCAATTTTGTCTTCAGCTCCTGGACGTCATTTATAACCCCATCCAGCCTCTTATTAGTTCCATCTATCATCACTTGAATGAATCCTTTGAAGTTCTCTTGCTGCAGGTTTAGCATTTTCTTGTAGAATTCTTTTGCTGCTCCAACAATTGTGTAACCATAGCCATGGTAGCAGCAGACTCATCCTCACATGATGTATTTTTCTTAGGAGGCATGATATACTTACCACGATGTACCCCAATGATGGTCTGACACTAATACTGTCCTTACTTCAATTTCCCAATAGTGGATGATGCAGGACGGCGATGCTAAAATGTACTTTATGCTCTTAGTCCTGTTAGTCCTGTTGAGGCCTGGTGGCCTAAAGGCCTCTCGGCTTTGTTTGCAACAAAAAGTCCTTTCAATAGTGATGTAATCCACAAATTAACAAAGGAGAATCAGCCCAAGTATAGTTTGCTTCAAAAAGTAGTTCACTTTCAAATTTAACTGAGGGATTACAAAGATAGTTGATGGATTCCACAGAGCTGAGTCAGGAACCTGTGGTTGTAGGTATGAGAAATGATAGCTTTAGCGTAAGCTCTGCCGTGAAGACTCAATTGTTACGTCACTTATTACCTTCTCATCTATCCAATCGTGTTCTAATACTTGTAGTATAAAAGATCGGTACTTACACATGTCTGAGTTCGCAAATATATTTCCGATCCCGCTGACATTAATCATCAGCTCATCCACGCAGTTCAAAGTCTCTCTCAAACGGTTAAAGGATTAGAATCGAAGATGGCGAATTTCGAACATTCCTTCACTGCTACTTTCGTTCCCTTATTATTCAAAACCATGGCTAAATCCTCAAGCAATTCCCCAGATAAACGGCTGCCTTTTACCTTGCCTTTATTGCAAAGGATAATCATCTCCGTCCGTAACGGTCTCTTTTCCACGTATACCAATATTTAGCTAGAAGCCGTATTTCTATCTGCTTTCTACGGATTTATATGTCCCGGAGAATTCACCTCAGTAACAAAACATTTAAATCCTGCCCGTGGCCTTTCCTTTTCTGATTTACGATTCTCACCTAATTTCTTTAGTCTCTTTCTTAAGCACTCTAAGAATGACTCTCAAGGATCTGGTATCACATTAACAATTTTTAAATTTAATAATAGTTTCTGTCCCTTCTCATCCATGGTTCAATTCCTTAAAATCTGTCCTAGATCCTCAGATCCCTCCCCCTATTTAACCTATCTAATGGAGCACCTCTCTCTAAGGCCTGGTTCAGGACTCATCTAGTTACTGTCCTTAAAAGCTGCAGTCTCTCTCCCTCTCATTATACCGGACACTCCTCCAGGATCGGGGCAGCCACTACAGCGGCTGAACGCGGCGTTTCTACATCAGCTATCAAGTTTCTTGGCAGATGGTCTTCCTCTGCATTCGAATCCTATACAAGACCCGATTCCAAAATCATCCTCAAAGCTCAGCAAGCCCTGTCGAAAGTCTTAGTTTGCATTTTTCAGTGGCTAATGTGTCATTGTCTCTATGTGGCTTAGTGGCCGTTGTCTTCGTGCGACCTAGTATCTGTGTGGCCTTTAGTGGCCTTGTGGCCTATCGTGGTCTTGTCCTGTGTGGCCCATCATGGCCTTGTGGCCTTCGGGCTTTGGTTCTGTGTGGTCTATCATGGCTTTGTGGCATATTGTTGAATTGTCCTTTGTGCCTATTGTGGCAGTGTGGCCCTTCAGGGTATAGGTTCTGTGTGGTCTATCATGGCTTTGTGGCATATTGTTGCCTTGTCCTTTGTGCCTATTATGGCAGTGTGGCCCTTCAGGGCATAGGTTCTGTGTGGCCTAGCGGGCTTGTCTCTGAGTGGTTTGTCTCTGTGTGGAATTAGTTGCCTTGTGGCCTATCATGGCCTTGTCTCTGTGTGGGTCGCCTAGGCCTCATGGCATATCGTTGCCTGGTCCTGTGTGTGGCCCATCGTGGCCTTGTGGTCCTTTGTGGCATTGGCTCTGTGTGGCCTAGTGGCCGTTGTCTCTGTGTGACCTCGTCTCTGTGTGGCCTTTATGTCTGTGTGGCCTATCATGGCCTCGTGGCCCATCGTGGCCTTTGTTCTGTGTGGTCTATCACGGCCTTGTGGCATATCGTTGCCTTGTCCTCTGTGCCTATCGCGGCAGTGTGGCCCCTCGGGGCATAGGTTCTGTGTGGCCAAGCGGCCTTGTCTCATGGCCTTGTCTCAGTGCGGCTTTTAGTGGCCTTGTCTCTATGTGGACTATTAAGGCCTTGTGGCTGATCGCGGCCTTGTCTCTGTGTGGTCTCTCAATGCCTTGTGGCTGATCACGCCCTTGTCTCTGTGTGGTCATCGTGGCCTGGCTCTGTGTGGCCCTCGTGGCCTTGCTCTGTGTGGTCTATTACGACCATGTCTCTGTGTGGCTCTTCGCGACCTTTCTCTGTGTGGCTCATCGCGGCCTTTCTGTGTGGTCTATCATGGCCTTGTCTCTGTGTGGCCTATCATGGCTCGTGGCTTATAGTGGCCTTGTCTCTATGTTGCTATGTTAGCCTCTCATTCTCTGTGTAACGTTCCACTCTTCCCCAGCTTCATTGCTTTCCTTTAACAAGTCTTCATGTAGAACCTTACAGGTTCACTGTCTCTCACAAGGATGAAGTGGCCCTTTTACTAATTAAACTTGCTTGCTGGGCTGTTATTATATGCATATATGCATGTTAATAAATGCATACTTGTTACGTTATTTTGTTACGTTATTTATTAGGATTTCAGTCTCTTTCTGGTAGAAATGAAAGCTTTAGCGTAAGTTCTGTTAGGAAGACTCAATTGTTACGTCACTTATTAACTTCTCAACTATCCAATCGTGTTATAATACTTGTAGTATAAAAGATCGGTACTAACACGTCTGAATTTGCAGATGCTGACGCCTACATTCACCTCCATCCACCCCAACACCACCAGGATGGTCCCTTCCCCTCCATCATCCCCACCACCACCAAGATGGTCCCCTCCCCTCCATCCTCCCCAACACCACCAGGATGGTCCCTTCCCATACCTCCCAGGGTGTCGGCTGCACCCCTGCCTTCGTCTTCAGGCAGAAAATGCAGATTCTGTACCCTCGGATTGCGAGCTACGGACTGGGCCTACACCAAATAACTTTATATCATAATTTGCTTAATGGGCTGTTATAAATGCATACTTGTTACGTTATTTTGCCTCCTGAGTCTTTCTGGTAGAACTGAATATTCCATGGATCTGTAAACCGATGTACATCATAGTGTTTAGTATAATTTATGTACTAATAAAGTTTATTTTGAATTCGATTTTATTTTTCTGTTTTCAATTTAATTATAGTACCTTTTTGTAATTCAGTTTGTTCATTTTTAATATTTTTTTCCCTCTAATTTCTAATTTAATTTTCTAATTCTAGTTTAATTTTTTTCTAATTTAATTATCTAATTTAGTCATAAAATCTAGATGCCGTCGGCTGATGGTCATTTAAATGCAGGCGGGTTCCGAAATCGAATACTTCCCTACTATGGCAAAAGACAGTTTGCAGGCAAAAACGTAGGCAAAAAACAGTGTTTGACAAAAGTAGTATGTCCGAATTCACAGTACTCATAAAAAAGTGGGCAAAAATGTAGTATGGCGAATGTAGTATGTCCAGATTACATTCATACTACACAGATTTATACTATATGGAACATACTTTTTTTAGCAGGTGTGAAGTAATTACTTATTGTGACGAATGGATAGAGGAGACAATAGCAAGTAAAAACAGGTCTTTATTAGAATGTAAAGCACCAGTCTCAGAGTGAATAGAACAGCAGACAAAGTTCTCAGTAGAATGAGAGGATCACAGATGCAGTTCATAGGAGAGGTGACGAGACCACTAGATCCTTCTACATGCGATGGTAGTCTCAGATGACGATGACGAGGTAGAGCAGGTTTGCGTGTGCAACTCGATCCAGATGGTCAGACATGAAGTGAAGAACCCAGTGCTGGTGAAGAGAAAAGACAGAACTGCAACGGCGAACTTCCAGACGAAGACGGGGCAGGAAACACAGGGAGCTGAAGAAACAGGAACACAACAGGCAACATCCACAAAACAACGATCTGACAAACACAAGACGCACGAGATGAGTATAAATAGGCAGTAGTAATGCACAACACCTGTCGCTGATAATCCCGGAGGATAATTAGCGACCACACCCACACACACACACATTCATTCACAAAAATACACACACACAGCGCGAGGAAGCGTCCATGAATTTCTCAACCGTGACACTTATTCAAAATAAGTACCTACTCAGGAGAGTATGCGATTTCGGATGCAGCCTCTGTCTCCAAGCAATCGCATCATTACTGCGTGGCACAAGCTGATTGGCCTCTGCGGATCCTACAGCCAATGAGATTGCTTGCTCAACATTTAAATAGTCTGGTTCATTGTTTGTGTTTTTTTTTCAAAACACTAAACAATGTTTCATGGCCTGTGTTAATCAATGAAACACATACATACACGCTCAACATCATGTTTGATGTTTTACACGTTGTGTTGATACAAAAAGTGAATAATTAAGCATATAAGGAAGCTAGCATGTTTGCTTGTTGAGTCGATAGCAGCAGCAGTAAATACGCCTGTTCAAAATCATGTTTTATATTTTACAAGTTATTTATGATGCAAGGAATTTTAATCAAGCATAAGCAAATCTAGCATGAGAACATGCACTTGAGTCACTAATAATAACAGCAGCAGGAAGACATCAGGTTACAGGCAAGCATAGTGCTATGGCTTAGGCACATAGCAGGTTTAAACCTAACCCTCCACCTCCCCCAGCTCCACTTGCTTAGATCTGCTACGGGATGAATTTCTATTCATGCAGCAGCAGCAGCAGCAGCAGCATATCTTACATGCACACAAGTGTCTATGTATCTATTAGTAGAAGCAAGTCCATAGATCTAGACCAAGACCAAATACATTGACATTGTCATATTCAATAACATGCTAAAATTATTCAGAGAGTTGTAGTGATTTAAATAGTCTTTTTAAAAAATATATATATATTATTAATCTTTATTTCAGTTTTAGTTTGGGTTATTTTAGTACATCAAGTTAAAATGAATGAAACTGAGAAATATTGCCTTGCCAACTAGCTGAAATAAGCTATTTAATTTTATTTTAGTTAATATTTCTTTATTTCAAAAGGATGAAAATGTTTTTCAGGTTTTTAGTTAACTGTAATAACCCTGATACATCTCTTGCATTTGTTTGTACATTAAAGTCTGTCAAAAATAATAGTACGTTCTATGAAACGTATGTGTGCTTATGAATACTAATGCGATCACATTGCGATTCAATGTAGAAGTAAATGGGATTGATTATGAAAAGTGGAAATCTGATTTTGTGGAAATGCCACTGACCAGGGCAGGATTTAATTAAGCATATAACATGTGCTATCTCAGTTATACAGTACGATTACTCCAAATTTTGCAATTTTTGCTTGGTTTCTTGCAGGACCCATCCCCCAACCAGGGCCAACATCTCATCTAAGTATCAGATGAAAAAACACAAAACAAACTTGGAAAGAAGTGCTAAACCAGCGGCAGTGCGAGAATAACTAATTGTTCACCCCAAGATACTTCGCATTTTCTGTCATCAAAGGAGCTCCAACTAGCTAAAATAGCTAATTTTTGTCTTACAAAAAAAATTGCTAAATCAATGTACAGCATTTGAATAAATTCCATGTTTTCTAACAATTTTACAAGCCACCCAGGGAGTGAGAGCCTTTTTACTTGAAATTAACATTCTCTGTAGATTTTAAAACAACTGTTTTGTAGCAGATTCAAGAAACTAATCAAAGTTTGAGATGAATAGTGCAAACATGGAGCGAGATAGCAATGTTACAGATGTTAAAGCAAAAAGTGTTACAATATTCCCCAGTCTCCCCTACTCCAGACTAACAAGGCACACCAGGAAACCATCAAGGCTGGGTAGAGAACAATGAAAATATCACACTAAAAGGAAGAAACATTATACAATCCTGCTGAAACTTACAGAAGCTATAACATTATTTTAGCTGAGTGGACATTTTGGTAAACACAGGCCATTCAGTCCAAACCATTCAAATTGTCAAGTTCTTTTTAAAGATGTTCATTATGTAATTGATAATGAGTAATAGTAATTACTCATTATGCAACATGGCATTTTTTAACCTCTTAATCTTTAAGCAATTTCATAACTTGCTCTGACATATATGAGGCTGTACTGCAGTTAGGCCAGTCGTGTTGAGATCTGCTTTTATTCTACTCCGTATACAACACTCACTTGTCACAGCAACAAATGAACAAAACCATGCCTCACCCTATGCTTTTTTCCATGTTCAATAAATCATTTCACATTGAAACACGTCACAATACTGGAATAAAGTTGGTGGCATCTTCCAAATTATGCAGACTTTAACATAATACTTTTTGGTAAAGGAAAACTATATAGATATGGTAAGACTGCACATCTATAACTGTCATGACTTTGAAGTCTTATCCTCAGCCTGGTGAAATATAATCTAATTTAACTGAACAATTTATTACCTGAACTTCTTTAGGTATGCTACTTCCTTTCTGGCTATGGCGTGCTTTATTGAGAGATTTTGCAGGAATATCTGAATTTGACAACGGAAATCTGTCAAGAGCCAGGTGGCTGTGACACAAAGTTAAGAGCCTAGAAATCCAATGCATGACAGAGTGGCGTATTTGATGCTAGGGCTGCATATGGATTTTGGATGCCTGTCACTACATGTTACAACATACTGTAATCAAATCATCTGTATCAGCAAACATCTGCAGAGCCCTGTGAGCTGAAGAAAAAAAGTGACAAATCAAGTTAGACACTCTCTACAAAGTAAAAGAGCTCAGGACTAAAAGCATACGCTTCTAGAAGCAAAAACAAATCGTGTGACCTGAAATGACTCAAGCGTTTTTGGTGATCAAATGTGTCTTGTGACCATTTGTGTTAGGATTTCATCTTGACCCTCCCATCTTTGTGTGAATTGTGTTCGTAACATACAATTTCCCAATGTTACCCAATGTTATTTCGTCCATTTCTCTGTAGTGCAAAGTGTCGCGCACAAATATGTTTGACCATGAACCCATATTAGGTGGCCGACAAGCAAATTAAAAAGAAGGCGAATAAAAATGGATAAAACCGATACCGGAAAAAAGTATGGATGGCAACTGTGATTTCAATCGTAATCAGTGTGTTTTGGTAAAACACAAAGTTACTTCAAAGTGCACTTCATCCTAAGACACATCCCAGTATGATCACATGTTAAGGTGCTGTCACATAGAAAAAAAGAATTAGCCATTGTCCATTGTCAGTAGTGTAGAAATAAAGCACAGCTCACACAGAAACACACTTTGAAACCAAGCAGCTTTCTGTTGGTCAGCCAGCACGGCGAATTTGCATAAATTCAAGTCACCTTTATTTATATAGTGCTTTATACAATACGGATTGTTCCAAAGCAGCTTTACAGTGATTTAGAAGACAGTAATGATCAGTGATGTTAACCGAATTCAATTCTGCTGTAAAGTGTTGATCCCTTGTGATCAGCTGTCAACACTTCAGACAACTTGAGAAGAGTTTCTGTTTGACGAACCTAATTAATGTAATCCATCAAATATCCCTGAATACTTGAACTGCAGCAGATCTACGCAGAAACCAAATACATTAACATTGTCATATTCATTAACATGCTAAACTATTTAGAGATTTGACATGATATACTGTATACATTCTCATATTTACACATTTTATACATTTAATTAAAATGTAAAAAAATCCTGCCATTCAGCAGTTGGAATCACGAACCTCCGCCCAAAATAAATCATGGTGTAATCAGGCCTGTAGTTGTAAAACATAAAGAAACAGTTCAGTGTGACTTCCATCACCCCTATTAACGGATGCAAGTGTTTCCATGTCACCAAGTCAAATTGACAGGAGCAAAATTGCACTTCTGCAGCAAATTAGCCATATTCAGGCTGGATAATTGTTTCTTTAGTACTCCAAGCACATGTCTGTCAGTAGATTGATGCACCATAAATCATCTGTAGGGCCGCACCTGCTAGTCAGAACAACCTGTCAACATGACGGCTGCCTTAGCAGCCCCAAAAACACATTTCATTAGAGCGACAGGATGATATTACCAAAAATTGAAAAGAAACCGGCATCCCAGACAAATCACAAAGCAGCTGTCAACACAGGAAATACTAAAAGTATTGGGCACCTTTTCCTAACTGAACCATCTGGCAGTCATGGCACCAGGGAGTGATTTTAAACAGAAGGTGGAACAAATCTTCTTAAAAAAAAAAAAACATTTTCAGTTTCTACTCACTTGTAAGGGCTGAAATTATATATTTGACCAGCGTTTAATGCTGTCTCTGTCACTTTCTGACTCATCGTGTAATATATATGCTAATTTGCTTAACTTATCAGACTAAATCCTTGGATTCCTCAAAACATGTCTGATGTAATATGAATTGCGGAGGAGTTTGAGAGTTATTACCAAAGTGAAGTGGAGAAATAGTGTGGGGGTGAGTTTAATATAGTGTTGAGTGGCTTCTTCATTACATTTGTTGTAATGCATTTTATGTGTATGGGTGTTAAATAATACCTTTAACACATGAAGAGTACTCATCCGCATGTCGTTCTAAACCTGTATGACTCTCTTTCCTCTGTTGAACACATCTAAAAATGACCAAAAGCACCCATTAGTGTAACACCCAGACTTCAAAGTCTTCACCCTGAAGGTTCTATTTCCAAATTTTACCTTCTATGAGTTGATGAGATTATACAAGATCATGCGGTTCCCAAAGCCAACTATTATCGCAAGTTCCATCGTTACCCAAACAGCAGCATAGCGTCGGCCCAGATCCGGCCCACATTAGGGCAGTGTGGAATCCATGTGTACCAGATGTGGGCCGGCTCTAGGCCGACACTATGTTGCTGTCTGGGTACCAACACAATTCACAATTCAATGACCAGAAAAACGAATTGGTTACTGATTTTAAAACTTGTGTGAAGTGCTATATGGTTATTCTGTCAGCCCTGTCGGTGTTAACTAACTCAAAATACAGGAATCAACAGGAGATAAACCATGCTAAACGCAAACGTTAACGAGAACCACAGGTTAACGAAAAACACAGGCATATAAATACTAAGAGCAAACAAAGATAATTGGATAAACGCAGGTGATGCAAACGAGGGGACTAATGAGTAACCATAATAACAAGAGGGTAATGAGTAACCTGTCAGACTGTCATTCATTTTCTTTCTTCAGTGGTTTAATCTCAATTAATTTTTAAATCGAAGTTAAATACTTTCCAAATGTATACTTGATATGAAAATCCCCCAAAAATGTTGTATGTTAGTGTTGAAACAATGAGTGATAGACAAAGAAAAAACACATTAGCAGCAAGCTTTTTATTTTAGTAATCAATTTTTTGGGGGTCCCCATGAGAAAAGTGGCTTATACATCATACTAAATTATGTTTTTGTTGTTGTTGTTTATGTAAAAATACACTGTAGAGTGTGCAATGCATTTGTAGAGTAGTCTGGACAGTAGAAATCATCATGTCTATGGAAAGTCCCCTTAAAACATGGAAACCCAACATTTGTATGTTCTTGTGCATGCAAGGTGTCAACAGTGGACAAAACCTGTCAGTGCAAAACACGGACCACTTCATCTGGTACTAGAATCCACAGCACTGTTTCAGTCAACATCCGCCTCCGACTGGTACATTGCAACAAACAAGGACGTTAACAAGCTTTTCTGGTAGTCACCTCCCCATACCCTCAGACCAACCTCATTATTTTCCCTCATGAAACCACAGCGGCAGATTCAGGTCCATTCTACAGTACCAGCGCTTTTATTCATTTCTTTTCTTCCTCTATTTCAAGCCCTTATAATTACACAAAGGATTCACACTACTTTGAAGTCTGTCGGTTTGATAGAGACGTGAGCCTATGGGCTTTGGGATGAGGGTACACACTAATTTAAGCAGGATTTCACATCTTTACTGCCCCTTATGAGGATTAAAAAACCAGTAAAAAGCTGAACGTTGGCTAGAAATGAGCTACACCACGGTCACATGATTTCAAAACCACCACCATTAACCCTCTGGGGACCAGAAACGCGCCGGCGCGTTTTGCTCGTTTTTTTCACATAGCAGAAAAATAGACTTAAAGTACTACCATCATTTCTGTTCATATAGAGTTAAGAAATATGAGAAAATAATCTGTTAAATGTCTACTTTTTTATGTGCCCACATAGAATCGAAATAAAATATTGTGCTTTTGTAAAATAAAGAATATAAACAGGGTGTGCGTTCTGCCTCTCAGTCACCGTGAACTTTTTTCCTGGAGCACGTCTCTAATCTTCAACAAAACTCAGCAAATACTATTCACCCAGACATGAGCAATATATCTTTTAAATCATTTGAGTTTGTACTTTTAAATGATCCGATTCAAAACTAAAATAAATATTCTCCGTTTATGTAATCTATATAAAAAGAGAGACGTGTCAGACATTCTAATTATCTTTCTCTCAGCTCATTATCTCCGGTAATGTGACACGCCCACGGAGAGCACGCGCTATTCAAACGCAAATACGTGAAGCACCACATTGAGACGCGTTAACGCCCATAAACTCTGAAAACACACTATATTTTTTAGTCAGATTAATCTACTGTCATCTTGAGCGGCTATGAGGAACAATCCTGGGACATTTACCTACCTCAGAACAAGTGCTGGTTTATTTTCACCACGAGGAGGAGCAACAGACTCAGCTGAGAAGTGTGTAAGTGTTTTATGCTTGTGCTTTGTTCTAATCGCGATATAGAATAACGTTAGTGCCTGTAAACGGAAAAATAGCATACTGTTTAAATGTGAATCATGTTTCTCTGTGTGTGTGTGTGTGTGTGTGTGTGTGTGTGTGTGTGTGTGTGTGCGTGCGTGCGTGCGTGCGTGCGTGCGTGCGTGCGTGTGTGTGTGTGTGTGAATGAATGAATGAATGAATGAATGAATGAATGAATGAATGAATGAATGAACGCACAGATACGCACTGTTATAGATGAAATAAAAGACATTTTGTTGACTAGTTTTGGATAGAGTATAAAGTTTTTACTCTAAAATAGACATCAAATAAGCTTTGTTAGGAGTTTCTGCTCATATGTTAAATATATAGTATGTTTTGTCAATAAACTAATCAACTAAGATGTTATCTAGTGTTCGTTCCAATCCAAGCTAAATCAAAATAATGAATCCTCAACTTTGAAATATGTATGATCAAACTAAGACATTTATGGAAAAGACCATTTTCTTTTCAAGATTTTTCCAACTCTAACTTTGAACTGAAATAAAACCTTGTCTATATGGTGAAGGGTGTGTGATAGATGTGTCCAGACGTATGCACCCTGTATTTTAAAGAAGAACATTTAATTATTTGTGATACATTTTTCATTCACAAAGAATTCAAGGACATTATTCATGTCCCTAAAGTTTGGAGTTTTCCTCATTTTTTTAATTAAGGCATTACGATTTTTTATTCCTCTTTTTAGTCAACTTTAGCATGGGTGTGTTCACTTATTCTAAGCAGTGTGTTTGTGTGTGTTGTAAATACATCCAAACAATCTAAAAGCCATTCTTTTTTAAATCTCCTCATTCTTTCTGCAAGGCTCTTCATAATGATATGGCCTGATAGCACCTAATAGGGCCATTATGGGAGGGTCTTTGTCTTTCTCAGGTGTGAAATGGATACATACTAATGAGAGATCAAGCCTCCTGGCATAAAGCTTTCTCAAACAAAACACGTCATACACATTCTAAAAGACTTTATTGACTTATCTGAATGAGTAGTCAGGATGTTTCTCACATAGTTTTGGAGCAAATATTCTAGACTATGTGATACAATTTTCAAAAGTCTTGTGAAGAAATAATCAATATGTGTTTTGTGGCCTTATTTCAGAAACTTTTATTTTTATTTTTTTCAATAACCACGCATAAATAATATTCTCTCAAAAATACAAACATGTACATGCATGTTGCTAACATATTATGATAGCCCCGTGTGTGCTATATAGAGTGAATTTACACCTTTGCCATTAACATGTTTATAAATAACTGAAAAAAGCACAAATGTCAGTGCATGTCAAAACATCCCAAGGGCCCCAAAAAACCTTTCGTCCCCAGAGGGTTAACCCTCTGAGGTCTAAGGGGTTTTTGGGGTCCTTGAGGTGTTCTGACATGCTCTGACATTTGTGCTTTTTTAAGTTATTTATAAACATGTTAATGGCAAAGGTGTAAATTCACTCAATATAGCACAAACTGGGCTACCGTAATTTCTGAGCAACAATTATGAAACATGTTTGTATATGTGAGAGAATATTGCTTATGGATGGTTATTGAAAAACTTAAAGTGTCTGAAATAAGGCCACAAAACACATACTAAATATGTGTCCACAAGGCTTTTGACTAATGAGTGTTGTTGCCTAGAATTTTTGCTTCAAAATGATCTGAAAATCATCCTGCCTAATCATTTACACAAAAACATACACTGATTTAAATTTTATTAGACACCTTTTGTTTGGGAAGGCAATATGCGTGGAGGCGTGTTCACACCTAAGAAGACAAAGGCCGGATAATGTGCCGCATAATGAGCTGCATATTAATTAGCCCTTTCACACAGGATCCCAAAGAATGCAAGGACAAAAGAAATCATCTATATAGCCTATACATATTTTACAATTAGAAATTGCAACCAATTACAAATAGGTTACAATTACAACAACAATTACAATTTTAACAATATTTCAAGTGTATTTCTTTGTAAAAAGTATACATTTTATCATACGTATTAAAAAAGGTAAGGATTCATTAGTTTCAATATTGGAACAAACACTATAATAACATCTTAGTTGATAATTCAATATACCTACTTTATTTTTGACAAAACATCATACTATAGTATATTTAACTATGAGCAGAAATTGGTGAACACAAGCGTACCTATTTAATGTGACAGTAGTCTTTTTTTACAGTCAAAACTTTATAATCTATCCAAAACTAATCACAAAATCTTGTCTAAACATTCATATTTAGTCTGTAATATATTGTGAATGATATATTAGTATATACATGTGAATTTGCAGCTTGTTGCTTATACAGACATTTTATTTGAACATATTTCAGTCTATTTTTACTCATCTTAGTAGGCTATAGCAATATAGTTTGGATGTGTTCATGTAAACATAACGTTTACTAATGTACTCTATGTTTTTGTGTAAATGATTAGGCAGGATGATTTTCAGATCATTTTGAAGCAAAAATTCTAGGCAACAACACTCATTAGTCAAAAGTCTTGTGGACACATATTTAGTATGTGTTTTGTGGCCTTATTTCAGACACTTTAAGTTTTAGTTTTTTCAATAACCATGCATAAGCAATATTCTCTCAAAAATACAAACATGTTTCATAATTGTTGCTCAGAAATTACGGTAGCCCAGTTTGGGTTATATTGAGTGAATTTACACCTTTGCCATTAACATGTTTATAAATAACTGAAAAAAGCACAAATGTCAGAGCATGTCAGAACACCTCAAGGACCCCAAAAACCCTTAGACCTCAGAGGGTTAAACAGTCTTTTTGCGGTTTACAGTCAGACACTATTCAATATCGCGATTAGAACAAACCACTTAAGAATAAATGACTTACTACATCAGCTGGATCCGTTGCTCCTCGAAATGAAACTACCAGCACTTCTGGTACATTTTCCAGGGTTATTAGATAGTAGGCTATTATTCCTCACAACGAAAGGATACGCTGTGTACACAGCTGTACAAGATACTTACTAAACACGATGTGTTTTATAATCCAGCTGGTGGGCGTTGGCATGTTTGAATGGCTTGCCTTAGATCATTTGCGTTTGAATAGCGCGCGCTCTCCGTGGGCGTGGCACATTAACGCGTAATTAGGTATAATGAGCTGGAAAGAAAAATACTGACATCTCTCTCTTTTCATACAGATTACATAAACTGAGAATATTTGTTTTTTTATATGTAACCGGGTCAAAAGTCACTAAAGTTAGTTACTGAACTGTTTAACAGAGTCCTGTTTAAGTGAACTGCATATGTGAAGTGTTGGAGTGCTTTTCTCAGTTATGGACGTAAAGTTACGCTGGCCCTTTAAGAAACGTCACTTCTGAAAGTGTCGCGAGAACTGAGTGTGAGCAGCGTGCTTTCCCAAAGTGGTCGTGGAAGCTGTTCATGCGGACGCTGTGCTGAGTTGAAGGTGACAAATGGCGCTTTTCCACTACACAGTACCAGCTCGACTCGGCTCGACTCGGCTCGGCTCGGCTCGGCTCGCCTTTGTTTGCTTTTCCACTGTGTAAAAATTGTACCTGTACCTGCTTTTGGGTTCTTTTTTTTCGTACCACCTCCGGCGAGGTTCTGAGCGAGCTGAGGCGATACTAAAATGTGACGTAATACAATGCCGACTGCTGATTGTTCAGAGAGAATCGTCACTATTCACTGCGTCATCATTGCACGAGGCAGACGGAGTATCCTGAATAACCAGAGAATAACCCCGCCATTTTTAAATAAGTTTCATTTTGCTGCCCTCAGCCTCTCATGAAACAACGTTTGTCTTCTTGCTGTGAGAAACAGCCACATCCCGAGGATCAAAAACAGCATACACTTGATTTCCTCCATTGTCCTGTGTGTGTGGGTAGCGGATGTGTGTCACGTATAAGATTAAGATCACGGCAGTTTGCTGCGGCTTCGCTATGACGACCGGGTACTATTTGTGGCTGTACTATCTGCAATGGAAAACGGAGCGAAAAGCGAGCCGAGTCGAGGCGAGCCGAGGCGAGTCGAGCCGAGTCGAGCTGGTACTGGTAATGGAAAAGCGGCAAAAGTCAGTGATATAGTGAAATAGTGAGAAATAAGGACTTTTAAGAGTGTAAATTGTTCTTAAGTGCTTTGCAAGACCGGATGGTCGTGTATTGCGTCGATTGATGGTGATTTCTGTCGAGAATCATCTCGGTGTGGGGAAATTCCAACAACACAATTCATGAGAAGCGAGAGTGATAAAAACATTATCATTACCGTGAAATGAGTACTATTGTGTGTATAATGTGATGTGTAACAGTATTTTTGATCTGGGATACTTCCGTCTAATAAATTAGAGGGGAGAAGGTGTGTTACTGGGCCGAGAGTGAGACATCAGAGGAAAATTCAAGTGCGTCTTTCACTGTGAAGCTGTTTATGGGTCATTAAGTGGTGACAAAGAGTAAGTTCGAACTTTGTTCATTTCATGTGAATGTACAAGTGTTTATGTGAAAATGTGAGATATTGAGTGTAAAAGTGTGTGATCGTTTTGAAAGGTTTACGCAAATACTGGAAGTGTGATTTGTAATATTCATTGTATTGTATTTTGCTTGTGACAAAGCAGCTTTCCTGGTAATATGTGATGACAAATGCTATAACCGTTTGTGTATGTGTTTTCTAGAGAGAAAGGCTGCTACTGTTGTCTATGTTAGTCAGACTGAGTTTGTGAAGGTTTCATTTATGTTGTGACGGAAAACAAAAGAGACAGTGAGACTCATTTTGATGTGAAAAGCCAACTTTATTGTTTTAGTTCAATTTACACAATCCTGTCTAATTTAAGTTCCTGAAATCCTGCTTAATTAATGCTGCGCCATTCAAAACGCAGTCTGGAATAAAAACCCCTTTATAATTCTAGCTCTGTGTCCAGTGTCGTCACTATCTTCCACACCGGGCCACATATATAAATTAATTCATTTAAAAGAAGAGAGTTCAAGCTTCATTATGGAAAAACACTCGTGCCTGTATGACAAGTATTCGCGGAATTACAGTTAATTTTCGGACGCGTTTCAGAATGGACTTAACTGACAGAGAGAAGGCAGAACGCGCATCATGTTTGTTTTTCTTTATTTGGCGAAAAGCACAACACTTTGTTTTTATTGTGAGTATCCACAAAAAAAATAGACACTTATCAGGATCTAATGATGTACAACACTTAATATGTTAGATCAAAATCAACAGAGTATTTTGAGTTTCTTTTGTACTGATAAGAAAAAAGCGAGACTATCGCTTGAAACGAGACTTCAAGAGATTTCCACGACGCGCACGCGCGAGAACTTAACTGAAGTAGTTGAAGGAGATCGCAATTCTCGCGCATGCGTCGTGGAAATCTCTTGAAGTCTCGTTTCAGGCCTACAAGGAAGAAAAGGAATAGTCGAATAAAGTCGTTATTTTTGTTTTATTTCCGCACAAAAAGTATTCTCGTCGCTTGATAAACTTATAGTTGAGCCACTGTTGTGACATGGAATATTTAAACATTTTCTTCATTGACTTTCTGGGCCGTCAGGATTCATTCCCTTAGGGAGCCTATGGAGGAGTGATCCAGCTGTCACATATTTTCAAAAATATCTTTGTGTTCCGAAGACGAACGAAGGTCTTACGGGGTTGGTACAGCATGGGGGTGAGTGATTAATGACTTAATTTTCATTTTTGGGTGAACTAACCCTTTAAGGGGCCACCGGAGGAGATTTGAGATCAGTAGTCAAAAAAAGACTTGACCCTACCTTCGCCAGCAATAATTTTGTCTATGACCCTCCAAAATGATTGTGAAAACAGGCATGACCTGCCCCGATAATTTATTGATTACTTCTGTACTGGTTTGCGCTTGGAAAAGATGTTCAGATAGCCATTCCATGATAAACGACTAAAGGGCTGTAACAATAGACCAAACCTACAATTCGGTTCGTATCACGATTTTTGATTTGAAAAAAAAAAAAATCATGTTTTCGGTGCTGATGACGCGTGTTCATGTAAAATGTAAGGGTGGTGCTGCCAATAAAGTATCTTAAAGCTGCCACAAAGAACCAGCAAAAGTAATGATTATGAATAATATAGCAAGGGGATATTTTAATTGTTTATTAATAAACAAGTCTTTGTCAGTGTCGGCTACAAATATAAAGGTGACGATGCTGACTCGCAATCTTTGCAGTAGTGAACGCGCCAGAGAGAAATGCACATTTCATACGGATTACATAAGCAGAGAGCAGTCTGCAGTCTGTTTTCTTTCGTTTTGAATTGTTCTGTTAAAAATTAGACATATCAAGTTTTCTATATATTTATCAGGTCTGTGAGGCAAGTAGCCTACCTTAGGCTGTAAGCTGTGTTTCGGTTCATTTATTAGACGAGAGTCCAGGTCAAGCGCGGGCGCCTCCGTGTCATGATGATTTTCTACTATATTTACTTCTAATTTATTAAATCCAGGCAATTGGTTGATGAAACATTGATAAATTAATAAAATTAAGATACAATTAAGATACAATTAATAAAATTGCTTTGTGCTTTCTCTTTGAGGTCTCTGTGAAAGTTTTAAAGTCACTTTCAGAGCGGTCATGTCCGTAATGGAGAACTGTCACGTCCATAACATTGTTTTTTCCCTCATAAATGCGAACACGAAAAAATAAAAAGAATATTTTGTGTTATGTGTATTAACAGTCTCAAACCAGGACAATTCGATAGATGGTTGTTGTGGTCATGTCATTATTTCGACATATGTGTGCATGCAACAATCAAGATGTGCATTTGTAAATCCAGCTATATTTGCTTCTTATTAATTAAATCCAGGCAATTGGTTGATGAAAAATGTATTAAAATTAAGATACAATTTATACAAAACGAAATTCACTTTAAAGAAAGGCTTTCTACAAAACAACAATTAATGAAGAGGTCAAAATCATGCCTGGCCATGTCTCCCGATATATTGCGTAGGCTAGCCTATACTTTTCATAATCAACATAGATGGGGAAAAAAAACATTATAATAAATATGAAACTAAATGCGCTTATTATGGCTACAACACATATACAGACTATATTTGTTCAAATTGCTGCACATTCATTTAATTCAGAATTTTGCACACAAGTTGAAAGGCATTTGTTTGTGCATAGTAAAACATATCTGCAACATTTATCAAGTTCACTGATTGATAATTGTGCATGCATTTATTAATCATTATGATACTAAAATCATAATAAAGTAGTAGGCTTCCCTTTCAATAGTCCAAATTCGTGGTGGCGCTGCCATTTTCGTCTTTCTTCTGTGGATTTCTTCAGCTCCTGATTGGTCAAATTGAGATAGATCGACAAATCGCCTCATTCAACCGCACAGCGCACACACCTCACGAATTCAAGCCTACAGCTCCCAAACTTTTTAGACATGTTTAAAAATTATTGTGAGGTCGAGAGGTTCGGCTCGGCTCGTATCTTCCTAGCACACGACACGAGCCGCAACATGCGAGCACAACCGATTTCCACGCCATTTCTCCCGAGTGAAAAAAAATAATCTGCGAGCTCGTAAAACAGCAAAAAATCGCACCGTATAAGCCTGCCTTAAGGGAGTATTAATATACAAACAGACGTTTCAGTATTAAATGCATTTTCTGAGAATTTATATTTCAAGTTTTGACTGCAAATGTCACGTCCATAACGCTGGAATTGCCCAATTTTAAAGAATTTATCCTCAACTAGTTTTTTTGGTGTAGGTCTGTATTTTATTATGTTAACTTCAAATAATACTAATAGCAATTTAAAAATGTGGTAGCCCTATGTTCAACACATCACACTCCACTGTTATGGTGGCAATTTCAGTAGATTTACTCACTAACATTGCTGTGGAAACACAATAAGAATGGAAACTAAAATATGGTAGTATCGCTACAGCGCACATTATATCAGCTGCAGTTCTGGCGCCTCAGTCCCAATACTGTAAAACTTGACGTACATTCACATCACATGTTAATGCAGCGGTAGAGTAACACTCACAGGACACTGCACTTATTCGCAATCACAAAAGTTCATTATTTGCTTGTGCTTTAAAACTTTGCCGGGTAAACATTTCATTGGCGTTCTGTTCTAATGCACTTTGTCTGAGCGCGTACTGAAGTGCGCGCGCACTGTCAAACAGCGCCAAACTGGATTTTTGTTGGGTCAGACCCATCTGATAGCGATGGGGGGCCGAGACCGATAGAGCTATAACTACATATGAAAAATATGCACCAAACAAGCCATTTTGAAATTTAGCTGTTTTGATGAATACAAAAGTTGGGTGACCCTCCCCTATAGACTAAAACAAGTTGGGTGACCCTCCCCTCAACAAAGAATAAAAAGACATGACCCTCCCCTATTTTCCTCCGGTGGCCCTTTCCGTAAATACCGAACGGTCCCTTACAAATAAAAAAAAGGGTACAACGGGGCTGAAGGTGCCCCAGGGTAAAAGGCGCCTTTGATTTTATTTTCCTATAAACTAGGGATGCTTTAAACTAGGGAAAATTATCAGCCGAAAATGGCATTCTGAAGAAAAAAAAGGCCGAAAAAAAGGCAGAAAATATAGGCTAAGCCGAAAATATGCCACCTAATTCAACGATTAAGTTCCACTCTGGCGCAGCATGTTTTGCGGATCATGGCTTCACTTCTGAAGATGCACAAATTCGAAGCGACTGCTCAGTGTTCCGCTGTGTGTGCGCTGTGCTCTCCGGTCCTGCTCAAAATGTTCCACTCCGTGTGTGTCAGATTCTCTGGACTTGTGTCTGTTTGCAATAGCCCTACTGCTGTAACATGATGTGTTACTATGGCGACAGATCAATTCCAATAATAACCGAGCATACAACTGATGCTGGCGCGTGCGGTAAATGACTTCCGCGAGAGGATAACAGATCTACACGCGAGGAAACGGGAACTCGCAAGCTCATTCAAAAACCGCGCGCCCGCAAGACATCTCCTTTGCACGCAATACAAGCCATCGCGCGCGTGCATGTGTCATGGGAACGCAAGAACGGCTGGAGACAAGTGCAAGTGAACAGTGATTTAATGATGATAGTTGAAGCAGTACAGGATGATGTTAAACAGGTGACACAGGGACTTCGGTGGTCAGGATCCGTGATGAGATGAGAAGTGCGGTGATGATAACGGCAGACGAAACCCAGTGACGAAGACGAGAAACAGGAACACAAGGCAGGAACTGGACACTGGAACACCAACACGACGACATCAAACAACGATCTGACAAAGGGAATGAGATGACGGTGAGTATTTAAGGAGTCCTGGGATTGATTGCAGCTGGTGATGAATGACGATCAGCTGGAGCGGATCAGGTGATGTCATACACTCACACTAACTACACACGTGCATTCACACAACAACATAAACACAAGACTAGAAGGAACAGAGAATATGTCTACCGTGACAGTACCCCTCCTCCTAAGAACGCCTCCTGGCGTTCCCAGACTCCGTTACCTGTCGATTGTAATCATCGATAAGGGAGTGATCCAGGATGTCTCTAGCAGGCACCCAACTCCTCTCCTCCGGACCGTAACCTTCCCAGTCCACCAAGTACTGAAATCCGCGTCCTCTCCGCCTAGAGTCCAGAATACGATTCACCGAATATGTGGTCTCCCCATCTACGAGCCGCGGTGGGGGAGGAACCGGGACGGGCGGATTAATATGTGAATGAAACACGGGTTTAATTTTGGATACATGAAAGGCGGAATGGACCCTCCTGTACGCTGGAGGTAACTTGAGGCGGACTGCCACCGGACTAATGATCTTGGTGACAGGAAACGGGCCAATGAATTTGGGTGCAAGCTTATTAGACACGGTGCGCAGCGGAATGTTCTTAGTTGAAAGCCACACTTTTTGACCAACGACGTATACGGGAGGCTTTGACCTGTGGCGATCGGCCTTGGCCTTGGTGCGCGCCCCCACCTGGAGTAGAGTCTCACGGGCTCTGATCCAGGTGCGGTGACACCTCTGAACAAAGGCGTGAGCGGAGGGGACCGCAACCTCGGATTCCAGACTGGGAAAAATTGGTGGCTGGTAACCTACGCTACACTCGAACGGAGATAGGCCCGTGGCTGACACTGGCAACGTGTTGTGGGCGTACTCCACCATAGATAACTGTTGGCTCCATGAGGAAGGATTCTTGGAGACCAAACATCGCAACACTCTCTCCAAATCCTGGTTGGCCCTCTCGGTTTGACCATTGCTCTGGGGATGAAACCCAGAGGATAGACTAACCGTCGCCCCCAATAATCTACAAAACTCTTGCCAAAATTTGGACACAAACTGAGGTCCCCTGTCGGAAACCACGTCAATCGGGAGGCCATGTAACCGAAAGACGTGGTCCACGACCGTCACCGCTGTCTCCTTAGCTGAGGGTAATTTGGGTAAGGGAATGAAATGGGCTGCCTTCGAGAACCGGTCCACCACAGTCAAAACTACTGTGTTCCCCTGAGAGGGGGGGAGGGCGGTGATAAAATCTAGAGCGATATGGGACCAGGGTCTCGAAGGAACCGACAGCGGCTGAAGTAACCCGTCTGGAGGTCGATTGGAAGTCTTACCAGTAGCACAAACCGAGCAGGCCAAAACAAAATCGTGAATGTCGCGAGCCATAAGTGGCCACCAGAATCGTTGCTTGACTAAAAAGCTAGTGCGATTAACTCCTGGATGGCAAGCAATATTGGAGCCGTGACCCCACTGGATAACGTCAGACCGTAATCCCTCCGGCACAAACAAACGATTCGGTGGGCAACCGGGCGGAGGCGTTACCCCTTCTAAGGCCTTCTCGACCCTCGATTCGACCTCCCATGTGAGTGTGGAAACGAATAGAGTTTCGGGTAAAATGCACTCAGGAGTAGACGGGCGTTCGGAAAAATCAAATATGCGAGACAAGGCGTCGGGTTTGATGTTCTTGGAACCCGGACGATATGAAAGAGTAAAGTCAAAACGACCGAAAAAAAGTGCCCACCGAGCCTGCCTGGAGTTCAATCTTTTGGCGGTTCTGATGTATTCTAGGTTCTTGTGATCAGTCCAGACGATAAAAGGTACCCCCGACCCTTCTAACCAGTGGCGCCACTCCTCCAATGCTAACTTAACTGCCAACAGCTCTCTGTTACCAATGTCATAGTTACGTTCGGCTGGTGACAAACGATGGGACAAAAACGCGCAGGGATGCATCTTGTCGTCTGCCGGAGAGCGTTGGGACAACACTGCACCTACTCCCACCTCTGACGCGTCGACCTCCACCATGAACTGACGTGAGGGATCAGGGGCGACAAGGATGGGGGCTGAAACAAAGCGGCCTTTCAGTTTGGAAAACACGGCTTCCGCCGTGTCAGACCACCTGAACGTCGTTCTGGGGGAGGTCAAGGCGGTCAGAGGTGCGACTAGTTGGCTGAAATTACGAATAAAACGCCGGTAGAAATTGGCGAACCCCAGGAACCTCTGCAGGGCCTTGCGAGAATCCGGGGTTGGCCAATTCACCACAGCCTTGACTTTCTCAGGGTCCATCCGCATACCTTCAGACGACACGATGTGTCCCAAGAACGGAACCGACTGTGCATGAAAATCGCATTTCTCCGCCTTGACAAAAAGCCCATTCTCTAGCAACCTCTGAAGCACTCGTCGGACGTGTTGCACATGTTCCTGGAGAGAAGAAGAAAAAATCAATATGTCATCCAGGTAAACATATATGAACTGATCGATCATATCTCGCAACACGTCATTGACCAGTGCCTGGAAAACGGCTGGGGAGTTGGACAACCCAAACGGCATGACCAAATATTCAAAGTGCCCCCTGGGGGTGTTAAAAGCCGTTTTCCACTCATCCCCCTCCCTGATGCGAACCAAATGATAAGCGTTACGCAAATCCAATTTTGTGAAGATAGACGCTCCCTGCAACCTCTCGAAGGCTGAAGACATCAGCGGCAAAGGATAAGTATTCTTTACCGTGATGTTGTTCAACCCCCGGTAATCAATACAAGGTCGCAGAGATCCGTCCTTCTTCCCCACAAAAAAGAACCCCGCCCCCGCTGGAGAAGAGGAAGGGCGAATGAACTTGGTTGCTAGAGAATCAGAAATATATTTCTCCATAGCCTCTCTTTCTGGAATAGAAAGTGAATATAACTTGCCCTTAGGCGGAGACTTACCTGGCAGTAAATCTATAGCACAGTCATAGGGACGATGCGGAGGAAGAGAAGCAGCACGAGACTTACTGAACACCTCCTTCAGATCCAGATACTCTGCGGGCACGTTAGACAGATCCCCTGTTTCCTCCTGAAAAACAGAAACAGGCACAGACGAACAAGCAGACACGAGACAAGACTTATGACATTCCTTGCTCCACTCCAGCACTGATCCATGAAGCCAGTCCACCCGGGGATTGTGTCGGAGGAGCCAGGGATGTCCGAGGACGACGGGTGCCAGAGGTGAGTCCATGATGTAAAATGAAATTGATTCAGAATGGTTTCCGGAAGTGGTGAGGGTAATGTCTTCAGTGCAAAAGGAAATAGTGGGGAGTTCTTGTCCGTTTAGTGCGTGAACTGCGATACTGTGGGTGAGGGGTCTGAGAGGAATCTGAATCTTCCGTGCAAAAGTGCGGTCCATAAAATTACCCTCAGCCCCAGAATCCAGAAGAGCGTGACAGTCGTGTTGTTGGACTGACCACCTAAGTCTTACCGGAAGGAGAGTGGAGGTAGATGTAGTCGATGAGGTCTTTCCAGCGGAGATCCCACCCGATAGTAGCCTCAATGTTACTATCGGGCTTGGCCTTTTACCGGACAATCGTATGCGAAATGTCCAGCCCCTCCACAGTACAGGCAAAGGCCCTGGGACCTCCGCCTCTCCTTCTCCTCCCGGGAAAGCCGAGCTCGACCCACCTGCATAGGCTCGGGATCGCAGATGGGGCTGACCACGTCCCTGCCGCTGGATCGTGACGGGTCGGTCCCTGCGAAGGAACGGGCGGACGGAACTCGGCGCTTGACCCGTGACAGTCGGTTGTCCACCCGCAGAGCCAAGTCGACCAACCCGTTCAGAGAGGTAGGAAGATCCAGGGCATAGATCTCCCTCTGGACGTGGTCAGCCAGCCCATGCAGGAACATATCCCACTGCGCCTCCTCGTTCCAGCCGCACTCCGCCGCCAGGGTCCGAAACTCAATGGAATACTCGGAAACCGATCTTTCTCCCTGCTGCAGCTCCGCCAATCTTCTGGCTGCCTCCCTTCCTGAGACAGCCCGATCGAAAACCTTCCTCATTTCGGCGGCGAGGGTCTGGAACGAGGTGCAGCAGTCGTGTTGATTCTCCCACACCGCCGTTCCCCAAAGCGCCGCCTTCCCAGTCAGTAAGGTGAGTACGAATGCCACCTTAGCTTGTTCAGTTGCAAAGGTGCCAGGTTGTAAAGCAAAATGCATAGTACAACGGGTCAAAAAAGCTCTACAAAAAGCTGGCTCACCGGCATAATGTTCGGGCACAGGAAGGCGGGGCTCTGACTGGGAGGGACGCTCAGGTGGTGTGGGACGAACGGCAGGTGTGGGCGGCGCAGTGGGACCCTGTAAGCGTTGGATCTGCTGGGTGAGCTCGGACACCTGCGTCACCAGAGCCTGTACTGCGCGGCCCGTGTCGCCGATCTCCTTCTGCTGTGAATCCATTCTCCTGATGCTATGATGAATAAAGTCCTCCATTGATCTCTGAGATACACTCGCTGCCTCCATTTGTGGGTCAGATCGTTCTGTCATGGGAACGCAAGAACGGCTGGAGACAAGTGCAAGTGAACAGTGATTTAATGATGATAGTTGAAGCAGTACAGGATGATGTTAAACAGGTGACACAGGGACTTCGGTGGTCAGGATCCGTGATGAGATGAGAAGTGCGGTGATGATAACGGCAGACGAAACCCAGTGACGAAGACGAGAAACAGGAACACAAGGCAGGAACTGGACACTGGAACACCAACACGACGACATCAAACAACGATCTGACAAAGGGAATGAGATGACGGTGAGTATTTAAGGAGTCCTGGGATTGATTGCAGCTGGTGATGAATGACGATCAGCTGGAGCGGATCAGGTGATGTCATACACTCACACTAACTACACACGTGCATTCACACAACAACATAAACACAAGACTAGAAGGAACAGAGAATATGTCTACCGTGACAGCATGATCATTCCCCACGCTCTCTCGCTTGATATGCTGTCGCCTGCTGCTTTTGCTCACTCGAACAGTTTGATTTTTGGCAGTCGAGGGGCGGGACTTGATGTTTTAATAACCTCGAAGGTCATTGGTTACTTCCCCTTTTCCGGAAGTCAGTTGTGATTGGACGCCTGTCCAATGACCCGTAGTTCACTTGACTTGAGACATGAGACATCACTTAATTTGTTTTATTTATTTTGGTTTATTAATGTGTAATGTGATATAATGTTAATATAGAATAGATTCTTCCCAGATACTTTATTAACAGGAAGTCTTACTAGTGATTGCATTGTGTTGTTAAGAGATATTTACTGTAATGTCGCATTTCCATGGTTATTATTAGCATTGCAAATGTACCCACATTTTTATACATTTTTACGTAATATAAGTGCTTCGTTATGTTTTCTATTAAATGTAAAAGGGGTTCTGGCTTCTCAAGTTAAGATACAGTACACAGCATGAATTATAGCTTACAAATGCCTTTTCAGAATTTGCTACAGAATACAGAGGAACAAAATTAAACCTGCAAATTATTAAACCCAGCTTAAACCCAGCAAATTAGATATTAAAATATTATATAGTGATCTTAATCATCTAACTTTTTGTAAGCGTTATAACCTAAAAAGAGAAATTACATTCAAAGTGAGATAACATGAGAGAAAGTGAGAAAACCCCAAATTCAAAATTAGAATATTGTGAAAAGGTTTTCATAAACTGTAAGCCATAATCATCAAAATTATAACACATAAAGGCTTGAAATATCTCACTTTGCATGTAATGATTCTATATATTATTTTCACCTTTTAAGTTGAATTACTAAAATAAATGAACTTTTGCACGATATTCTAATTTTTCAAGTTTCACCTTCATTACCACTATACTCCCATTCACCACTATTTACGTTTACCCAACCAAAATTATATTGGTTCTGAAAACCTCAGAAAAAAAGTGTCCATTAAATAGTTGCAACTATAACAAGGGCTTTGGATGAAAGATACATTAATTGTTTATATCAATAAGCAAGAGTTGTTGTGTAAGCTTTATTATTATTTTATTATCACCCTGCGTGTATTACTAGTATGTAAATTTTGAGTGGATTATTATATTTTCTATTAAATGTAAAAGAGGTTCTGGCTTCTCAACTTTTTCTTTTCTTTTTTTAAATGTTATGTTCAGATGGGGTGTAATCATTTATACTGTGTGTACTTGCCTCATACTTTCTCTTATTAGGTTATTATCTTACAAAAAGTTAGATGATTAAGATCACTATATAATATTTTAATATCTAATTTGCTGGATTTAATTTTGTTCCTCTGTATTCTGTAGCAAATTCTGAAAAGGCATTTGTAAGCTATAATTCATGCTGTGTACTGTATCTTAACTTGAGAAGAACCCCTTTTACATTTAATAGAAAACATAACGAAGCACTTATATTACATAAAAATGTATAAAAATGTGGGTACATTTGCAATGCTAATAATAACCATGGAAATGCGACATTACAGTCTGTAAATATATCTTAACAACACAATGCAATCACTAGTAAGACTTCCTGTTAATAAAGTATCTGGGAAGAATCTATTCTATATTAACAATGCATTAAATCACATTACACATCAATAAACCACAATAAATAAAACAAATTAAGTGATGTCTCATGTCTCAAGTCAAGTGAATTACGGGTCATTGGACAGGCGTCCAATCACAAATGACTTCCGGAAAAGGGGAAGTAATCAATGACATTTCAGGTTATTAAAACATCAAGTCCCGCCCCTCGACTGCCAAAAATCAAACTGTTCGAGCGAGCAAAAGCAGCAGGCGAGAGCATATCATGCGAGAGAGCGTGGGGAATGATCATGCGCATGCGCGATGGCTTGTATTGCGTTCAAAGGAGATGTCATGCGGGCGCACGGTTTTTGAATGAGCTCGCGAATTCCCGTTTCCTCGCGTGTAGATCTGTTATCCTCTCACGGAAGTCATTTACCGCACGCGCCAGCATCAGTTGTGCACTCGGTTACTATTGGCATTGATTTGCCGCCATATGTTACACTCACGTTACCCTCTCGTTCACTGATCCGATCCCTGCTATCTGCTCACATTCTCTGATAATAAAAGCTTTGTGGGACTACATTATTTAAGAATGTACACCTTTAAGAGGTGTATCTTTGTAAGGTGGGGCCCCAAACAATAACAAAAAATCATCCGAAATTTGCAGTATTTTTCCTTTATTAACGGCGCGTCGCGTGCTACTCACGCGCGTTCAGTCTGTAGCAGAAAAGCAGAGGCTGACAAACACACGAAAACTGGCAGAAATGTTTGCGTGCTGTAGCATCTGGACCAATCAGACACACACAAATTATTCATTATATTTAATGAATAAACCAGCAAACTCACTCTCCCAACAAAGGTCTATGAAACTTCCCCCAAAACTAACATCCCAAATGAAGTTAACACACTGGCAGAACCAAGTGTCCTGTTACATGACACATTAAGACTGATAAGACTTTTTAAGACCCCAAAAGGAATTTGCAGAGAGTTATGACTCTCACTTAATTATTGCTGAGAAGGAGAAATAAACCCTTTTAATGTACATATTCTACATCTAGCCACTTGAGAAATTTATAAACATGTATCTGAGTGAGTTTGCTGCCAGCAGCCATATCACCCTGTAGCCCAAGACTGGTGTCCCACTGAAGCTAAGCAGGGCTGAACCTGTTAGTACCTGGATGGGAGACTCCTGAGAAAACCAGGGTTGCTGCTGGAAGAGGTGTTAGTGAGGCCAGCAGGGGGCGCTCACCCTGTGGTCTGTGTGGGTCCTAACTCCCCAGTATAATGACGGGGACACTATACTGTCAAAGCGTCTTTCGGATGAGACCTTTAAACCGAGGCCCTGACTCTCTGTGGTCACAAAAAAATCCCAGGATGTCTTTCGAAAGAGTAGGGGTGTAACCCCGGCATCCTGGCCAAATTAGCCCAGTGGCCTCTGTCCATCAAGGCCTCCTAATCATCCCCATATATATACCAATTGGCTTCATCACTGTCTCCTCTCCACCAGTAAGCTGGTGTGTGGTGGGTGTTCTGGCGCAATATGGCTGCCGTCGCATCATCCAGGTGGATGCTGCACATTGGTGCTGGTTGAGGAGATTCCCCCTTTCATGTAAAGTGCTTTGAGTGCCGAGAAAAGCGCTATATAAATGTAATGAATTATTAATTAATGATCTAATTTTCCCATCTCATTATTTTCCTTTTATGTGGTTTGGCCAATGTCTTCATTCAACTCTTTTGGATTAATGTTTCAGACTTGCATACTATGGTTAAACAAAATCATGTGTAGCATGTTCACTCTCTATAAACTCCCATCTTCGTCCCCCATTTGTTCATTTACATTACGTTTTGCTAACTTTGTGACGCATTAGTATTATAAGAATCTTGAAGATTCTTTTGTTAAACACAATCCAATTACATGTTCAAAGGCCTGCTTGAACAAAAGGTCGTAAAGAAATTCCCTCCAAAGGGAACAACTTCTTATTGGCTCACACACCTCCAGAGGGTGTGACATCTTCACGCTATAAAAATCACTGATCACAGGATCACGCCTCTTAGTCTCTTACTATCTTAGTTCCTTTCTGAAATCCTGATGTGAAGATGATGCTGAACAAGAAGTTTTCTAAGGACCCCAAAGCTTGTGCCAGGCTGCGGCCTTGTCTTTCCATTCACCAAAGATCCTCTGACTCCCACTGGTTCTTTCACTCATCAAGACATCAGCAAAGATCAACTGGAGCCTAAACAAATTGCATCAGGACAGTTTAATTCAAATGGGCGAGACATGTAAGTATCAAACTTAGTCTCATTATTTGATACATTAAATATCCTTGAATTTGATCAAGTTGATCTGCTGAATTTCAAACAGTGCTATAACTTCTTACTTTCCTGTATTCAGCTTCAAGGGATAGTTCACCCAAAAATGAAAATTATGTCATTAATGACTCACCCTCATGTCGTTCCAAGCCCGTAAGACCTCCGTTCACCTCCGTTGTTTAATAAAGTCATAGTTTTTGTTATTTTCGGACCAAAATCTATTTTCGATGCTTCAAAACATTCTAACTAACCCACTGATGTCACATGGACTACTTTGATGATGTCTTTATTTCCTTTCTGGACAAGGACAGTATACCGTACATGGAGGGACAGAAAACTCTCGGACTAAATCTAAAATATCTTAAACTGTGTTCCGAAGATGAACGGAGGTCTTACGGGCTTGGAACGACATGAGGGTGAGTCATTAATGACATAATTTTCATTTTTGGGTGAACGAACCCTTTCAAAGCTCTCTTTCCCTTGGTAAACTGTATGCATGTTTATATGTGTATGTTAGAGTAGTTTAAAGGGGTGGTTCAGAATTTTGGACATCGGGCCTCATTTCCAAGTTAGCCTTAGTGTTATTTATCAGTTGGGAAAGTTTTAAAAAAATGTAATCCAGTCGTTCCAGTTGCATAGTTCGCCGGTGCTAGGCTAGTGCGAGTCAACGGTAACTGCTAGCCTGCCATTAAAAACAGTTTTACCCACTCCACAGCAAAAAGCAAATAAATTATAACGCCAGACTATCGATGTAAATGTCTGTTGAGAGAATAATGTTAGAAATCAAACTACCCTTTCATCGCATTACAGTAGTTATACTTTGTTCCCTGTATTTATTAGTGCAGTCTACAGCAGCGGCAGAGTGATATGTAGTTACCTAGACAACCGAGAGAGAGGTAGAGAGAGGTTGTGCAGGTTGTCCTGTGTTGACTCTAACGTACTACTTGATTAAAATAAAAAATAAATCTAAAATAGATATTAACAAAATAACTAATAAATATAATGCAATAATTAATTGAACACAATTAATCATTCCCCCTGATACATATATTTCCGTAATAAGACATTTTAAAGCCATTTTACACATTTGTCACAATTTATTGTGTATTAACTAATCGGCATATAATGTAGATAATATGATTTGAGTATGAATATGATATGTTTTTTTTTTTTTCAGATGAAAACTGATTGCAAGCTGCAGGACTAGCTCACAGCGAACACTGAACCAGACTATTTCAATGCTGAGCAAGCAATCTCACCGGCTGCAGAATCAGCAGTGGCCAATCTTCTTGTGCCATGTAGTAAATATGTGATTGCTAGCAAATTGCATAAAGGACCTATCAGCCTGCAACATCTAGAGTTTCATGACTGACCGGAACATATGAATGATGTAACTCAAATCGGACCTGTGATTTTTGCATGGCAGGACATAAAACAGATGCAAATATTGATTACAGGAAAATTGAGTTATGATGATGAACACTTTATTCCCAGGAACACGCTGAAACCACCCCGCGACAGCGTATTAAGGTGGCCTTGATTTTATTATGGAAAAGTACCACTTTAATTTCTTTCAGAAAATGTAAAACACTAGTCTGTAAAGTTTGCTCTGAAAGTGGGTTTCAACGCTATCTCACGACCAATTCGTACGAATGATTAAAAAGTGGCTAATTCGTACGAATTCGTACGACCTCACTCGTACGAATTCGTACGATTTGTCTAAACCCACGTGATGGGTAGGTTTAGGGGCAGGGTCAGGGGTAGGTCATTCGTACGAATTCATCCGAATTGGCCAACTCGAAAAATATGTATGATTTAGCCCAAATTGTACTAATTCGTACGAGTGAGGTCGTATGAATTCGTACGAATTAGCCACCTCGTAGAATTCGTACGAATTGCCGTGAGATTGGGTTGGTTTTGCAGTGGCAATCTCTATGGTCTAAGTCGTGTGTCTGAATACATCCACCTAAATTTAGGAGCAGTGTTAGTACTTGACCATGGCAAATGCCCCAGTTTCTCAAACGATTCCCACACGTATTTCCAAGACGTCATCTGCTCCTGGCATTCACATTCACAGATGAGTTTTGAAAAATATTTTTTTGGGGGGTTATTTAACCTCTCTATATATCAGCGATCTTTATTAGAAAGAATAAGACCGATTTTTGTTCTCGTTGGCATCTGCAATGTTTTTCAGAGTCTTAACGGCAGAACAATGTTCCCTCGTTCCTTCAGTAGCTACAAAAGCACTATTTGTCGTTTTCTCGTCAGCTCAGGTTGCCTGAAATATTCTGGTTTCATCATCTTGCTCTTGCCCGAGGTCAGTCTGTGCCAGCCCGGCCTGTAGATGTTTCTAATAGAAGTACAGGGACAGCACTGAGCCGAGACCTAAACTAAAGTAAAGTTTGAAAAAGACTCATTAGTGTTTAGCTACGAGCAAAACTTCTGTTGTACCGCATCACTCTGCTTTAATCTTTGGTACCTTGAGAGATCGCCAAGCCTGAAATAGTAGCTGAAGTGTGACAGTCACCATAAGGATCTACACAAAATAAAGAAGGCTTCCTTTCATTAATTTATGTGGTGTGGTTTTAAGGTTAGCTTGGCGGGTGAGTGTGTGTGCTGTGAGTGGGAAGACTTACAGCCTCACAGCCTCGGGTATGTTATTTGGACTCCATGAACGTAAGAGGGAGTGTATACATGTCCTCAGGTCCAAAAGTAAACCCAATTTTGGCAAGCATCCCTGCTGTATCTAATGAAAAGTATTTGGTTCCCAAACATACATGAAAAATCGATGTATATTCTTTGTAAAATATATGATATGGATTCTTTGAATAATGACTCTTGAGTCAGTGGTTTTCAATCCTGGTCCTGGGGACCCACAGCTCTGCACAGTCTGTATGTCTCCATTATTTAACGGTCACCGTGATTTTGCCAAGTAAGACATGGTCCAGGATCAACATATTTTGTTGATCCTGGATCAACATTCCTGTCCCAAAATGCAGTCCTTACCCAATCCCTACCCCTAAACCTAACCCTACCCATAACTTTTCCCTAAAATCATAGGGTAATGATAGGTGAATAACACTGATGTTTAAGTACTTCACCCTGGTTCTAAGCCTAAACTTGACATAAACTGTAAACTTGTCCCTCAAATCTGATTGGTTGATTGGAAAGTTGATCCAGGATCAACAAAGATGTTGATCCAGGAACATGTGGTACTTGGTGAAATCACGTTCACCATTATTTAACACTCCTGATTCAGATCATCAGCTAGTAAGGAGAAAGCTCTATGAACTGAACCAAAGGGCCTGTTTTGTGCCATTGGCCGTTCATTTACACGACAACAGCATTTTGGGAGCCTTATGCCCAGTACACATTGTACGATTCACAACGTGGTCGTGACTCTTAAACGGTGGTCCTACGACGTTCAGTGTGAGAGGTTCAAAGATGGCCATTGTCACGGTCTTGCGACCAAAGATAGCCTGCAATAATTTTCTAACAGTGTCAGAAATGTAGCATGATCATCTCACAGTGTAGTTGCTGCTACGACCTACGTCTACTGACTAGCCAATAAAAATGCAACGTGAAATGGCGTATTGTATTGATCAATACGACATGGCAGTAAAACTTAAAACTTCTTTTCTCAAGCACCATTTGCAAAATTTGCAAGCCAAGTTGGCCTCTTTTCCCCAAGCTTTTGCTTCCTCTTTTTTCAGCGCACATAAAACACCCAATTGCCAAAATGTGATTTATCTTCCTCTATTTGTTAACCACTAAGCGCATGCTGATGACTTTTTATTCTTATATACTAAATTGAATGTTCGAAACTTACGATTCAATAGGTGTCATCATCGTACAGTTTACATACATGCCGTCCCCCAAGTTTATTAGATCCATGTCATACAGTGGGATTTGTAATGATCTTATAGGATTGCCGAAATCGCAGTCTGTAGCAGGTATTAAAAATCAAATTTTCAAAAACATCTTTCAAAGTGCAAGTTTTTGAAAACAATAGCTTTATCGTCCAGGTGTAAACTACAAAAACATGAATATGTGGGGAAAAAAATTGTCATGTGCATGCATATTCAGTTTATAGGTCCATAATGTTTCTTTACAAAGTGACATGGCCTGGCAACTCAGCCGGTGTGTCAAATCCAACCTACTCTCTCACTGTATTTTTTTTTTAACCGTGCCCATGTAGGATGTGTTATGTTAGACAGGCATAACAAACACTTGTCTAAGGAGCAGTGTTATCCATCAACCCAACAATAAATATGAGAATCATGGCTCAGTATGATTTTTATTTTTATTTATAGAATTTTACAAAGATGGTGTCGATCTTCTATTTAGAGTACAGCAAGAGAACCAATAGTGGGGCCTTATAATGATATGCCAGGATCTATCAGCTGAAATTAGAATAACTTCCAAGATGTGTCATGTGAAGGGGGTGAAGTTAAATCACTGGGAAATATGTGATCAATTGTCATTTCAAATATACATGAACATAAATTAGTTGTTTATACATAAATCAGTATAAACATGCACTATTCCATTCGACAAATGTTCATTTGAAATGCAAAAGAAAAGTTTTTTTCTTCGAAAAAAATTCAAACGAGGGAACTGATGAGCAAACATTGAAACAAACTACAACAAAATGGGTAGCCTAGGAGACAACCAAGTGGTAAACAATTAAGAACAAAGGAGACATGTGACTGAAGGTAAACAAACAAAGAGCTTTATTCTGCTGCCAGCCCATTTGATGGCGATGAAACACTATAGATTGAACACACAAAACGCATATGCATGACATCATAGTTTTTTTTAGAGATTCGTGTTTTTGTTGTTTACACAGAGACCATATTCAAAAACTTTGAAACCGGATGTCAAAAGTTTGCATTTTTAGGCACCCAAAACGCTACTGTCGTGTAAATGAGCGACCAAAACGCATAAAAAAGTTTTACGTTTTTAGTTGAAAACGGTGTCGTGTAAACAGCCCCTAAGAATAATCGTGACAACTACAAAGTTCTAACCGAGCGTTATTAAATGGGACAGCTATAGCCTACGGAAGCTTCCGTTGATGGCGAATGGTAACGTTTGTACTGGACTTTTTTGAAAGTTATATTCTGTCTATAACTGTCTGAAAACAAAACATGGTTCACAACTTGTCTACATGTAAATATCTTCACCTTGGTCCATTTGTGTACATAATTAAGAGTACAAACTAAAATTGCATCTTAGTAAGATATGTCAACATATTTATAGTTCATTAAAGTTTTTTTTTTGCATTTGCATTTGCATTTGCATTTGTATCATTGTATCCTGTAAGGTTAGCAATAGTTATGGCCCGATACCATTTTTTTTTCAAACCGATACGAATACGAGTATTTACATTTGTGTACTTGCCGATACCGAGTACCGATACCGATATTTCTACCGCAAAAGTAACTATAGGCTCCCAGAAAAGAAGACGGAAGACTATTTGAGAACACAGGTACGAAGACTGTTTTTATTTTCTTCTCTGCTTGTTTTAACAAGTCTAAAAATAAATAATAATGAGTAAAATAATAAATGTATTAACATACAAACCACTGTTAATTTAACATAAAAGCAAGCAGCTACTGCGTGCATGGTCTGGCATGACTGAATGCGCGCAAAGTGCGCTACCTTAATAATTCCTAAAAAGCTGACAGTTCATCGCGATCTCACACATCTCTATAATTATCAATGAAGCGGACTGCACAATGAATCTTTCATAATATCCACACTTTGTTTGTTATAATTAGAGGATTTGCCAGCATACAGAATTCAGCACTGAACGGTGCTCAGTTTAGAGCGGTGAGGGGAGTCTATCGTAAATGCTTATGATTGGCCATTGCGTTCAAGAAATCAACACATTTGTCTGTGATTGGCTACATCGCTCAACGCTGCAGACATGTTATGATCAGAAACTCTGGCCTGTAAATCGTTTCTATTTTGTTTTAGTTGTTCTTGTTGCTTTTCTGCAACAGATGAAAAAATCTATTTGTTTTATTTTGTTTTATTCATAGATATTTCTATAGTCCCGCGAATCGTTTTACTCTCCCGCAACCCGCACACACAGAGTGAGTGCATTACCGCCCGCGCCCGCGCCCGCGCCCGCGCTCGCACTCGGCCATCAAATCTAGTGCCGCGCCGCACTCTTTTGCGTTGGGAGTGCACGTTTCTCAAGGGCCCGGCCCGAGGATAGTGTTGGGAAATATCGGGCTCGGGCAGAGAATATAAGCTCTAGGTCACTCCTTCTATGCTAAAGAACCGAGAGTTGTCATCAAGCAGTCTCTTTGGTAGAGAGAGACGAGGAAAACAAACAAGCATGCAAATGGAAATTATCGCGGCCGAAAAAAATATCGAGCTAATTTTTTTTATCGTGCGATTAATTTATTTATTCACTATCGATTTGACTATTGATTTACGGGCCTAGCAATTCGTTCTGTTATTTTTAGTGCCCGTGGATTATCTCGCATCTTCTCGTACTTCAGTAAAACCTGTTAATGTTGGCTGCTGAGTTGCTTTAGCTTTACTAAACTGTGTATTCAGCGCTATGATGCGTCTTCAGATGTTTAATTAGATTGCTTCCCTCCTCTCGACACCTTAGCTGAACATAACTTACAGTCTGCCTTGCTGTTGTCATCATCCTTTATCTTGAAATGAGCCCAAACTGGCGGCCAGTTTCTTTTCGCAAAATGTACGTGGTATCGGTGCGTGGTATCGGCAATTTTTTATGAGTATGAGTACGAGTATATGAGACCGTATCGGCCCGATGCCAGTATCGGTATCGGGCCATCCTTAGTTAGCAACAAATGCTGCTATTCAGGGAAGGAGAACAGCTTTACTATGCTGAATATACTGCTTTTGTGGGAAAACGGCTTATCATTTAATGAATCGACAGCCCATCTGCTAATCGTCAACATGTTTGCTCTTACAGTAACACATTCATTTTGGATTGATCTATTATTAGAGTTTACACCAAAAAATATGCTGTTTTTTAAGAGAAGTCACAGACAATTGCTCTACAAATATGATTCAGTTTACAAAACTGCTCATTAATTTCTATACATTGTATCCAGCACTAACAGTGATCGACTGTCGCACAACGAAATTCAAGGACGTCAAGGCTGTAATGCGATTGGTTATCAAGGCACACGTGATCCAAGTTAGCTGTTACAATCTCTAATGGTTGAGCCACGGACCCTTGCATCTCCTAATAATAAGACCATCTCTGGTTGTATCCTTTATTGCCCGGGAAACAGAGCTGGCCCGAGCCTTTTGGGGGCCCTAAGCAGAATTTGATTTGGGGGCCCCTCCCACTACGCGGAGTCACCTGTGCTTGACGATTATTGACACAAATATCACGCAACAATGATACATTATAAATTAATACAGTGAGGTTATGTATAAATGCAAAATAAATACTTAATAAAAAAATAGATAGCCTACTTAAATATTTTTTTTTACTTTTACTTTACTCTTTTACTAACTCTTTGAAACTTCTTAAAACAAACTGTCTCAAAACATATCAAATAAATTATTTGCTGAAATAATGACAACTGAGAAATCAAAAACATAATAAGAGCAAGGGTTCAACAATGACAATTATTGTTGAAAACTATAAAAATATTATTATTTCTCAACTGTCTCAATACAGTGTAACTGTCCACAAAGTCTTTTTTTATTAGTATCATTGTAACAGACTTTGTTAGATTGTACATGACAGAATCCAACAAAGTCTATTACTATAATCCAGGTAATGATGTAGGCTACTGGCGCTCGTTGTGTGTGTATGCAATGTATTTTTCCCCTCTGGGCTTGCCGTAGATAGGAATGGTTCAATTGCTGCACAAAACATACCGTAAGTAATCATGCAAACATACTTTTATCTTGCTCTTTTTTTCTCCTCTGTCATTTTCTTCGTTCTATTTTCGGCACCTGAGGGATACGTCCTTTTTTGTGACATGGCTTAACATTACCGCGAGTCTGCGACTATACGCAGTTGCGCACGAATTGTCTTTGCACGCGCGAGGTGTCTAGATTATGCGCATGACTTAAACGCTGGCAGACACAGCAGCAGATGTGGGGAGGTATATTGATCATGAAATCAGAATTTTCTTTTATTGTCTTTAATTACTCATTCATTCATATTAATTCATTCATTTATGTCATTTGTTTAAGTTATCTAAAAAAATATTTTTAGATTTTTCGACTCGATTGGGGGGGCCCCCTGGTGGCCAAGGGGCCCCAAGCAGCCGCTTAGTTCGCTTATGCCTCGGGCCGGCCCTGCCGGGAAATAAAGGATGTATTTCAAGGCTGCATTTGAAGGAGCCTTAAAATTGAGACAGCCTTCGTTCCTCCGCTGTGATGCATTTGGCCTTTGAATGTAGCCTTCGAAGGATGGGACACAGCTAATGTTATCCTTCTGGAACTCCTCCATGGGACTTAAGACCGGCCACTGGCCTCGCTCCGCTCCCACGGCTCTCGGCCCCGCCCTGCTTTCGCCACAGAGAAAAATTATGTTTCCTAGAGACACTATTGCAGGGGTTTTCAAACTGTGGGTCGCGACCCATTTGTGGGTCGCAGATTGGGAAGAGGTGGGTCGCGCAATCACTATATTGGCTGCAGCTGAATTTACGTTTCATGAGTGACACATACAAACAGGTTGCACAATGAACCAACGTTAAATAGAAATCGCTATATTTCTTAGAGCCGTTTAAAGTTAGATAAATGTCAGTATTGTGTTTCATGAAGCGCGCACGCGACTTGTGATAACAATTTTCACCGTCTCAGAGCGGCTTCGGTTCATTAAGCAGTTTGGTGCGCATTATTAACGAGAATAAACTCGTTTACTCCAATCACTGCACTGCATTCTGCATGAGATCGCATTACACCGGAGAATTCAAATGTCACGAAAGGCTGATTCAGGTATGGGCTGCGTTTCCAGAAGCATCGTGAGCTAAGTTGATTGTAGAGACCTGGTGGCAATGGTTCTACAATCTACTTTGGCATACGATGCTTTTGGGAAACGCAGTAATCTCTGTCGTCTGTTCAACACAGCGTCTTCCAGAGATATGGTCGTCGTAAGAGTGCGTTGTTCTGTGTTCCCTCGCATGCATTTTGATACCTACCAACGCATAAGGAAAATATATATGTAAAAAGCATTTAAAATGTATACACACACAATTCTAGGTCCTGGGCATACTGTCAAATGAAATTATTAGTCTATTCTTTTTTTTCTATTCTGATTTTTTTGTCATATCAAACCTTTGGTTAAGATTAAGCTTACTTAATCTTTTTCATTTCTTTAAATTTGTTTTGCCATGTTTGGGGTAAATCAGTTGAGTCAGCAGACAAAAACTACTCAGTATTCTTCACATTATTTCAACAGCCACTAGGCTACTACTTTAATTCTCAAACTCTTTGATAATGTACCATAAGTTTGTATTGCAATTAAACTTATATGTCAGACGACAAGGAAAAAAACTGCTCTAAAGAGAACTAACGCCTCCCACCCCACATTCATTCTTTAAAATTATTTTGGTGGGTCTTGAGATAGACTATTCTTGTCTACGTGGGTCCTGGAATGGAAAAGTTTGGGAACCCCTGCACTATTGCTGTGTTCGAAATTGCTCCCTATACCCTCATTCACTATCCCCTATGTTACTCCACTAATATAGTCCACTTGAAGGAGTTGATAAAAAAAACAATAGAGTGAATTCGTACACTGAGTGCGCCGGAGGGGCTGTCGATTTTGCATAGTTTATGCTTGCTGTTTAATAATAATCATTTGACACCAAACAGCAAACTGGCAGATCCAGTAGTAATGAAAAGATTTATCTTGAACTCTGCCATCGAAATTAGCATATAAACTTTAATTAAACAATTTAATAAAAAATTAAAAAGGAATTTATACCTGTATGATAATACGCTGGACCAGCAAGGTTTGGAAAATGGATGGATTATTTGATTCACCTGCGGGCGCGATGAGCGGGTTGAGAGTACATCGTTTGTACACTCGTTATTGTGGTGCATTGTGGGATTGAATACTCAATAACGTCCACTATGGTTTTGGACACCATTACAAATGATGGCTGTCCCCTCAAATAGTGCCGTATTTAAGTGTACACAGCGTACAACTTCTTGCACATCCTACCCCACCATCACCTACGGTGTGATTATATACACATTTGAAAATACAAATTTGAAACAAATGTGTAAAGTAAAGCTTCATAAATCTGATGGATCGCAAAGAGCTGGTGATTGTTTGGGGGGGAAGCTCAGTATAATCAACATAAAATTGCATTTTCCAGTCTGCAAATCAAAGTGTCATTATGAGCAACTGAGGATATTTTTTCACTTGCATTACATTTATTGTTATCCATTTTATCTTGTAAATTATTTTTTTTTTTATTAAAGCTGGGATGCAAGTAAGAGTAAATTAGGCTACTTCTAAAATAATGGGTTTTTTTAGAGCAGTGAGAGTGTGAAGTTATTCCATCCATCTCTTCAGAATGTTCTGTACATATGCAGTATATGGCAGTTTCTAAAATGAGCTCAGCTTCATTTCCGATGAATTGTAGGATTTGTGATCTTGTTTTACAGGAATAAACAATTAAAGCACAGTCAAATAGAAGGTTCCAGTTGAAAAAGAACAGCTTGTGAAGATTTTTGACTGAATACATAATTTGTCAATCATCTCCACAAAAAAGGTACACCTGCCTCTGTGCATTAATTTTATCAAAGCTTTTTATTCTTTTGGACTGAAAGGATGCAGCAAAAGGATACTTTCAGACTCAGTATTAGAAAATAACAGAATTAGCTGGATTCTGTGATTTAAAGTCCTATCATGAAGCGTAATTCCATGTACTGAAATGATATTAAAGTAATGATGCAAACCATTATACCACAATCACATCACCACAATACCCTTGATGATAACTCAAGGCAGATACATCACTGGAACTCAGCTGGTAAGAGTTAGCTGCTAATAATATAATTAAGACTTTATGAAGCACTACTCCACTGCAAAAATAATTTTCTTTGTCAGGAATTTTTCGCTCGGTTTCCAATAGAACTATTTAAACATTCTTAAAGCAAGAAGTATTTATTTGAGAAGCAATTACATTTTTTCATTTATCCCTTTGGCAAATAGTTTTCTTTTCTTGATTTAAACATAAATTTAACGAAAGTTAACTATTTGCCAATGGATTAATAAAAAACAAGTCTAAATATCTTATGCAGTTTCACGGTGCGAAAGCAATTACATTTTCTAGAGCATATCATCATATCAGGCATTTTGGAAGATATCAAATTTATAAAACACTTTGAATTTACATAAAAACATATATTAGACCAAATAATATTCCCCCAAATGTTGTCTTGCTTATCAGAGTTGTCTGAACAGGCCTATTTAGATTGAAGAATGTTGTTAATTTGTTAGGGAGCTCCTTATATACATTGCCTGCAGCATAAAACATACAGTATAGGCATTTACTTTTATAAGTGTTATACTTTGATATCATTAATTATTGCTTGGTGTGGTCAAAAAAGCCCTTCATTGCTCATTTCTTAGTATAGTATACTTTTTTTTTGCAAAGTGAATCAACTAACAGGTAAATATACCATTTAAAAAGTCATAAGAACCCAATCCGATCTTGTGAAAAACGCAAGTATATTTTTCGTTTTGGTGAATTGGTGGCAAATTCGTGTTAGTGGCGAAAATTTACGAAGGAGAGCTAAAGTACGAACTACATTTCATATGCAAACGGATACGAATTCAACACCAATTATACAAAAAAAAAGATTCTAGAAAATGCAGTATCCTCACAACTATGTTCCTTTTTAGAAATAAATGGTATCTGCGTGGATTTTCAGTCCGGATTTAGACCGTACCATAGTACTGAGACCGCTCTCATTAGGGTTACAAATTATTTGCTCTTATCATCCGATCGTGGTTGTATCTCTCTATTAGTGTTATTGGATCTTAGTGCTGCATTTGATACTATCGACCACAAAATTATTTTAAATAGACTTTAAAATAATGTTGGCATTAGTGGAATTGCATTTGCATGGTTTAAATCATACTTATCTGACCGTTATCAGTTTGTAGCAGTAAATGAAGAGATTTCATATCGATCACAAGTTCAGTATGGCGTACCACAAGGCTCAGTACTAGGACAGTTGCTGTTCACTCTGTACATGCTACCCTTGGGAGATATCATTAGGAAGCATGGCACTAGCTTTAACTGTTAAATTGATGATACTCAGCTCTATATTTCTTCGCGTCTCGACGAAACTTACCAATTCACAACAGAATTTATTAACAGAATGCATAGCTGATATAAAAATTGGATGACTAGTATTTTCCTACTGAAGGGTTGGTCAAAATCCCTTGCCTCTTCAAATACATCTATAATCATAAATCCTTTTGAATGCTTATATACTTCCTTTATAAAAATCAATAATCAAATATATTCATTATCACATACTCATTTTTATATTCTTTGTGCTTGTGAAATTATATTTTCTTAAATGCATGTGATGGAAGTAACCAGTTTCTTTTAGGTGCATTCCAATCTTACTTTGAGATTGCACGTAGTACACGCAGGACACGAAGGCCATGTAACCCACAAGGCCGTTTGTCTCTTTCTCTGGCATCAGTAGAAAGGTTGATATAGGGTCCTAAAGGCAGCATGGACACATATGATCCTTCGCTGGACAGATGGTCAAGCTATATTGAGCGTTACTATTGAACTTTAATTGTTGTTTTAAAATGTATTCTTTCCAGTATATTTCCTTCCTTGGGAGTAAATGCCAGTTATCTGTTTTTTCTCCCAAACGAGTGAATGTTTTAGCATTATGTTTTGGTATACTTAACTGATAATAAGGAGCTCAGACTCTCATCAGCCTTGATGGGAGCTGTTATTTGCTAGTTTCTGTTATTTGTGTGTGTGCGTATGACATTCTATGTAGGTTCTGGACGTTCGGACCAGACAACCCTGATCCTGACTCCGGGTCTTCATTCTTCATATCTGGTTCTGGGTCTTTGACTGTATACCCCTTACACTACTACTTAATAAAAAAAAAAAACAGAGAATCTAATAAGTGGACCAAAACCCCCTGCACATAATAACCTAGAATACTGTCTAACACTTGATGGATGTTCTGTCAAGTCGTCAGTTAGGAACCTGGGTGTGCTCTTTGATAACAATCTTCCATTTGAAAGCCACGTTTCTAGCATCAGTAAAACTGCATTCTTCCATCTTAAAAATATATCTAAATTACGATTTATGCTCTTAATGACAAATGCGGAAAAGTTAGTTCATGCAATCATGACCTCAAGGCTAGATTATTAGAATGCTCTACTGGGTGGTTGCCCTGCATGCTTAATAAACAAACTACAGCTGGTCCAAAACGCCACAGCTCGAGTTCTTACCAGAACCAGGAAGTATGACCATATCAGCTTGGTTCTGTCAACACTGCATTGGCTCCCTGTTAAACATTGTATACATTTTAAAACCTTGCTAATTACTTACAAAGCACTAAATGGTTTAGCTCCCCAGTATTTGAACGAGCTCTTAAAGCATTATAGTCCTTCACATCTATTGCGATCTCAAAATTCTGGCCAGTTAATAAACCTAGAATATCAAAATCAGCTGCAGGCGGTAGATCCTTTTACTATTTAGCCCCTAAACTCTGGAAAAGTCTCCCTAACATTTACACACTCCAGACTAAATCTAGACTAAAAACACATCTCTTTAACCTGGTATACACATAATACATCAATTCCTATCATTCAAATCAGTTAAATGATTATTAGGCTGCATAAATTAGGTCAGCCGGGACAGGGAACACTTCCTATAACACCTGATGTACTCGTTACATCATTAGAAGAATGGAAACGCTAATATTAGTTTCTCTGTTTATCCCGAGGTTTACTGTACTCAGTTGGATCCGGGCTGTATCCAGATCAGATGGATGACCTGAGCCTAGACACGACCACAACGCATGCCTGAAATGTCAGCAGAGGTCCGTGTCAACTAGACTCTGCCCTGCGAAGGCCTCATCGACATGACAAAAGTTTTTTTATTGTCACAACAAAAGTTTTTCCTCTGTTTAGATGAAAACGTTATCAAAATGTTTCCCGTTCACACATATCCGCGGAAATGACTAAAAAAGCTGTATTATGAATGCCAGACAAGTAATTAGCAATGTCACTTTGTAAAGAAAGACTACACACCTGCGCACATATTCAAACGCACATGCCTATAGACTAAACATGTAAAATGCATGACAAAAGTTCTCTGTTACTGTTCTCATAAATTCACGTTTTTGAAGTTTACATGGGTGTAATGGTTTATAACGTATCGCTTATAACGGCATCGCTTTCAAAACTCGTATTCAAAAACTTCAAAGTTTGCGTTCTCAGGGCACCAAAATGCCATTAAAAGTTTTCTGTTTTGAGTTGAAAACGGTGTTGTGTAAGCAGTCCCCAAGTTAATAACTAATGATTTTTACAACGGAAATGAATCAATTAAAAATCCTTAAGCTAGACAATGACTTACTTCTAGAGCTGCTGTACAGCCAAAACAATCTTTGCATTAATTTTCCTATTATCACTGTAAAGCTGCTTTGAAATAATCTGTATTGTAAAAAGAGCTATATAAATTACAGTGACTTGACAATTCATCAAAACATGAATAATTACATATTAGTGTGTGTTGTAAAAACCACAGAACCAACAGTAATGCTAAGTACATGAGCAAAGACAACCCAAGACAATGAATGGAGGAAACCGAAACTTTTTTTCCATCTGTAATTTTTGATACAAGAGTGAAGTCAAAAATCAAATGGGCCGCTGTCCTTGTGATATGATCAGCACTCTGTCTGGAATCTCTTTTAGAGGAGCAATAGTCTCATATTGTCAAAATGAGAAGTGTACGGAGCCCCCCTAGTCCCACTTTGTCAAAAAAATTAATTATAACTATCTCGTGGCCTCAAGATAAGTATCTCGTGGCCTCAAGATAAGTATCTCGTGGCCTCAAGATAAGTATATCGTGGCCTCAAGATACTATCTCGTGGCCACGAGATAGTATCTTGAGGCCACGAGATACTTATCTTGAGGCCACGAGATAGTTATAATTAATTTTTTTGACAAAGTGGGACTAGGGGGGCTCCGTAGAAGTGCCCATGAAACTGCTTTAATGAGGATAATAAATTTTACCACACTGTAAAATCATATTGGTTGAAATAACTTCCTTTAAGAAAAAAAGCACGCCACAGAAATGCTTTAAAACCATATGTATGAAATGTGCTTATTTGGTCAAGTGGACTTGGAATTTCATGTCTTATACTTGGAAATTTCCTGAGTCATACAGTTTGCCTAATGTGGTCTTCTCAACGAGTGAAATTAAAGGATTAGTTCACCCAAAAATGAAAATTAAGTCATTAATGACTCACCCCCATGCTGTACCAACCCCATAAGGCCTTCGTTCGTCTTCGGAACACAAATGAAGATATTTATGATTAAATCTGAGAGGTGCATGACTGCTACATAGGCTCCCTAAGGGAATGAATCCTGACGTCCCAGAAAGTCATTAAAGAAAATGTTTAAATATTCCATGTCGCAACAGTGGCTCAACTATAAGTTTATCAAGCGACGAGAATACTTTTTGTGCGAAAAAAACAAACAAAAATAACGACTTTATTTGTGTTCCGAAGATGAACGAAGGTCTTACGGGGTTGGTACAGCATGGGGGTGAGTAATTAATGACTTAATTTTCATTTTTGGGTGAACTAACCCTTTAACCATTAAATAACCAGCAAGTACATTTAACTCAGTTATATTATTAATCTGGGCTCTTTTTTGTTGTTGTTGTTGTTTTAATAATTACTTCAATTGAAAGGGAAACTGAGGGTACATTTACATGACAATATACTTAAAAGTTTTTCCTTTGCGTTTTTCATGTACAGACAATAATGTCAAAACGATCCCCGTTCACACGGCTCTGCAAAAAAACGACTATAAATGCTGTATTCTGCTGCCAGGCCAGTAGGTAGCGATGTCACTTTGTAAAGGAACACTTCGCACCTATAGACTGAACACGTAATATGCATGCGAATCACCGGTTTCACAAATTCACGTTTTTTTTTTGGTGTTTTTTTTTTTTTTTACACAGAGACAATAACGGTATCGTTCAAAAAATTGCACTTTGAACCCCCTTTTCAAAAGTTTGCATTTTCAAGCCCCCAAAACGACGTTGTCAAGTAAATAAACAGCCAAAACACAAAAAAAAATTCAGGTTTTAATTTAAAACGTTGTCATGTGTAAACAGCTCCTAAGATTAGGCTCTGATTGGCCACTGTACACACCCCAAAAGTTCCAAGCATACATTATTAAATTATTTTTATTCAGTCTTTAAGATGTAATAGTAACTTAATAACTAGTTGAAAACTATAAAATTTTAAAGACTACACTACTGGTCAAAAGTTTGGATTAATTAAGATTTTTCTGTGTTTTTGAAAAAAGTCTCTTTAGTCACCAAGGCTACATTTATAAACCATTTCACAATAAAAACAGTAATATTCTAAAATATTATAACAATTTCAAATATCTGTATTTTAAAAGTATAATTATACAGAAATGCTGTGATAGCAAAGCTGAATTTTCAGCAGCCTTTACTCCAGTCTTCAGTGTCACATGATCTTTAATATGCTAATGTGGTGCTCAATTATTATCAGTTATATGAAATGTAAAGTACATTTTTATTATATCATGAACTATAGTTTTAGGATTTAAAACTTGGCTACACTTTATTTTAAGGTGTCATTGTTACACTGTAATTAGATATATTTATGTACTGAGTAATATTAATTAACTACAGGGTTAGTGTAGGGTAACTGTAGGGTTAGGGTAGGATTAGGATTTGGTTGAGGATAAATTGCATGCAATTAGGCCTAATTTACTGCTATTAAGTACATAAGTACATGTAACTTATGTAAAGGTTAGTGTAAAATAAAGTGTTACCTAAAACCTTGGCTAAAGTATAACACCAGCAACACAATTCAACTGTGCATTACATAAAACGGCCTGTCTTGGACAGCTTCATTTCTTTGCTTAGTCCTCTATAAATATTCAAAAAGTTGAGAAAGGGAAGCAGCAGCGACTTCACAGAAACTGTTTCACTCTATTTCACAAGTAAATGAGGTTAGTTCTATCACCCCGGCCCCCATGCCTTACAGTCAGCCAGGTCTTTTTTATTGTACTCTGAGTGAGCAATCTTCCACAATAACGCTAATTTCAGCTGTTATTTATAGAAACCACCATCTCCGTCCCTTGCCTTTTCCTTGTAGCAGCCCACTGCAGAGAAGATTATATTTTAATTAGGCTGGATGGGAAACGGCAAGGAGAGCTATTGACTTGAGCTGAAAAGTGCAGAGCCAGGAACATGAAATTCTCCTTAAGGTCGTCCTCAAGAGTATTGTGGGAACACTTAGCAAGGCTTTTTGAAAGGGAGGGTGAAACTTGTCCTGTGCACTTGCCATTCATAACAAATGGACACACATATACCAATTGGCTTTTGCTTAAGCCAGAAATCAAACAACTTCTCAATTGTCATGAAAAACTGTTGTAAAAAAAAACCGCATCAAATCCCTTCATCAGAGTCTAATCACACTTGACTTGCTCTAATGGATTATTTTCTTTTCATTTATGTTATTGACAAGTGACACTGAATAAATGGAACAAAATCAAAAAGACTGAATGAAATATCCTGCAACAAATGCAAGCATTTTAGTCTGTCCTTCAGGCTGAAGAGGTATTTTCAGTCAGCCGTGAAAGCATTTGAGCATAGCTGGTCTTCACTATTCAGAGGTCCATTCCGGGTGAATAGTTTTAGTGAGCATTTTGTAGTACAAAGCAGCTGAAATATTCTCAGTGAGACTCTTTCAAAACCTGAGTGAATTCCGTTTAGAGTTCTTTTACTGGTGGTTTTATGTAGTGAAGATGATTTAGCTTACCTGCACATGTACATAGACAACGAGAGCTACATTAAAACACCTCATCTGAAAGTTTCAGCTTAGACCCTGAACTTCTGGTTAGTGTGTGTTTGGTGCTGGTCTAGCTTTTGGACTGGCATACCCATTGTACTAGAGGATAGGCTTAAGGAGGAAATGTCTGGCATAATTCCAGCAGGAGTATCTGTCAAAACAAAGGCACAATTCCACTTGATTGAACTTTATTAATCCACTGAATCAGGTAGAACAAAGTGGTTTCTAGGCAAGAACAGAAATACAAACAATTCAATAAAGATTAATATTATACACAAGCAAAAGATGCACAATATAAACAAAGAAAAATAAACTTACATTTCTCATTAACACACATATTGCAAACATCAGCCAGCTTCAAAGTCTACCAGTATATTGTGCACCAGTGCAGGCATTTATAAATCAGGGCCCAATAGCACACAGCTGCAGTGACGGGTTGGTTAATCAACAGAGGGCTTGTTCAAATCAATAAACGGCTAATTGAAGAGAAACTAGGACTGAGCAAATGAAATTGGGGTCATCTTATGGCGCTTTTCCACTACACAGTACCAGCTCGGCTCGACTCGACTCGACTCGACTCGACTCGCCTTTGTTTGCTTTTCCACTGTGTAAAAGTTGTACCTGTACCTGCTTTCGGGTACTTTTTTTCGTACCACCTCCGGCGAGGTTCTAAGCGAGCTAAGGCGATACTAAAATGGGACGTGAAAACAATGCCGACTGCTGATTGGTCACAGAGAATCTGCGTCATCATTGCACGCGCCAGATGGAGTATCCAGAATAAATAACCCCGCCATTTTTAAATAGTTTGGCCAGAGTTACTAAACTTACTACTATTATTATGGCAACTCGGAAGAATACGCCGTGGTCAAACGAGGAGGTGCAGACTTTCCTTTGTTTGGTTGCCGAAGAGAGGATCCAGCGAGAGCTTGATGGGGCAACGAGGAACGAAAGGCGTCGCTATGCCGACCGGGTACTATTTGTGGCGGTACTTTCTGCAATGGAAAACGGAGCGAAAAGCGAGCCGAGTCGAGGCGAGCCAAGGCGAGTCGAGTCGAGTCGAGCTGGTACTGGTAATGGAAAAGCGCCATAAGTAAGAGAAAGCAGGAAAGGGATTGTAAACAAAAATAAAATAAATAATAATCTTTAATATACCCATGTTGTTTCTAGTATAAATGGGTGAACGTGATTTCCACAAGTACAACATGTTCCTGGATCAATGTCTTTGTTGATCCTAGAACAACATTCCAATCAACCAATCAAAATTGAGTGACAAGTTTAAAGTTTATGTCAAGTTTAGGCTTACCAGGGTTAGGTGCTTCTACGTCAGTGTTATTCACCTATCATTTCCCTCTGATTTTAGGGATAAGTTATGAGTAGGGTTAAGTTTAGGGGTAGGGATATGGTTAGGACTAAATTGGTTAAGGTGTGTGAATGAAGATGCAAGGACTTGGCCAATGCACTGCCAACATGCAATCGAGTTGAACATACTTGGCTTATGCTCTTCAGTTGGTCCGATGATACCAAACCTCCGTACTCAAGGGGGTGATAGAGTTACATTCAAATATCTCTGACGTTCAAACAAGATGTACTACAAGTTCTTGTGAGAGTGTATTGGTGAGGCTGTTCAGTTCAAATCTTGCTGGGTGAGCAAGTGAAAGGTGAATTATGCCTCTTTTTTTTAGAATTGCAAAAGTACCATTTCCAAACAGGTTTTCCAAACACTCCTATACCATTTGTATTATGCCCACATACTATTGTCTAGCATCTAAAACACAACATATGCTGGTGACCAGTTTTGTTTGTTTGTTTTTTTTAACAGGGACAACACAGGCCAAGTCTTCCGCAAATAGATATCGCTCATTACAATAGTTTGAGTGGTTCAATATGAAGACAGTGCCAAGACTGTCACGTGATCTGTGGCATGAACAAATGTAGTTGAAGGCTCCAAGGCGAGTTCATCAGCCAACTCTTGACTGGATGACACAAGCTCTTCACACAGAGCCACATCAGGGCCTTGAAGAAATGAAGCCACTTGACCCTCTCGACTCTCTAGTACTCTTAGCATCTCTGATGTCATGTTATACAGTAATTTCTTCTCATTGTATCATGCCTCCAACCTTGGGTTTTTGTACCTTTCATTTAACATAACCTTTTGTTTAACATTGTCCATACATCAGTAACATGATTTATCCATATTCGTTTCATCCAGATTATTACAATCAACAAAGGTGATTACAGTAAAGCTACTAAACCTTGCAATAACCCAGTTGTCAACACCCACAATAATCTGTTAGGACATAATTTTTTTTCACAATTGCAGTGGCTGCAGGAAGCTATCAGTTTCAATTCTTCCCTTACTAGTCAGTAAACAACATTAAAGGTAGTAACATTAATGTTAGTTAGTTACATTAAACATTAGCTACACAAAAAGTGTAACCAATAATAGATGATATGGGAAATGCTAACTTTAGCCTGCTAGCATTGAAAGCATTCAATCCCACCTTCCCTGCAAATCGCCGTCCAAAGCCACGCCTCCTCCAAAACTCTCACAGACCAGAAGCGAGACGACCAGAGACAACATTAATGGATTACATCATATGTCATTCACCGGTAAGAAACTTTACAGAACAGTGAGGGGAGAAACAGAAGCGCTTGCTTGCATACATAAATGTGCGATTGTGAAACGACTCCAGTTCAGGAGTTGACCAGTTGACATAAAGGAAAGAATGCACTGTATTTCAGCTTTATTCATATGTGATATCAGGACATATCAGCAAAACAGTCGAATCTTACTGAATTATCTGCATAGGGGAAAGTCAGCAGTAAATAGAACTGTACTGTCAAACCTGAAATTTAGATTCTTGCCGGTTCAGAAGGAAAGTTACAGTAGGTTGTTTGCCTACCATTCTCACTCTGTCTGCACAGCGTATGTAAAACGCTCTGATGACATGTGATGTGAACAGGCTGCGCACAGTGCGCAGTGGTATGCAAACACATGTTGACTGACAGGGAACTCGTGGTATAATTTCATTCGGACCAAACATTTTATTGTCCTACTCCTTCCACAGACGATATACATTTATAAAAATACATTTATACCATAGTATATAGTCACACTTGTGAATATAGTAACTATTATAGTCACACTCGTGGTCTTCGGTCAAAAATGACCGACCCATAGGAAATGAATGGGAAATTTACAAACAATCTACAAATCGGCCACGATTCTAAAAAAAAGTACACCGCAGTAAAGGGGTGACACTCTACAACATCAAGAGTGCAAAAAATACACACCCACCCACACACACACATACAAACACACTTTTATACACATACACACCAATAAATTCAGATTACAAAAAAATTGTTTTGAATTTTTAAACATCACAGCTTCATCGGAATGTTACGAAACTTGGTGACATTTCTGGCATTAGGTATGTGAACACACAAAAAAATTGAGTTCATGATTCGAGCATGCTAAGTGGTCATAAAAAAATTAGTCACAATTTTGGTCTTCGGTCAAAAATGACCCCCATAGGAAATGAATGGGAAATTAACAAAAACACAAAAATTCACCAAATTTTTTTAAGTGCACAGCAGTAAAGGGGTGACACCGCTGTGTCTGTCATTTTTGCTGGAGCTCTGTTTCAAGAACAGCAGAAGAAAAAAATATCTAAAACTTAATAAGAAATCGTTTTTGAGATTGTTTTAAATATATATTCAAATCCACCAAAAAAAAAAGAAAAGTAAATGTGTTCATAAACAGCTGGGGAATTCACATGCCTCTCCATAGAGAGCTGTACATGCCATCTAGTGGTTACACCATGGTTCTACGCTTTTTCTCTATACTGTAACCAGATGGTGCTAATTTTCTTCAAAAAATATTTTTTTCTGAAGGCCTAGACTCTATAGTAAACTAAAATACTCCATTAATAATTAAAATATATATGTATATATATATGTATGTATATATATATATATATTTATTTTTCCGTGGCAAAAATAGACCATAAATATTGCATAAATATTAATAAATTCAATCAAATTGTCTCAAAATACTAAATTAAAAAGAATAAATATTATAGAACAAAAATAAATTGCATTGGTTTTTACTGGGATGGAGGAAGTTTAATTTTTAGGTGTCCGGTCACTTCTGACCGGGAAGGCCCAGGACGTGACTCCTAAATGAAGGCCATCAGAGGGTTAAGGTAAGGTACGGACCAAGTGTGATATTGCTTTTATACAGCAGTTCAATACACAAACTTAATAAAGGACTTATATTTTAAATACATTGCAGTTGCTATTTTTAATCTGCCAACAAAAATAGTTCCAAGCAAATCCACATCCCAGTAAATCCATGCACCTCTAAGCAACACACAGCAATCCTTTAAAATGAATGATTCACTCACTCATTAAAACATGGGCTGCATCCGAAATTACATCAACTAATACTCCAATGAGAGTTAGTTGACTTGTAGGTGGAATGCTTCTTATAGTCAACAGAATGACTGAAAGAGACCATCAAAATAAAGTGTCACACAATTTTCTGTTAAATCTGTCAACTCTGACTGCCAAAAATCTGCAGACTGGCTGTCACGGTGTGTGAATTCACTGTCTCTCTCTCGTCTTGCGTGCTGTTGTGTGTGTGTGCGTTAATTGTGGGCGCGGTCACTGATCAGTGATGATCAGCAGCGCCAGCTGGCTTCAATCTGTTTTACCCTTTATATGTTCAGTAACTGGTGTCTCATGTTGTCAGATCGTTGTTCTCCCGGTGTGTTCCTGTTCCCGAGTATTTCGTCTTCGTTCTTCTTCGAGTTCCTCGCACTTCCACGGATTCACCTCACTCACGGATCATCTTCACGGGACTGGGAGCACTGCACTGGTTGTTCACCGAGGTCCCTGCGTCACTCTACATCAGCGCTGGATTCCGGCCCGATCCACCGTTCCTCTCCAGCTGTGTGACTTTCCCTGTGTTGTGACTCTGACCAAACATTTAATACTTACCTCTAATAAAGCGTTTTTGCTATTGCATCTTTCTCCTGTGTAACGTAACACTGGCTCCTCCAACTTTGCCAAAAAGACAGGAGATTTACACTAACTCCACCCACCCACCAATGTCTGGTTGGCCCACAGAAGATTTAAATTTACCCTGTAGTCAACAATTTTATACCTTAAAACTAATCTTTTATCACCAAAATAAACATTTTAAACTCCTTGGAAATAAAATTCTTCATGCCTTAAAAAAGCTTAAAGAATACATTAAAGAATGTAACTCTACACCAATTGGCTCATTTAGTATACACGTTCTATGAATATGCAAATGAGACCTGCCTCCACTCACAGCAGCTCAGAGATCCACTCGTTGACGATCACAAGTTACCTGATTGGTTACATGGTAGTTTGTGACGTCAGAAACACCAGCGATTTCAAACCGTGTTTTTGAGACTGTCTTTGGTTCACTGCAGTTTTATGACTGAGAAAATACTCAGCAATGGTGTCGACTTATGAATTTGCACATGGTTTGTTTTAAAGCATATTAAAAACACCACATAGACATGTAAACAAGATTAAAAGTTTGATTTTCACCACTGGGCGACTTTAAAAAAGACGCAAATCAAATTAGCATCTGCTGTGGCGTAGGCTGTGGAGTTTGGCGCCTGAGCTTGTTCGACCTGAGATCGAATCGGTCTTTTGCCGAACTCGTTCGTTTCCCTTTTCCCATCACATATCAGATTGGAAAGTAATTTATTTTCATTAAAAATTAAGAAAATATTTGAAAAGTGGAAATAAAGTGCCTTACGAATGTTTAATAAAAAAGTGTTTATAGGTTAGCGTTAGGGGTTGGTGTAGAGAGGGCTTTATTGTCCCAATAAGGTGGCATCTATTCAATCATTTTAATAAATATAGTCATTTACACTCTATGCTATTACTGCATCCCGTTAATGTACTGAAATACTGAGGTGCAAATATATCTGCCACTATTTAGAAGTAAATAGAATCTAACAACTATTTGCCGAACTGCTACTTTTATATAGTGTAAAAAGAATATGCATCTAGTGCTGAGAAAATATGCTTAGTGCAAATAGCTGCTGCCCTTAAAGGGATAGTTCACCCAAAAATGAAAATTAGCCCATGATTTACTCACGCTGAAGCATATAGGCCGTCTGCCGGAAGCTAGTTATTTTAGTCGATAAAGTTTTAAATATGAATATTTTTTCTTACACAAACGCATTGGTTCATTTCGGAAGGCATTTATTAACCCCCGGAGACACGTGGAGCACTTTTATCATGGATGGATGCGCTTTGATGGACTTCCAAAAAAATATACCTATTCACTCCCATTATAAAACTTGGAAGAGCCAGGACATTTTTTTAACTCCTATTGTAGTCTAAAAGAAGAATGTCATATAGGATGACTTCAGGGTTAGTAAATCATGGGCTAATTTTAATTTCTGGGTGAACTATCCCTTTAAGAAATCCACACCATAAACCTCATATCAAAATATACTAACAACAAACATAGCAACATGCTAACACCTTTAGCAACTTCATATCAACACTGTCAACTACTCACAACAGCCTAGGATTGGCCTTTTCTTCAGAACATATAAAACTCTAACTTTCACCACTGTAACTTTGATTTGTCAAACGTAGACTCTGAAAAAACGAGTAATTTTATTCCATATATGCTTGCAAATCATTCAGACTAGGGCCATAACAGTTTATTTATTCAAATGCCCTAGACGTTCATTACATTGAATATTGTGGTTTTACATCGTTAAAGGTTCAGCTTCAGGGTGATGTGTTTGGGTGTTAAATATCTTGACAGTAGAATAACATAAAATGCACAGATCTGACATTCATTATCAGAGCCTTATAATAGTTCATGTTGTGTAACAGCCATTTCTGTAAAAATGTCCCTGGTGTGGGTGACTGAGGTAAAAGTAGGTATGTTTCATAATACTTACGCATTTAGCATATTTTAATAAAAATTCACATTTTGTGGATGTGCGTGAACATTGTGCGAATGATTCTTATTCTGTGTGCAAAAAGTTTGATGGTAAATAGCATGATGCTGCACATAATTCTCATTCAAGACATGTGCATCATTCGTGCATGCAGTAATTCCTATAATGGTCATATGAATTATTTATAAAATGTCTGTATGCACAGAAAAATAGAATGAAATATGTAACAAATCTGTTGTCTGTATGCCCCATTACATTCCCAGATTAAGGATTTGTTAATGTATAACTTTTTAGTCTGTACATTTCTTAAACAAATACAAGCATACTATCTCAAACATCGCAAACATTTTAGATCTGTTAACAGTTGTTGAGATGATGATTTAAACATATGTCAGTATATCCGAGTGAACCGGCTTCTGGAACAAGAAAAAATGTGGGGGAGGAATTTATCCATGGGGAATTGATTGGATGGTTGTGGTTTACTATTGGTGGATCTCATGTGATTGACAGGTTGCCCCGCCCTCACGCCAGTAAACACATCATCAGAGAAGAAAAGAGATGCAAGAGGGAGGGGAAGTTATTTTGATTAAAGAATATTATTGAATATTCAAGGAAAAAAAAACATTTAAATACGGAATTTGGGGATCAAAGAAGAGTTTTAAAGGATAAGATTATTGACTACAGGGGGATTTTAATAAATCCTGATTTGTTCCTCATTTCATAAGCATAAAACTGAATGTGATTGTAGCCTATATGTATTCAAAACAGGAAAACTGTCGAGTATTCATTTTCTCTATCAGTCTAATGGCTTTCAGGATAAAGACAACTCGACACAAGCAGACACATGTGGCGTCATTTCACACCCAGAGTAGTGAAGGATGACCCATCAAGATGTTCCCACCATGACTAATGTGTTACAGCATGATCCTAATCTGCTGCGAAACACAACCAATTAAGTACCGAGACTTTACACATTTATATCCGTCCATAAGACACTTTCTAAAGGCAGGACACGTTCGGCGTCTTCTTACTGTGATGAAATGAATCCTTTTTATTGGGTTTGATTTGTTTTATAACAGGCATGTGGGCATATTTTACCAATGGAAAAAAAGCAAGAATTAATGTTTGCAGAATAAAACTGTCAATGGGGGTAGATGTAAACTGTAGAGGTTTTGTAAATATTTAAACCAGTTGTTTCAAAAAAATTTCATACATTTAGAATACATTTTAAAACGTTGATGAATAACGACTTGTCCGTGAAAAAGCCTGTACACAGATTTCCCACCCAGATTTTTGTAGTGAACGAGACCTATTGTCACAACTGATGTAGTTAACAGAATCATGACAATGAAGATCAAATACTAACTTGAACACGAAGAGAATACATTGATTGACAAAGGCATAGAGAAACATAACATTAACTACTCGCACTAAACTGAATGAAACGGAGTATAAATACACAGGGAAACTTAATGACAGACAGCTGAACATGATCAGTAACCAAGGAGACTAACTATGCAATTACGACTAAATTGAACTGAAGCACAAGAAACAAACACACAGGAATGAAACTAAGCGTACGTTTACACGACAACGAAATGCTTAAAACTGAGTAGTTTTTCCTTTGAGTTTTCCACGTACAGGCGACACCATTGTCAAAACGATCCCAATTCACACGGATCCGCGAAAACGAATAAAAACCCTGTGTTCTGCTTCCAGACCATTAGATGGCGATGAAACACGATTGAACACATAATACGCATGTGCATGACGTCATCGTCTTCAGAGATTTGCGTTTTTTGTTGTTTACACCGAGATCTTTTCCCAAAAACGTGCATTTTGAAACCCGTTTTCAAAAGTTTACGTTTCAGACACCCAAAACACTGTTGTCGTGTAAATGAACGGCCAAGACGCATACAAACGTATGTTGAAAACGGTGTTGTGTAAACAGCCTCTAACACACAACATAATCCTGACACCCATAAATCAGTAGTTTTATATTTTATATATTTTTATTCCATTCACATTATTTGCAGTACTCTTTGGGATAAGTGATTCATTCCCTCATAAAAAAAGTACACATTCTTGTGTACAAGTTTTGCTTAAAAGTTTGTGAAAAAGCTCAAATTTTGTGATTATCATTGCCGTTGGTTTTTGTCTCAAGACTCTTTATTAAATGTTTTCTTTTAATCTGTGGAAAAAATGAGGAAATACTGAAAAAGTGGGCGGTCACTAGCTATGTGAAACATCACCCTGTTTTATGCGCATTTTGAGGTATCGCATCAGAAACGAGTTATTCAGCACATGTAAAAAGCCGCATTTTTGACTGTGAAGCGGCTGACACATCGATCGGATCAAAGTCTTTTCCAGCTGAGTGTAAGAGGGTCTTTCAAGGGCTCCGGGTGCTCCTTTCCCAATTCTGCTCTCATATGAGCCAGTGAATCCCCATTTCCTTTGTTTCCCTTTGTCTCTGAAAATGCTTTTCAGAACCTGCGTGTTGCCGGTGATTTGGGGGAATTGTATTATTGCTGAGCGTCGATGCCCACCGCTGGAGAGAAATTGGATTGCCTGAACACAGTTATAGTAATTTACTGCTACTGGGCAGTGAGAAAAATGAACAGTGCACATGCACAAAAGCACAGGATTGGAGGATAGACTGAGTTCACAATGCATCCTGTTTGCCTAAAAATAGCTTCAATTATGCTTAAATAACAGGAAAAATAGCTTTTTTTGTGTACTAGGTCCAGTTACATGGCCTTAATAATAATGGCTCGGCTTCCACAGTAATATTAGCTGTAAATTTGCTACTTTGAAGTCCTTGGCACAATGTCAACTTCAGAGCCTATTTGCACAGAGCCGAAGGGAAGGTAGATGTCTCAGTAGATAAGTTTGAGTTATTAAAGTCAATACTCATGTGCATGGTATGATTACCAGTGAAGCCACAAGATAAAACCGTTAAAATCAGAACCGAATAGGTTTTCACTTTATAGGAAAATGTGAGTTGTGCTTGCCTAAACTAAATTTACCACCACAATGCACGAAGGGAGTTGTAGGAGGTTGCCAGGGGATTTCAAGACAGTTTTTTTAAAGGAATAGTTCCTCAAAAAATGAAAATTCACTCATTTACTTCCCCTATAACCTTCCTAGATGTATATAACTTTCTTGTACATACAATCAAATGAAGACTAGTAAATGGTGATCAAAACCTCAAAAGGAGTCTAATCGTTTAAGGGAAAACAGACCAAAATGTCCCTTGTGAAAAAGAAGTGCACTTAATTTATCGAATGTCTCAAAAGTACATATTTAACACTTTCACGTATACGTTTAAAATATTCTAGCTGCCATGTTAGCTATCATGTAAGCAGCCATGTTTTAAAAAAATCTATTTTTCAGTTTAATATGCAGCCATCTAATGAAAACAAACATGGCTGCGTGCATCGGATGACCGCGTTTCATTGATATATTGACATTATTGTGCTTATATGCCCTATAAACTTTTGTCATGGTACTTCTGTGACAATTTGAGTGTCTGTGACATTAAAAATAAACACATAATGTGCCTGTAAACACTGCTTAAGCAGCTAGTAGTGCGAATATGAATGACAGCCGCTTGTGTAGCTCGCCTCCCCCTGTGTTGGCGCAAAAGCCAATTTGAATCTGGCATCCACCAAGTGGGACTGTACCGCTCAAGTGGTTAAAAAATGACTTGGCTTTTGTTTCTGCTCTGACAGCTGCAATACCACGCCGAATGCTTGTGAGTGTGTTAGAAATCAGGAATAGTGAGAGAACATTGTGCTTGGTATGTTTTTCATCTTCCAAACAAACTAGGTCTTCAGCCGACAAAGTTTAAAGTCCGTCTGGCACGCGTTAGGTCAGTAGACGGAGAGTAGGAGGGTCTTTTGTGGCTGTTCGAACCCATTTGACCACATGAGCGTTTACACTATGAAAGCAATCCGGTCTAATGTGTTTTCACCTACTTCTAGAAGTGGTCAAAAGTGGAGAAGCTCAAAACTTTTTAGACCCTGTTAACACCTGTATTTAGCGTCATCCACTTGTGATCCGATCAACGAAAACACTTTAGGTTCAATATTTTTGGGCCTTTCGTCCCTCTGTATTACTTTTGAGAACAACTATACAAAGTAGTGCTGTAAAACGATAAAAATATTTAATCGCGATTAATCGCATTAATGTCATAGTTAACTCGCGATTAATCGCACATTTTTATCTATTCTAAATTTCTCTTGATTTCTTTTTGTCCCATTATTTTTTCTCATTTTAATGCGCTTTTCAACATGGAAAAGTGGATCGGCTTGCTTTGTGCAAATGTTTTTTATTGAAAACAACATCGGCATATACTGTGTTCAATTTCACACTAACATTCTCACTTGGAGCAAATAATCTCTCACACAATGTAACACTGTCCATCAATAAAAGGGTGAAAGAAATACTGACGAGGTCCTGATATTGACGAGGGGGCGGAGAATTCGCATCATCTGTGTGTGTGTGTGTGTGTGTGCCATCATCAAATGGTATTTCAGACTGGATGTGCTGCGATGATGATAGCTCAGTTCACAACGACAAAACACACAGATCACTTTGGTCTTGTCAATGGAACCATTTGGTAACTTTTTAAAAGTAAACTTTCCATTCAGAATCTTATTGGCGTCCATTTCGGCGTCTCGCGCTCGTCATCCACTCAAAGCGTAACGTTAACCAACTATTTGGCCGGCTCGCAAGCCCAAACAAGTGTGTGTGGCGCGCCTGTTGTTTTGTTTCCGGCCTCTTTGTTTGCGCTTTGGTCGACGAAGCAACAAAACGTCCTCGCACGGCGCAAGCCATTGAAATGAATGGGTTTCATAGTGCAGCGCCGCGTCCTGTTGCAAAAGCATGTGAAAAAAACTACAAAGTTTGCTAGGCCAAAAAGATCGTTTATCGCGCGTTAAAAAAATGTACGCACTTAAAATGGGTTTGCGTTAACGCCGTTAATAACGCGTTTAACTGACAGCCCTAATACAAAGTAATGCTTTTTATGGTTTTGTTTGCTACAGTATTCATCTCCTTTCTGCAGACCTCCACAGAAGGTCAAACTTCCCCTGAAGTGAATGTACGGAAAGCAGGGAGGGCCAGCGGACAGGGTCCCCAGAGGACTTCCAAAGCCTCTCTGGATGGGGGAGTAATCGGGTTAGCCAGGTTACAGCTGTTTGGATCCTTGCTTGTCTCACAGACAGGCCATTAGCACTGGCAGGAGGATTGGCTAATGATGGATGCAGCAGGACTGCTCATGAAACGATGACCCGCGACTGCTACGCACTTCCAAGCTGTAACATCTCTGGTGCGAACTAATGAATTATTGGATGCATATGAAAGGAAGAATTCTGTACGATCAGCAACATTGTCCTTGTCAATAATCTGTTTAAGAGACAAAAAAAGGGTAAAGAATTTTAGATAAAAGCAGGAGTTTGACCAAAATTTGTCAGATATAAGAACAAAGGCGGGAGGAATTTTAATAACATGATGAAAAAGAGAAAGATGCATGTCTTGTCTCCTTCAAAATGTCCATCTGTCTGTCAGTCACTCACCTCAGTGTCCAATAACCATCATTTCATCACCTCTCCTGGCCCGCTCGTGATCACATTCAATGTGATTTAAGATCACTATTAAATTGCCCTCGACAAAAGATGCTGAAAATATGGAGAAACACAATATTTATCAACCAAGCATCTTTTATATAGCTTTTATATTCCTGTTAACAGTGCATTTAGAAGATTGTAACTGAAGCAGTAATATATATAAAAGGCTAAACCACTCCTCTGGAGGTTGTAAAGTAAAACAATTTAATAGTAATAAAATGTAAAATCGAATGTTTGCAGTAAACTGGAAGTACTTTTTAATAGGTTATTATTCATATTATACAAGAAATGTGAATGTTGTTCGTTTCATACAAATCTTGAATTACTAAGGTCTGGGGAGTAAATGTGTTTTGTTGACTACTTCCATTGCTTTCAATTTATATGGCCCAATATGTCCAAGGATATATATATATATATATATATATATATATATATATATATATATATATATATATATATATATAGCTTATAGCTTTCGACCACTTCCAGAGGTAGTCGAACAGCCACAAAAGACCACCTGCTCTCCCCCTACTGACTCAAACATTACGGGTAGAGCGATATCCAGATGGGATTTAAACTTTGTCGACTGAAGACCCAAGTTTGGTTTGAAGATGAAAAATGTATCAAGCATGTTCATGGGCGTGTTCATATGTAACCTTTTTTTGTCCATTAGATCAAAAAATCTGAAACACCCATTTATTTTCCTGCCCATAGACCCTCTCCTCAAAGAAATCAGGACTGAAGTGGTTGAAAGTGGACAAAAGAGATGGATTAAAATACCCGTGTCTCCCTCGTCTACTTGTGATCCGATCAACCAAAACGCAACTTAAAACAAGGTGTAAACGGGGCATTAGACTTGATTCAGACTCAACAAGGTGGACTCAGACTTAACACTAATAAACAAGTTGCATATATAATTTCTAATTAAGATGCAAGATTATTTTATGATATATCAGGGATGGCCCACTTTACCTGAAAATACATTTGTCTGGCGTGCATGATCTCAAAATGTTTATTGGCGTATACCTTCCAAATAACACATTATATGAACTGAATTTAAATCATTCATATATATATATATATGAATTTTTACTCTCTGTTAAAAACAGGAAAACATTTAAAATTAATTTATATTTTGTACTTTTTCCTAGTGATCATGACAGCGATAATAAACCAAACGATGATCAAATAAAAAGGAATACTGTTATGACCTCATATATCCAGACGAGCCGTGTTGTTGAGAACAATTTCAGCTTTTTAAATAGCCAATTCAGGGAGTAGGACAACATTGGTAGAGAGACGCTGTACAGTCCCAATAAAATATGCCTGTGTGTTTGGGCCGTTACCTGATTTGCATAATTCCTTAAGTGAATTGGGTTCTAAAACAACATAGACAGTGTCCGCAATTCATTCTTGGTGATTTGCCTCCACAGTGTTCCAGTCTGCTCTGGATATCATGGCACCAGCGAACACCATCGCTATTATCCGGAGAGATACTTCAGCAGGTCTCGTGTAATTGGAGGAAATCGAGTAATTGAAAGGCAGAGCACAACACTGACTCTCTTCATTACTACCCGTCTGGAGGAGTTTCTGGCATCCTCTAAAACGATTTCCACTCTCCCTGACTTGCATATTTTTGATAACAGACAGGCAAGAAATATGGATTCATTACAGATGCTCCTGGTGTGTGCAGATACTTCAGTGTAATCTCTATTTTTATCTATTTTGGCTGGTATTAGGATGTCTTAAAGGTGATATAACACAGAAGAGTAATTGCTGGGAAGAGGATAATGAAGTAATCAATGTACTCAATGACTACATCTGAGAATATGTTCGCTCTATAGCACTCCAGAGATTTGATGACTAGCCCAGACACACCACCGCAATGTTTACCGAACTCCCATGGAGAGGTTCTGCCTTGATGTGTCTGTTGTGTCAATGCTTGCCGCTAATTAGTAGTCATAAGAAAGAAATAGAGATCTCTGGAGAGAACGTTCAAGCCTTTGAGACATCACATACCTCCACTCAAAAAACACACATGCACACACTTTTCCTGATGCTCCAGTTATAGTGTCTTATGGCAGCAGCATTTTAGCTTGATCCACTGATTTATGCTTACTGATGGATTGTGCCAGTAATGACTTAACATTTTGATTCATGCCACATTTTAGTCCAACAAGGTTAGGAGCTTGTTCTAAAGGCCTAAACCTAAGTATCCTATCAAGTCCCCGACGGAAGTGTGTATTTATGAGTTGGGGAGTCGTAACTTGGTGCGTTAAAATCATTTTGGTTGGAGCAAGATGGCGATGGACCTTTTTGGCTTAGGTACAATGTACTTATTGTGTTCATATTGTATTGCAAAATACATGAGATGGGATACGGGTAAGGTTAAGGACAGGTTTGGTGGTATGGGTAGGTAAAAAAGGGTGGGTAAAAAAAAAAAAAAGCTGTGAAAATTATGACATTGTGGTGGCCATGTGTGTTCAACTCGTAAATACAATCATTCTGACATGAACACACCTCTACACTGTTTATGAAATGGACATGAATTATATGTCAAATTGTGTCTCTTATTGAGGTGAGGTGTCCTATCAAACGGACGGGTGAAGGCAGAGGAATTAGGATTATGGGTCGAGGTGGAGTTATTGGGACAGTGGCCAGAGGCGAAGCCCGGTCGAAGGTGGCTCACAGGAGGCCCCAGGTGAATACCCGCCGCAGAGAGGAGAAAGGGGATGAACTACAGGGCTGACTGCAATGATGTTTTCGTCATTCATGACGATAACGAAATGATTTCGTTGACGCACCGTTTTTTTATGACGATAACGCGACAATGACTAGCTAAATATAGCTCCAAGGTGACTAAAACATGACGAGACGTTTTTGAGTTTTCGTTGACGAGACGAGACGGAACGAAAATTATTATAAGTCTGACGTTCACAATGCATGTAATTTCTGCCTGCTTTGCGTAAAATCTGTCTGTATTGAGCTAAAAAAAAAAAGTATCAGCAATGCTGCTGTTTCCTATCAGGTACGCCCAGCACCGGCCGCCGCGCACGCACCAGATTCCACACAACAACAACACAGGTTTTAACGTAGGCTAGTTTTTGTACCAAGTCAAGTCAATGGAGTCGGACAAAAACTAGGATAAAACCTGTTGGAAAGCATATTTTGCAGCGATTTTTGTGTAGGTGTAACCCAGGTTAAAATCTGATAATCCCTTCAATGTATATTATAATATAGTATATTATATAATATAATGTATATATACTTAATGTGTTTGCGCGGAGTACGTGTGTGCCCGTGACCTAACTTGGCCAATCGCGTTTGAGAGCACGAGTGTTTAATCAGGCCGTAGCGTCTTCCTCATTCTGAGGGTGGGGAAGTCGATCGACGGCTGTGGACAGAACAACTTACTGGCTGTAGGGAATCCGTCGCCGCCATCAGGTTATGTTTAAAGAGGAACTGGCCAGGTTCTTTCTCTCGGGTTGGAGATAAATGATGGCGAGCTGAATTACTACGGTTGGGATCCGATGCTCTGCGCAGCATCCACTGAACAGCCACTCTATTAGTCTGGTAGGACGGTTGTCCGCAGCCTGTCCCCCACACACTTCTCCATAGACTAGCGCTTCAGTCCCTCATGTATATCTTTTCCTTTGATGAACAATAACCTATGGATTAATCAACATAAACTTTCATAAAAACCCTTGTGGGTTGTTGCGTGTGTCTTGAAGAACGTCGACATCGTGGGGATAATTTTCTTTTCTTTTTTTTTTTTTTTTCTTTTTTTTTTTTCTTTTTTTTCTTTTTTTTTTAAAATTTGGTAATAACCCGATTTGAGGTCTAGCACCGAAAACCACTTGGATCCAGTGAGTGCCGAAAATGATTCCTCCAAGTTTGGCAATGCATAAGCATCTTTTACAGTCTGCAAATTAAGCTTGCGGTAGTCAATACATAATCGAATATCTCCATTTTTCTTATTGACAACAACTATAGGTGACGAGAATGGTGACTCAGATTCTCTAATAACACCGGCATCTAGAAGTTCTCTCAGATGTTTGCGAACTACTTCTATATCCTGAGGATGAATTGGTCTTGCTCGGTGCTTGAAGGGAGTGTTGTCATGGAGATTAATATGATGTTTCACATGACTAGCGCAACCAACATCCATATCATGCTGGGAAAAGACGTTGGCCATTGCATTCAACTTGATGGTAATTCTTTCCTTCCATTCCAGGGGTAATGGTGATTCCCCAAAGTTAAAAACTAATGGAGAGCAGTTGTTCTCAGGTGTTAAAGAACTGGTCACATGCTGTTCTAAGACGAGGCATTCGTACGCTCCCAGCTCTGCTATGATGGTCGAAGGTGGTATGTAAATATCTTGCTCTGATTCGTTTCTCACCATGACAGGTATTTGGTGAGGGAAACGCGTGGGCATCTCAACAAGACAGCTGCTAACGCACAAACCACCCGGCAGGCCTGAATCCGGATGTTGGACCACAGCATACTGACTTGCTGGAGCAGAGATTTTAGCGGAGCCTTTCAGCAATACGGTGCGGCCAACAGGAATGCGCACAGAAGCTTTACCGAGCAGAGTTACAACCCCAAGATGACCACTGCAGCTTTGTTGATAGGTCACTTGGAGAGTCTGTAGTACAGCTCGGTAACTGGGTGCATTTGGTTGGAAAGAAGGATTGTCGCTTTGCCGAAACTGGTCGTAGAGTATTTCGAGAGTGTTCATGCCGATCAGGATTAAGGCTGGAAATCCGGGTCTGACATCAGGAACAATGAGTGCAATAGTTGGAACAGTAATGATACTTCCCACAAAGTCTTTAGAAAAAGTCACTGTAGTTTCGATGTAGCCAAGATATGGGACATTTTGACCTGCAGCTCCTTCGACGTGGAATAGCTCATGCAGGGGTTGAACTGGTTGATCGGAGAGACGTTCATTGTAGAAGGAAACCGGAATGGTTGTAACTTGGGACCCAGTATCCAGAAGACAAGAACCTTGGTGACCGGCAACTTTAACATCAGCAGTACATCTGGATCCTATAAGTCCTTTTGGTACTCTCCTCGATGTAGACTGCAGCTCAGAACAGTTGACATGAAACTTGCTCTTCACGGGACAAATTTGGTCCTGCTTAGCCCCTGGATGTCCCACACCAGGAGCTAGGGCTAGTTTAAATGTTTCTTTGCAGATGGATTTTGTCTCTGCCACTGCTGCTGCCTGTCTTGAAACTGCTTTCGCTTGGCACTGACCAGTGCTGAGTTTGGATCAGAATCACACTGGGGCTTAATGTGCCCATCCTCCCCACAGCGAAAACAAAACCCAGGTTTGGGATTGGAAGCAGCTAGTTTAGCGTTTCTCCCCATCTTGCCAGTTTCAGACTGCTTCGAGGCAGAATACATAGCTGCTGGCTGATACCTGTTGGTCTGACCGGCATTGAGAGCGGCAAGCTGTTGTTGAATGGCTGTCATCTGTTGTGAAATCTCTTTGGCGAAATTCGTTATCGCAGTACACAGACCTGATTCTTCATCCTGCCGATTTACAAGTTGGGCATGAGTGATTACCTTTTGTTTAGTTCCTCCAAGGTGCTGTTTCATTCTTTGCTCCTTTGCTGCTTCTCTGTCCTCCTCTGTTCGCAGGAGTAATAAAAGTTCAGAAAAGCATGGTGGACTTAATTTCCTTTGTTTCAGTTGGAGTTCTGAAATAAGTCCATTGTCCCAACAACCTCTGCAGAATTGAGCCAATAAGCGGTTATCCACATCTCTCTCAGATACTCCTCCTCTCCTCACAGCATGTTGCAGTGCTACCTGAAGTCTCTGTAGGTACTCAGATGGCTTCTCTCCATGATTTTGGTAAGTGTCCATGAACTTGGCGTAAAGTTCTTCACCATCCTGGACAGTGCCATACGCTGACTCCAGCTGCCGCAAATAAACGTTAGGCAATGCGTCAGGGCTTAGATGTTTCACCATGTCACAGGCAGGAGGCAGCAGGCTGTCACGAATTAGTCTGGTGCGTTGAAGATCAGAGATGGCTGGATCACGCAGCACTAATTCAACACCAGACCGCCAGGTGTCATAGTCCATTTCATGGGTTGACCTGGGCACTTTACCAGAGAACGGTCTCAGCCGGTGGCTGGCATGCATGGACGTATCACTGCTCCGGACCACATGCTCCACAACATAGCGTTGCACCTCAGGAGGATTAAGATCACCAGGTGCTATCGATCGTCCCCCAGCACTGTTCAAACCGGCACTGTTAGGGGTAGAAACAGGTGGAGTGAAAGAGGTTTGTAAAGGAGCATACACTGAGCCAAAAGTTCGACTTGGTACAGGTGGAGGTACAGATGGCTCTAGAGGTTTTCTTTGTTGATCAACTATCTTTTGTTCCATTTTAGGGACATTTACAGCAATGGGGTGAAGTGGTGCTATAGCTTGTTGTATCTGGGACATCATTTCACCAAGAACCATCGAATAATCTTTTCCAGATATTTTAGCAATTTCTTTCAAGTCAGCTAAATAGGTGTCAGTCTTTGAACCACCCAACTTTGAAGTGTAAATTTTGGATAAATTCTTAATATGGAATTCGTTATTTTCATCAGAAATAAATGTATACGGCAGTCGTGACGACAGTTTTGCTACTGACGCTCCCGACGCGAATTCAACAACGAGCATATGATGAAATTCGGATTCGCTATCATCAATAATATCATTGCGATTAATGTTGCCGTATTGATCAAGAAAATTTATAACTTCAGAGGAACTCTCTTCAACCGGCCCATCCACCAAGACGGCATTAGGAATTTTTATCCCGAGTTTTCCGAAAACTTCCATCACAAAAAACAATACGGACTGGTGAGTCTGAATGCACTGTTTCTGTTGTTATAAAAATGTTAATTACTGTACAAACCAGCTCCTGGCTGGCTCGCCAATATGTAACGATGTAATGTGTAATGTAATTTGGTACTCTCCTCGTCTTCCGGTCGACCTGGCTTTTGGTTTACCGCTGAGTGGGAAAAAACACCAACCTCATTCACAGTATGTCCAAAATCTGAAGTCTCGGTTGAAAGAAAGCTACGATATTGCCTCAAAGAACGCCGCCAAAGCATCTGAAAAGAACAAGGTCCGCTTTGATCAAATAGTCATCCCTTCAAAGTTGGAGCCTGGGGACCGAGTGCTTGTGCGCTGTGTTCGATTGAGAGGTAAACACAAGCTTAGTGATAAGTGGGAGCAGGACATCTACGTTGTGGTGGATCAAGCTGGAGACCTACCAGTCTATACAGTGAAGCCAGAGCGTTGTGATGGTCCTAAACGTACTCTTCATAGAGATCTTTTATTACCGTGTGGTTTTCTCCCTGCTGTTGAAGAGCCGTCCATTGAGGCCAGTCTAGTCTCAAGGCCAAGAACGCGGCAGCAGTGTGAGATTCCTCCTGACTCTGAGGTCTCTGAAGAGGAAGACTCTTCACCTGAACCAACAGTTCTCGGTCTGGACTCAGATCCAATGAAGTTCACTGTGGAGAAGTTTGACAAAATAGCTTCACCTCCAAGTGTTGCCAATGACTATATTTTTCCATCCATGACATCTGTGAGTGAACCAGCCGTTGTTGATCTAGGGCCAGAGAGTGAGCACTTACCTGAAGAAGAGACGTTACCTGTAACCCCTGATCACTTACCTGAAGCTGAAGAATCTGTAGCACCTATCGAAACTGACTTACCTGAACATCTACTGGAGTCTGAACTCGAGGAAGAAGAGTCTGTCGAGCTATCTGTGGAAAGAAACTTATCTTACTACTCACCTTATTCTGTCAGTCCCGAATTTGTCACAATTCCACTCACTGAAGACGCTGAAGAGTCTGTCGATCCTGAGACGTCAGTCTCTAGTGTCTCTGAGCCCTTAAACTTTGATTTAACTCTTGATTCGGTAGAACCAGAACCCGTTCCAAGACGTTCTGTGCGTCAACGATTACCACCTAAAAGGTTGCAATACAGTTTGCTTGGTAATCCTCTGATATCTGTGGTTCAAACTCTTTTACACAATATATCAGACGCCTTAAATCCTGCGCCTACCACTAGTTCGGTTATTCATGTAGTTTAACATGCAACGGGACGTGCATGGGTTTAAGGGGGGAGGGTGTAACCCAGGTTAAAATCTGATAATCCCTTCAATGTATATTATAATATAGTATATTATATAATATAATGTATATATACTTAATGTGTTTGCGCGGAGTACGTGTGTGCCCGTGACCTAACATAACCCCGGTCATGTGACTACTTGGCCAATCGCGTTTGAGAGCACGAGTGTTTAATCAGGCCGTAGCGTCTTCCTCATTCTGAGGGTGGGGAAGTCGATCGACGGCTGTGGACAGAACAACTTACTGGCTGTAGGGAATCCGTCGCCGCCATCAGGTTATGTTTAAAGAGGAACTGGCCAGGTTCTTTCTCTCGGGTTGGAGATAAATGATGGCGAGCTGAATTACTACGGTTGGGATCCGATCCTCTGCGCAGCATCCACTGAACAGCCACTCTATTAGTCTGGTAGGACGGTTGTCCGCAGCCTGTCCCCCACACACTTCTCCATAGACTAGCGCTTCAGTCCCTCATGTGTATCTTTTCCTTTGATGAACAATAACCTATGGATTAATCAACATAAACTTTCATAAAAACCCTTGTGGGTTGTTGCGTGTGTCTTGAAGAACGTCGACATCGTGGGGATAATTTTCTTTTCTTTTTTTTTTTTGATTTTTTCTTGTCTTGTATCTAGTATTTGTTGCAATCTTTATCATTGTATCTCACTTGAACAATAACCACAAAAGTGCACTTAACTATAACCGATTCAACTGCAGTCTGTCAATATTTTGAGTTTTTGTCTATTTCTTTCATTCTCTTTGGTTGTAATTATGTTTGTTTAATTATTTTTTTCAATATATGGTACCAGTACCAAATTTAACCTCCTGTTTCTGTGTTGTTACTGACCACCAGCTCCTGTAGTCGAATTTGGATTTCTATGATTTTGAATCTAAGTTGATCTATTTAAGTTAGTCTAGCTAATATTGATTATAGATTAATCTCAGCTAGCAAGGCCCAAACACACGTTACATAAGCATATCAGTGAACATCCCTGACCACTCGGTGAGTTTGACGTCTTTGTAAACTTTAATGCGTTTTATGAATGATTGTGTGGGTGCTAACACACAAACCTAAAATTCTCGGGACAACAGCATTTGTCCAAATTTCAATCTTAACCGTTCTATTTCATCAGAAACGATCTTAAAACAGGGATTTAGGTGTAAAATACCGACTAACCAAGACCAAATACAGTGTTTACAGTATTCAGGGATTGTCTTATTCATTTTTAAGTTCAACACACTCCAAGTGTCATGTTTGTTTCATACTTTATATTCAAGTATGCATTCCTAACAACCTATGTTCAATGCACCTCAGTATTAGATATTTATTTTATTATTTCGTTTAAGAATGTTTGCAACTTTGCAGTTTGCACAAGTTAAAGATAGACAGGGTTGTAATGTTTGTGTTTACAAATAATATGGATCTTATTGTTGCATACTACGTTGTTCATTGCACTTTAGCAATTTCTCAAATAAAGCCACAATTGCCAAAGTAAGAATGTTTTTATTCCTGGCTTTTTTGGAGTAAAACATTCCACTGTTACCACTTTATCTGTAATGTTCTAGTAGCTCAAAGTTTTTGCTATTTAAACTTTAAACCATTCCTTTATTAGGCTACTGTGATAACTGGTGAAAATAGCATTTAATATTCAGGGGTATAACTATAACTTGAAATATGGGGATAAAAGGTTTCTGCCCAATGTGACAATGAAGTACAGCTTGGCAATGCAACACTGCATCTCCATCAACGAGAAAGTCTAGTTTATTATGCAAAGGTTTTAAGGTTAGCTTGTTTTATGAATTGCAACACTTGCTACCTGTCAAACCTAAGCCTATTTCCAGTACGTTTTAACCTAAATTAATTTGATAAAGACTACTTTTTTTTCTTTTACTAAAATTGACTAAACTTGACTAAAACATTTTTGTGTTTTCGTCGACTAAAACCTTTTGTGTTTTCGTCGACTAAAACTTGACTAAAACTATTAAGTTTATAAGTGACTAAAATGTGACTAAAACTTAAAAGCATTTTCGTCCAAAAGACTAAGACTAAGACTAAAACTAAAAGGGCTGCCAAAAACAACACTGGCTGACTGGAGACGGAGAAGACTGGGCTGGAACTGGAAGAGGAGGAGGATGGGACCAACGTGTCATATCCGTTCCAGCAGACACTCGCTCACTGATGTGAGCGGGGAACTCCTCAATTCTCTCGAACTCCACTAACAGTCCCTCCACTATGGGTCAGACTCGCGGGGCTCATACTCTGGGATGATGGTTGGCTCAATCGTATTTCTTAGCGCTGGCAGCTCCATCGCGGTAGGCACTGGCACTCTGTCTGCCAAGGCCTCAGGGTGTCACTCAGTGCCGTGAGGTGGTTGTGAGCTGGGAACTTTTGGCGAGATGGCAGATATACAGAGTGTAGTCCAAAAAATTACGGTCACTTCGGGCCAAGGCAGCAAGCTAAGCTACCATTTCCATATTGAGGTCGGTGATTATGTCACATTCAGTCTGGTCCAAAGATGAAGGAAATTCCAAATTTCCAAAACAAAAGTATTTAATAAACAAAATAAACACAGGTAATCCATAAAGACGATAGAAATCTAGCACAAGCTCAAACAATAACCGACAATGAAGGCAGGGAAACTAGGAAGTTAAATATACACAGATACGAACTAAAGAACTAACAGGTGTAATGATCAAATTAATCACCATACTAACTAATGATAATGTGAACAAAGACAACAATAAAGAAAGAGAAGCAAACTAAAAGTCCATCAAAATTAAACTAAACTAACAAATAACTGAATAACAACGAACGGTTGTTGAACATAAATGTGAACATACACATCTCATTTCTCAAATACACATTCAGTGTCCCTGAAAATGACAAAAAAAAAAAAAACCCAGTAAAATGGGGAAATGGGGGCTCAAATTATTATGCAAACCTGGAATAATTAATTACTAATAACTAATTGACGCAATTAGTTACTTTTTTAGGGAGTAACGCAATATTGTATTGCATTACTTTTAAAAGTAACTTTCCCCTGCACTGTTTGCCAGTCACACAGTAATGCTCTAAAAACAACCAGAAGACGGCGAAGCACCACTCACATTTTCTAAAAAGAAACGTTTTTTATTCAGTACCAACTATACTCAAAAATCCTTTTGCTATAAGTGTCAGACGACTGTAGCACTTCTAAATAAGAAGGCTTGCCAAAACAGTAATGATCATACATGCTAGAATAGCAGAGTTGTTGAATTGAATCAGGATCATAACAGGATTAAAGAGGGAATGAACAGACGGGAATCAGCTGTGCTCAGCATTTCAAGCTCACTGGGCGTGATTGCATTGGACAAGTATGTAGAGAAGAGGTTCTTAACTGGTGGGTTGCAGGCTTGTCCTGATAAAGTGGTGGAGAACGCGGGTAAATACTATGCAAGATGCAATTATGATGCAGTGTTTTTGTTGTGGACATTAAAGGTTGTGTGTCCAATCGAAGTCTATGATATTTTGGTTCAAATTCATCTGTCACTGGTAATATGGCTAATACTAATATGGTAATAACGTATTTGGCCCAGAGTTTCATCCATATGTAAACTGGGAAACCATACATACGTGTTGTCTATGTATTTACAAAATAGTCCGTTTTCATATTCAGTAAATGTAATATTATTCATTTTGCACATTTGTTGGGCCTATGCGGTTACTTTTGTATGATAAAAATGTTGGTACTGTTGAGTCACCACTTGATCTCCAATAGCAGTGTTTCCAGTGTCGGGCCAAGAGTGAGCAGGCTAGTGCGTTCCAGGGCCAGTCGCATTTCCACTGTTACTTTCGGGGCTTAATCTGGCCTCATCTGGAATTCCTTGGGGCCAATGGCCTGGAGTTTTTGGTCCAAAAGTGGCCTACTGGGGCTTGTGGAGTGGTCATGAACAAACGCGGAGTATATATGATTAAGGAAAGGGTCTACACCAGTGTTGATTCCCCATAGTTTCTTATCCGGCTACCAGCTAGCCTCAACATTTAAGACAGTTTTCAGCTCAAAACTCACTTTCAGACACCAGTGAGTTTGCAATACTTCCGATTACAATCCAATGGGGATTCTGATCACCGTATGAGGCAGAAATATATTTATATGTGATGCTAAATGATACAATAATAAATACATGTATGATTGTGGAAAATACCAAAGACTGCTTGAAGATCTTGAAGACAAATCATATACACTGAATAAAACATTTTGTCAGTTCTACTTAGAACATGTAGGCTACTTCATGTGGAAACAGCTAAATAACTGGTTTTGTTGAAATGAAATACGTTATTTAAGATAACTGATTATAACTGAAGATAGATAGTTAGTTTAGATAGATAGTTTGAGATGTTCTTCTGTTTTCACATATAAAATAAAAAAAAACATACTAAGATGGGAATGAAATAGATTAACAATTGATACATTCACCTGAGTAACCACTCACTAGATAGTTAGTGTTTCTGATAGTTTGTGTTTGTGGTGTAGTACCAAACTTTATTCATCTTAATTTACTGTTGTATGTCGTGCAGTGGACGAGGATAAAGGCAAATGGAAAAACCTACGAGATGCATACACGAGGAGAAAGCATTCTCGGTCAGTGCCACCTATCCTGCAAGCGTGAATTAGCCGAAGGCGATCAGTCATTTTGCAATTGGTGTGAAAGCATGTTCGTCAGCAATTCGTTAGTGTCACGCTCAGTGTGAAAGAGCCTTAAAGGGATACTTCACCACTGGAAAGATGAATGTGTATTTTAAATGGGTCATTTATGTAGAAGAAATGTGAAATTATTTTTGAATTTGGAGCTTTCTAGACTCAGAAAAGCCAGAAAATGTATTTTTGGCTTATGTGGATGAAAAACAACAACTCCCAGAATGCACTTGCTTCGCTGCTCTAGGAGGCCACGCCTACCGGTAACAGAGCGCAGTAGTTAAACAACAAGTCTAGGCTACTAGTGAGTCTCCGTGATGAGTCTGCCCGAAAATGTGTTTCAAGATCGCCCAAAATGTCCGGGATTCGGCTTTTGCGTTCTACAGTCGCCATTCATTATGTTTACTGTGGCGAGCAGGACGAGGCTAGGGCCGCGGGAGAACTGCGCAAGGCCGGTGGCGTGATTACCGATGAGCGACACCTGTGAGACGCACCGGTCTCGTATCTCTCACGGAGGAGTGGGAATTTTCTTAGCAATGTTAAAACACACATCAACCGATCACTTGTTTAGCGTTCATGTAAACACTACATTCAGATTCACCAATCGGAATGAATTCAGTTAGATTGAAGCAAAAGGTGCGCATGTAAACAATGAATGTGTGACAAAGCTGTCGGATCGATGGTTCATGGTCATTTCTCCACGCCACATCTCCCTTCAGTTCAGTCGCATAAATGATCATTTCACATACACACACACACACACACACACACGCACACATTGTCCGTGTCTTGTGTTTTGTTTGCGTGTCGTCATTCGGTTGTTTGTTTGTTGTATGGGAGTAGTCGGACTTTCGGCGGGTAAACGCTGCGTCGGCCAAACAGAGCAGACGAAGAACGCATGTTTATGATGTACTAGTTGGGTCGCGCCGGTGCAGTGTCGCCAAAGCCGGTGAAACCATTGTCTTGTGATTAGGGGGGATCGTATGTGAATTATGTGTTTGGTATTTACGTGTTTCTGTGTTGTTAATAGTAATTAATAGTTAATAGTAATTATAATTGATAATTACCAGTGAGAACTATTGTTAATGTTGATTGGATGAACGTCTTTGTGTGTATAATGTTACGGGTAAGAACTTAAATATATATATATATATTTACCTGTCAATGGGCTGGTTGCCAAAAAAAGGCAGAGTCTGGCCTATAAAAAGGAAGGCCAGACTCACAATCAGGACTTGTTAACCAAGTCGGAGCAAGAGTGCAATTGCGGTGCCTCAAGCAAACCTGTGGATACGGTGGATACGTTTTGGAGAGTTTTTTTGTCTTTATTTATTTATTTTTGGTATTTTATTTATTTATTTTTTGTAGGTTTTTGTGATCACATGTACATACTTCACTGAGGACTGTTTTTCTTATTGGCACTGTAAATAAATTACACCTTGCACAAGAGTGCTCTGCGAGTAAGCCATCATTTTTTATTCATCCTCACGGACCCCAGTTACCGTTTTTACCCGCCCCTTTCCCCTGAAGCGAGCAGTGGCACTCGCTTCATCACAGAATGGCGACTGCAGAAAGCAAAAGCTGAATCGCGGACATCGGCGGCCGGACATGTCCGGGAAAAAGAGGACGGTGGTAACCCCTACTACTCAGCTTTCTCCACAGAACAAGAGCCTGCTAGCTTAGCTTCCAAAAAATGAAGGCTGACACTATGTGTACATACTGTGAATGAGATCCCACCCTCTATGGGCGGGTTGAAAACATGCGGGACAGCCCCCTACTACTGACTGTAGTCTTTAGCCTCTGGCCAAAAAATCCTCCTATGATGCAAAATGACGATTTTTGTGTCATCGGAGGATTTTTTCCAGACAAAAAATACATAAATCTCTCGTATCAGATATGAGGGGATATGAGGGTGGAAAGCATGGTAATTCGAAAATACTACAGGTTTTCTACAAATACAAAGCTTAATGCTAAATCCTGAAGTATCCCTTTAATGGAGTTGATTTATGCATTCCTGTGATCACAAATAAATAAAAAGCAGGCACTGAATAAGCATCTGTGTTCTCAGTTCTCAGTCTCCTGACACAAATTAATAAATTACTGTCACTGTAACGTTTTTTAAGGGAAATCATTGGTCAAATATAGATGCTGGAATATAAGGGGCTTTCGCACCGGAGGAACCTTTTCATAGTTCCTCGAACTATTGGCGGAAATCCCCTTTTTTGGTGTTATTATAGCCTTTATATTAACTCTACGAACATAGAAAACAGTGATAGATGGACCTCTTAACCTCTACGCCGAGGTGAAAATCCAACGCAACTTTGAGGGGACCAAGCGAAACATGATCATTTCCGCTCAGCTAGCAACACTGGGCATCAACCACATGGCATACGCTAATACCTTTTCATATACTTTACTTTCTATGTATAACAGTTCTATTTAATAATGTATTAGACAGGACTGTTAGACACAATGTAAACGAATGAACACGGAAAAGGCAAGCACTGTTTGCTCAGGCTCTGCTGTTCTCAGCGCGTCAAAATAAAGGTCCGCCGCGCCGTCAAAATAAAAGTCACAACAATAAGCGTGGCTTACATCACTTCAGAGTTCCTACTGGCGGTGTGAATGCAACCAGGAAACGTTCCTAAGGGAACAATTAGTTCTCGGGGAAACAACCTGGTGGCTAGTTCCGAATCGGTGCGAAAACCCCATATAGATGCTGAAAGGTATTGTAGGTAGGAATTGTATAAAAACTTTTTTCCAAATTTGTTTGAACTTTCTGTATATATCAATGCATAATCAAAATGTAAGTACTCTGATAAAAACAGTATAAAAATCGAGTGACTCTAGACCGTTTAATCTGCACTAAACACAGCTCATTATTTACATTCGGGACGAAACAAGGGATTGGCTTAGGCGACTGTCACTCTCTCGCAACCATGGCAACCACCCTTTTGCCACACAGGACCTGCCCACTTGCGCGCGCATCCGTTTGATTTGAGGAATTCAAGAGGCACGGAACCTAGGAATAGCAAAACAATGGGAGAGAAAGACCAATCAAAATTCAAATATGCAGTTCGCGAAGGCAAACCAGGCAAAAAAAGGAAGACAGTAACGTTACTAGAAAAGGTAATGAACAAGAAGTATTTGGATAAACAACAAAATAAAACGCATGCCAATATCGGCGTGGCTTTCCAGCGATGGCGAGAACTGAGAGACCTCAAGGGGCTGAAAAGTGACGCCTGGATGGCTATATTTCTGCTGGACAGGTAAATCTTTCTTTCTGTATTTTGAGCATACATATTTTTTTCTTTATGTTTTCATGAAGCATGTGTCATTAGCACACGTAGCTGCCTAATATAGCTAACATAACATTACTTAGCGATCCGTAGTAGAGATGATAAATAATATAGCGCAAGATGATAGCTATAGTGAAGCATCTGAAAAGAACAAGGTCCGCTTTGATCAAATAGTCATCCCTTCAAAGTTGGAGCCTGGGGACCGAGTGCTTGTGCGCTGTGTTCGATTGAGAGGTAAACACAAGCTTAGTGATAAGTGGGAGCAGGACATCTACGTTGTGGTGGATCAAGCTGGAGACCTACCAGTCTATACAGTGAAGCCAGAGCGTTGTGATGGTCCTAAACGTACTCTTCATAGAGATCTTTTATTACCGTGTGGTTTTCTCCCTGCTGTTGAAGAGCCGTCCATTGAGGCCAGTCTAGTCTCAAGGCCAAGAACGCGGCAGCAGTGTGAGATTCCTCCTGACTCTGAGGTCTCTGAAGAGGAAGACTCTTCACCTGAACCAACAGTTCTCGGTCTGGACTCAGATCCAATGAAGTTCACTGTGGAGAAGTTTGACAAAATAGCTTCACCTCCAAGTGTTGCCAATGACTATATTTTTCCATCCATGACATCTGTGAGTGAACCAGCCGTTGTTGATCTAGGGCCAGAGAGTGAGCACTTACCTGAAGAAGAGACGTTACCTGTAACCCCTGATCACTTACCTGAAGCTGAAGAATCTGTAGCACCTATCGAAACTGACTTACCTGAACATCTACTGGAGTCTGAACTCGAGGAAGAAGAGTCTGTCGAGCTATCTGTGGAAAGAAACTTATCTTACTACTCACCTTATTCTGTCAGTCCCGAATTTGTCACAATTCCACTCACTGAAGACGCTGAAGAGTCTGTCGATCCTGAGACGTCAGTCTCTAGTGTCTCTGAGCCCTTAAACTTTGATTTAACTCTTGATTCGGTAGAACCAGAACCCGTTCCAAGACGTTCTGTGCGTCAACGATTACCACCTAAAAGGTTGCAATACAGTTTGCTTGGTAATCCTCTGATATCTGTGGTTCAAACTCTTTTACACAATATATCAGACCCTTAAATCCTGCGCCTACCACTAGTTCGGTTATTCATGTAGTTTAACATGCAACGGGACGTGCATGGGTTTAAGGGGGGAGGGTGTAACCCAGGTTAAAATCTGATAATCCCTTCAATGTATATTATAATATAGTATATAATATAATATAATGTATATATACTTAATGTGTTTGCGCGGAGTACGTGTGTGCCCGTGACCTAACATAACCCCGGTCATGTGACTACTTGGCCAATCGCGTTTGAGAGCACGAGTGTTTAATCAGGCCGTAGCGTCTTCCTCATTCTGAGGGTGGGGAAGTCGATCGACGGCTGTGGACAGAACAACTTACTGGCTGTAGGGAATCCGTCGCCGCCATCAGGTTATGTTTAAAGAGGAACTGGCCAGGTTCTTTCTCTCGGGTTGGAGATAAATGATGGCGAGCTGAATTACTACGGTTGGGATCCGATCCTCTGCGCAGCATCCACTGAACAGCCACTCTATTAGTCTGGTAGGACGGTTGTCCGCAGCCTGTCCCCCACACACTTCTCCATAGACTAGCGCTTCAGTCCCTCATGTGTATCTTTTCCTTTGATGAACAATAACCTATGGATTAATCAACATAAACTTTCATAAAAACCCTTGTGGGTTGTTGCGTGTGTCTTGAAGAACGTCGACATCGTGGGGATAATTTTCTTTTCTTTTTTTTTTTTGATTTTTTCTTGTCTTGTATCTAGTATTTGTTGCAATCTTTATCATTGTATCTCACTTGAACAATAACCACAAAAGTGCACTTAACTATAACCGATTCAACTGCAGTCTGTCAATATTTTGAGTTTTTGTCTATTTCTTTCATTCTCTTTGGTTGTAATTATGTTTGTTTAATTATTTTTTTCAATATATGGTACCAGTACCAAATTTAACCTCCTGTTTCTGTGTTGTTACTGACCACCAGCTCCTGTAGTCGAATTTGGATTTCTATGATTTTGAATCTAAGTTGATCTATTTAAGTTAGTCTAGCTAATATTGATTATAGATTAATCTCAGCTAGCAAGGCCCAAACACACGTTACATAAGCATATCAGTGAACATCCCTGACCACTCGGTGAGTTTGACGTCTTTGTAAACTTTAATGCGTTTTATGAATGATTGTGTGGGTGCTAACACACAAACCTAAAATTCTCGGGACAACAGCATTTGTCCAAATTTCAATCTTAACCGTTCTATTTCATCAGAAACGATCTTAAAACAGGGATTTAGGTGTAAAATACCGACTAACCAAGACCAAATACAGTGTTTACAGTATTCAGGGATTGTCTTATTCATTTTTAAGTTCAACACACTCCAAGTGTCATGTTTGTTTCATACTTTATATTCAAGTATGCATTCCTAACAACCTATGTTCAATGCACCTCAGTATTAGATATTTATTTTATTATTTCGTTTAAGAATGTTTGCAACTTTGCAGTTTGCACAAGTTAAAGATAGACAGGGTTGTAATGTTTGTGTTTACAAATAATATGGATCTTATTGTTGCATACTACGTTGTTCATTGCACTTTAGCAATTTCTCAAATAAAGCCACAATTGCCAAAGTAAGAATGTTTTTATTCCTGGCTTTTTTGGAGTAAAACATTCCACTGTTACCACTTTATCTGTAATGTTCTAGTAGCTCAAAGTTTTTGCTATTTAAACTTTAAACCATTCCTTTATTAGGCTACTGTGATAACTGGTGAAAATAGCATTTAATATTCAGGGGTATAACTATAACTTGAAATATGGGGATAAAAGGTTTCTGCCCAATGTGACAATGAAGTACAGCTTGGCAATGCAACACTGCATCTCCATCAACGAGAAAGTCTAGTTTATTATGCAAAGGTTTTAAGGTTAGCTTGTTTTATGAATTGCAACACTTGCTACCTGTCAAACCTAAGCCTATTTCCAGTACGTTTTAACCTAAATTAATTTGATAAAGACTACTTTTTTTTCTTTTACTAAAATTGACTAAACTTGACTAAAACATTTTTGTGTTTTCGTCGACTAAAACCTTTTGTGTTTTCGTCGACTAAAACTTGACTAAAACTATTAAGTTTATAAGTGACTAAAATGTGACTAAAACTTAAAAGCATTTTCGTCCAAAAGACTAAGACTAAGACTAAAACTAAAAGGGCTGCCAAAAACAACACTGGCTGACTGGAGACGGAGAAGACTGGGCTGGAACTGGAAGAGGAGGAGGATGGGACCAACGTGTCATATCCGTTCCAGCAGACACTCGCTCACTGATGTGAGCGGGGAACTCCTCAATTCTCTCGAACTCCACTAACAGTCCCTCCACTATGGGTCAGACTCGCGGGGCTCATACTCTGGGATGATGGTTGGCTCAATCGTATTTCTTAGCGCTGGCAGCTCCATCGCGGTAGGCACTGGCACTCTGTCTGCCAAGGCCTCAGGGTGTCACTCAGTGCCGTGAGGTGGTTGTGAGCTGGGAACTTTTGGCGAGATGGCAGATATACAGAGTGTAGTCCAAAAAATTACGGTCACTTCGGGCCAAGGCAGCAAGCTAAGCTACCATTTCCATATTGAGGTCGGTGATTATGTCACATTCAGTCTGGTCCAAAGATGAAGGAAATTCCAAATTTCCAAAACAAAAGTATTTAATAAACAAAATAAACACAGGTAATCCATAAAGACGATAGAAATCTAGCACAAGCTCAAACAATAACCGACAATGAAGGCAGGGAAACTAGGAAGTTAAATATACACAGATACGAACTAAAGAACTAACAGGTGTAATGATCAAATTAATCACCATACTAACTAATGATAATGTGAACAAAGACAACAATAAAGAAAGAGAAGCAAACTAAAAGTCCATCAAAATTAAACTAAACTAACAAATAACTGAATAACAACGAACGGTTGTTGAACATAAATGTGAACATACACATCTCATTTCTCAAATACACATTCAGTGTCCCTGAAAATGACAAAAAAAAAAAAAACCCAGTAAAATGGGGAAATGGGGGCTCAAATTATTATGCAAACCTGGAATAATTAATTACTAATAACTAATTGACGCAATTAGTTACTTTTTTAGGGAGTAACGCAATATTGTATTGCATTACTTTTAAAAGTAACTTTCCCCTGCACTGTTTGCCAGTCACACAGTAATGCTCTAAAAACAACCAGAAGACGGCGAAGCACCACTCACATTTTCTAAAAAGAAACGTTTTTTATTCAGTACCAACTATACTCAAAAATCCTTTTGCTATAAGTGTCAGACGACTGTAGCACTTCTAAATAAGAAGGCTTGCCAAAACAGTAATGATCATACATGCTAGAATAGCAGAGTTGTTGAATTGAATCAGGATCATAACAGGATTAAAGAGGGAATGAACAGACGGGAATCAGCTGTGCTCAGCATTTCAAGCTCACTGGGCGTGATTGCATTGGACAAGTATGTAGAGAAGAGGTTCTTAACTGGTGGGTTGCAGGCTTGTCCTGATAAAGTGGTGGAGAATGCGGGTAAATACTATGCAAGATGCAATTATGATGCAGTGTTTTTGTTGTGGACATTAAAGGTTGTGTGTCCAATCGAAGTCTATGATATTTTGGTTCAAATTCATCTGTCACTGGTAATATGGCTAATACTAATATGGTAATAACGTATTTGGCCCAGAGTTTCATCCATATGTAAACTGGGAAACCATACATACGTGTTGTCTATGTATTTACAAAATAGTCCGTTTTCATATTCAGTAAATGTAATATTATTCATTTTGCACATTTGTTGGGCCTATGCGGTTACTTTTGTATGATAAAAATGTTGGTACTGTTGAGTCACCACTTGATCTCCAATAGCAGTGTTTCCAGTGTCGGGCCAAAAGTGAGCAGGCTAGTGCGTTCCAGGGCCAGTCGCATTTCCACTGTTACTTTCGGGGCTTAATCTGGCCTCATCTGGAATTCCTTGGGGCCAATGGCCTGGAGTTTTTGGTCCAAAAGTGGCCTACTGGGGCTTGTGGAGTGGTCATGAACAAACGCGGAGTATATATGATTAAGGAAAGGGTCTACACCAGTGTTGATTCCCCATAGTTTCTTATCCGGCTACCAGCTAGCCTCAACATTTAAGACAGTTTTCAGCTCAAAACTCACTTTCAGACACCAGTGAGTTTGCAATACTTCCGATTACAATCCAATGGGGATTCTGATCACCGTATGAGGCAGAAATATATTTATATGTGATGCTAAATGATACAATAATAAATACATGTATGATTGTGGAAAATACCAAAGACTGCTTGAAGATCTTGAAGACAAATCATATACACTGAATAAAACATTTTGTCAGTTCTACTTAGAACATGTAGGCTACTTCATGTGGAAACAGCTAAATAACTGGTTTTGTTAAAATGAAATACGTTATTTAAGATAACTGATTATAACTGAAGATAGATAGTTAGTTTAGATAGATAGTTTGAGATGTTCTTCTGTTTTCACATATAAAATAAAAAAAACATACTAAGATGGGAATGAAATAGATTAACAATTGATACATTCACCTGAGTAACCACTCACTAGATAGTTAGTGTTTCTGATAGTTTGTGTTTGTGGTGTAGTACCAAACTTTATTCATCTTAATTTACTGTTGTATGTCGTGCAGTGGGCGAGGATAAAGGCAAATGGAAAAACCTACGAGATGCATACACGAGGAGAAAGCATTCTCGGTCAGTGCCACCTATCCTGCAAGCGTGAATTAGCCGAAGGCGATCAGTCATTTTGCAATTGGTGTGAAAGCATGTTCGTCAGCAATTCGTTAGTGTCACGCTCAGTGTGAAAGAGCCTTAAAGGGATACTTCACCACTGGAAAGATGAATGTGTATTTTAAATGGGTCATTTATGTAGAAGAAATGTGAAATTATTTTTGAATTTGGAGCTTTCTAGACTCAGAAAAGCCAGAAAATGTATTTTTGGCTTATGTGGATGAAAAACAACAACTCCCAGAATGCACTTGCTTCGCTGCTCTAGGAGGCCACGCCTACCGGTAACAGAGCGCAGTAGTTAAACAACAAGTCTAGGCTACTAGTGAGTCTCCGTGATGAGTCTGCCCGAAAATGTGTTTCAAGATCGCCCAAAATGTCCGGGATTCGGCTTTTGCGTTCTACAGTCGCCATTCATTATGTTTACTGTGGCGAGCAGGACGAGGCTAGGGCCGCGGGAGAACTGCGCAAGGCCGGTGGCGTGATTACCGATGAGCGACACCTGTGAGACGCACCGGTCTCGTATCTCTCACGGAGGAGTGGGAATTTTCTTAGCAATGTTAAAACACACATCAACCGATCACTTGTTTAGCGTTCATGTAAACACTACATTCAGATTCACCAATCGGAATGAATTCAGTTAGATTGAAGCAAAAGGTGCGCATGTAAACAATGAATGTGTGACAAAGCTGTCGGATCGATGGTTCATGGTCATTTCTCCACGCCACATCTCCCTTCAGTTCAGTCGCATAAATGATCATTTCACATACACACACACACACACACACACACGCACACATTGTCCGTGTCTTGTGTTTTGTTTGCGTGTCGTCATTCGGTTGTTTGTTTGTTGTATGGGAGTAGTCGGACTTTCGGCGGGTAAACGCTGCGTCGGCCAAACAGAGCAGACGAAGAACGCATGTTTATGATGTACTAGTTGGGTCGCGCCGGTGCAGTGTCGCCAAAGCCGGTGAAACCATTGTCTTGTGATAAGGGGGGATCGTATGTGAATTATGTGTTTGGTATTTACGTGTTTCTGTGTTGTTAATAGTAATTAATAGTTAATAGTAATTATAATTGATAATTACCAGTGAGAACTATTGTTAATGTTGATTGGATGAACGTCTTTGTGTGTATAATGTTACGGGTAAGAACTTAAATATATATATTTACCTGTCAATGGGCTGGTTGCCAAAAAAAGGCAGAGTCTGGCCTATAAAAAGGAAGGCCAGACTCACAATCAGGACTTGTTAACCAAGTCGGAGCAAGAGTGCAATTGCGGTGCCTCAAGCAAACCTGTGGATACGGTGGATACGTTTTGGAGAGTTTTTTTGTCTTTATTTATTTATTTTTGGTATTTTATTTATTTATTTTTGGTAGGTTTTTGTGATCACATGTACATACTTCACTGAGGAATGTTTTTCTTATTGGCACTGTAAATAAATTACACCTTGCACAAGAGTGCTCTGCGAGTAAGCCATCATTTTTTATTCATCCTCACGGACCCCAGTTACCGTTTTTCCCCGCCCCTTTCCCCTGAAGCGAGCAGTGGCACTCGCTTCATCACAGAATGGCGACTGCAGAAAGCAAAAGCTGAATCGCGGACATCGGCGGCCGTACATGTCCGGGAAAAAGAGGGCGGTGGTAACCCCTACTACTCAGCTTTCTCCACAGAACAAGAGCCTGCTAGCTTAGCTTCCAAAAAAAGAAGGCTGACACTATGTGTACATACTGTGAATGAGATCCCACCCTCTATGGGCGGGTTGAAAACATGCGGGACAGCCCCTACTACTGGCTGTAGTCTTTAGCCTCTGGCCAAAAAATCCTCCTATGATGCAAAATGACGATTTTTGTGTCATCGGAGGATTTTTTCGAGACAAAAAATACATAAATCTCTCGTATCAGATATGAGGGGATATGAGGGTGGAAAGCATGGTAATTCGAAAATACTACAGGTTTTCTACAAATACAAAGCTTAATGCTAAATCCTGAAGTATCCCTTTAATGGAGTTGATTTATGCATTCCTGTGATCACAAATAAATAAAAAGCAGGCACTGAATAAGCATCTGTGTTCTCAGTTCTCAGTCTCCTGACACAAATTAATAAATTACTGTCACTGTAACGTTTTTTAAGGGAAATCATTGGTCAAATATAGATGCTGGAATATAAGGGGCTTTCGCACCGGAGGAACCTTTTCATAGTTCCTCGAACTATTGGCGGAAATCCCCTTTTTTGGTGTTATTATAGCCTTTATATTAACTCTACGAACATAGAAAACAGTGATAGATGGACCTCTTAACCTCTACGCCGAGGTGAAAATCCAACGCAACTTTGAGGGGACCAAGCGAAACATGATCATTTCCGCTCAGCTAGCAACACTGGGCATCAACCACATGGCATACGCTAATACCTTTTCATATACTTTACTTTCTATGTATAACAGTTCTATTTAATAATGTATTAGACAGGACTGTTAGACACAATGTAAACGAATGAACACGGAAAAGGCAAGCACTGTTTGCTCAGGCTCTGCTGTTCTCAGCGCGTCAAAATAAAGGTCCGCCGCGCCGTCAAAATAAAAGTCACAACAATAAGCGTGGCTTACATCACTTCAGAGTTCCTACTGGCGGTGTGAATGCAACCAGGAAACGTTCCTAAGGGAACAATTAGTTCTCGGGGAAACAACCTGGTGGCTAGTTCCGAATCGGTGCGAAAACCCCATATAGATGCTGAAAGGTATTGTAGGTAGGAATTTTATAAAAACTTTTTCCCAAATTTGTTTAAACTTTCTGTATATATCAATGCATAATTAAAATGTAAGTACTCTGATAAAAACAGTATAAAAATCGAGTGACTCTAGACCGTTTAATCTGCACTAAACACAGCTCATTATTTACATTCAGGACGAAACAAGGGATTGGCTTAGGCGACTGTCACTCTCTCGCAACCATGGCAACCACCCTTTTGCCACACAGGACCTGCCCACTTGCGCGCGCATCCGTTTGATTTGAGGAATTCAAGAGGCACGGAACCTAGGAATAGCAAAACAATGGCAGAGAAAGATCAAGCAAAATTCAAATATGCAGTTCGCGAAGGCAAACCAGGCAAAAAAAGGAAGACAGTAACGTTACTAGAAAAGGTAATGAACAAGAAGTATTTGGATAAACAACAAAATAAAACGCATGCCAATATCGGCGTGGCTTTCCAGCGATGGCGAGAACTGAGAGACCTCAAGGGGCTGAAAAGTGACGCCTGGATGGCTATATTTCTGCTGGACAGGTAAATCTTTCTTTTTGTATTTTGATCATACATATTTTTTTCTTTATGTTTTCATGAAGCATGTGTCATTAGCACACGTAGCGGCCTAATATAGCTAACATAACATTACTTAGCGAGCCGTAGTAGAGATGATAAATAATATATATGCCTAGCGCAAGATGATAGCTATAGTGTTGAATTGTGCATAATTTTGCTTTAGATAACTAAATACATGTTTAACAGATAGTAGGCCGATCCTCATCCAGGAACTTTTCTTAGAATTATATATACCCTCTGTCTAACTCTTTTACCATGTTCACCTGGAAGTTTACCTGCACGTTTTTTTCGCCTTTGTTTTGTTTTTAAACAAAAAATCCCCTGACCCCGGATCTGTCCTCGAGCTGACGATGCGGTACTTGTCTCTGGAGTGTAGTCCTCATCGAGTGAACAATGCTTTCATTATGGAAACTCTTACATGCAGAACACCATATATGTTATGAATGTTACACGAAATTCATCTTCATCACAGTGTAAATGATGGCAATGGAAAAACGTGTATCATGCAACCTGTTTTTAGCTTTGCCTTATAGATAACTAGCTCGTTAGCGAATCAATAAATATATATTTTAATCTTTACCAATATCAATATGCTACTTGATAGTGAGTTCTAAAATACATCTTATTTGTTTATCTTCATAATGATAAAGTTAGATTTTTTTATTACATGTGATTCTGACATGATGTCACTACATGCACTGCGCTCCTTCCTCTCCGCTCGTCTCAGGTAAATAATGCGTCTTCAGCTCAGCGGTCGGAGTCGCGCGTTCACGTGTTTTGGGGGCGTGGCTTTGGAAGGAGCCCAGAAGGGAGGGGGTGGAGAGAATGGAAATAATGAGCTGTCTTTAAAACAGTCGTGAGAGGTCTACAGACATTCGATTTTTATACTTTCTTTTTCAAAGTACTTACATTTTAATTATGCATTGATAAATACAGAAAGTTTAAACAAATTTGGGAAAAAGTTTTTTTTATACAATTCCTACCTACAATTCCTTTAAGTCTTTAAGTTAAGACAAAATGTTTGGTTCTGTCATGCTCATTTTAAGAGAGAGAAGGACGGAAGAAAGTCAGAGAAAGGAACCTAATTCATGAGTCAAACCATCACTTATTTTGTAAGCTAGCTCACGATGTTAGCCCCGGCTCGCACTGGCCCGACAGTGGAAAGGCAGCTAATGCAAGTCCTGAAAGGAAACCAGTTGAGGAACATTGAGATAAACAAAGCTCTACAAAATATACAGACAAAAAGGTCTTAAATCTATATGTTGGATCGAAGTAATGGTGTTGGGATCTATGTGGATGGCTTTAATCTGCTGTTTTTGATGAACGATGAATTAAACATGGCTGCTATCCTGTCCAACAATGCATTATTAATTGGGCCTTGTTAATCTGATAAAACACAATCAGAGCATGACGGTGAGACAAGACAGCGGAGAAAAAAGTGCTGTGCTAATGGATGAAGCAGGGAGTGTTATACACTGACTTTCTTCTGTCCTTCTCTCTCTTTCCCTCAGAGAAAGGAATAAAATAAAGAAGAAGAGGAAAGACATGACCAGAGACAACAATTTAATTATATTTTTAGACACCGTTTAGTTATGGTACCTAATTCATGAGTCAAACCATCACTTATTTTGTAAGCTAGCTTTAGTTTTATCACACACACACACACACACACACACACACACACATGCATACATACATACATATATGAAGACATCCGATGTAAACGCCTCTAAAAGCCACCTTTGTCAAAAATGAGATAATAATATTGATTGAATGCTCTCCGCACATAGTATACGTTCATCAAATACTTTCACTTCAAACTCACTAAATCCTAGCCTCAACCCATTCAGAAATGCCGGTATAGGTTGAAACCTTTACATAGGAGCCTGATAAAAATGTTAATATTAAACAAAAACTTTTGACAGACTTTTGACAGGCTTTTGCATCTGAAGTCTTCGTATATATATATAGTTTTGACTGGAATTTTATCGGTCTGTGGACAGAAGCTCTGATGATTTTTTATTCAACTTTTTTCAGTGCATGAGTGCAACTTACCAATTTGAAATAATATCAAATCGACAATATTTGTGGCATAGACTTTACCACATTAACAAACTTATAATAGTAAGTGGGACCAAAGTTCAAATGTTAAAATATAATGTAAGATATTAGCCTGGCTAACGCCAGACCCAATCTCGTTGAGAATTGGGTCTGGGAACCACATGCGCAATTTCTCGTATTTGAGGCGTGGTTTCAGAATGCCCGTCGCAGTTTATTGGGTGCTAAGAATGTCTATCAAATATGCCTGTACGTAGCAAGCCCCATTGCCTTAGCCACTAACGGGGCTAGTTGATATATCAGACTTTTTCCAAAGCCTGTTGGTAGCCTGGCAAAAACATCATTCTTGTTTAAGAAATGGTTTAACGCCGAAAGCTGTTCTTTTTTCAAAATGAACTTGCATTCTAAACTACTTAGACATTGTTCTAAGGCTGCATCAAAGAGTAGCTTTGCGTCTTCAGCCATGTTAAATAGATATAAACAAACTGTTTCCGTGTGTCGCATAGATGTCGTCATCGTCTAGCTGCTCCCTCCCCGTTCTATGATTGGTTCCCTAAATGAGGCGAAAAATCTGGCCATGGTATCCAGACTGCCTTTCAGCATGAATTGAATCGCGCTGTGGTAAGGCAGTATGGGGAAACCCAGGCTAGTAAGATATATAAATATAACCACAAGACGTAAACAACATGAACGTTAACATAATTTGAAAATAAAACATAAAAACCATGCCAGTGCTGCCAACACCAGTTCTGCTGCCTCTGTGTGTTTCTCTGTTCTCGTATTGATATTTCTATGAAGGTGACAGATGTGCTGTGGTGATTTGGTGCAATCTTTGAGCTCTAATGAGGAAAATAAAAGCCGAGCATTTAACCACAGCTTATGCAGTGAATAGGGTCATTCAGCTGGACCTCTCCCTGTCTGCTAAACCCAGCCTCATTAAAAGACCCCTAAAATAAACTATTCAGGACAGCCTATCTGTGTATACCCATAACAAACACTGCATTTTTTTTATAGATCAGCACAGGTACAACCAGGTTAAAAGTAAACTTTGTGAAATGACATTGTCAAGTGGATTTCTTTGCTAACAAGCCTTCATTTCCTTTCAAAATCACAATTATTTTATAGCCCCGAGAGCCATTAGAAGTTTAGCGTGCGTATGCACACACAGCCCAACACAGTTAATTAAATTGCTTATTATCTCAGGGGAGAAGCTTTTATTTTCTGTTTGCATGAGAAACAGGCACATGCTCGCAAACTTACCCGCCAGTTAGTCATGAAAAAAGGGGAGTGCATGGGCAGAAAAGAAGAGAAGTTGAAGAAAAAAGTTATTTTCAGAGATAGAACAGGGTAACCCATGGGAAGACTGGAGAGCCATAAGAGAGGAACACAGTGACCCCTGTTCTATTTCACAAATCCACAGTTGAAATGAGGATACACATCAGATTTCTATTGGCACCAAATTCACGGACAAGCTCAGAGAAGATTATGTGTTATGTAATCAGAGGAGAGAATACACGAGAAACAGAGGTAGAAGGACTGAATTGAAAAAAGTGAGATTTCAGACAAGTTTACTAAAATCACAAGCTAAACCAAATCTCATTTTGTGACTTTTTAAGACAACACAAGATAAAAATTGTATTTTAGCCTGTAAGCTTTGGGATCACAGTATAGTATCCAGTTTAAAGTCTTTCTCTTCCTGGATGAAAAATGGATTTAAAAATATTAATGATATGTTGTTTGCAGGTGATTATGAAAAAACAAAATTGTCCAATGAAATGCTCTCTAGAAGGACAATGTATTCTGCCCCTTAACTATTAATAATACTTTCACCTGTGCTAAAGCCACAAAAAAACAAGCAAACAACAGCTCAAAGATACAAACTCAGTAGCAAATAATTTGATAGAGTGCCATTTGGACACATTAACACTCCCAATGACAGCCATGGTCCTCTTTATCAGAACCATAACCCTTAGATCTTGGCTCAAATAGATATGGCATTAGTTCAAAAACAAATGCAGGTTTCATCACAGCTTCGACCTCTGGCATGTCTACAGGTGTAGGTTAAGGTAATTGCGAAAACTCATCCACAATTCCTCCGACATTCTCATAAATGATGCAAGCTGTCAAGTGTGGTTTTGCCAAGCACCAAGCACTAATATACCTCAATTTATTGTATTAGGAGGAAATCAGCGTTAAAAAGAAAGAGATAAGTATGCCATTATTAGACCTATGCCCTCTAATTTAGATTTTTTAGGGGATAAAAAATGATAACACTTAAGTTTAGGGTCCAATTCTCACTATTAACTAGTTGCTTATTAGTGTGCAAATTACGCAAATAATGTTATTGGCTGTTTATTATTACCCATACAGCACATATTAATGCCATATTCTACAGCCCTTAATCCTACACAATACCTAAACTTAAGAACTACCTTACTAACTATTAATAAGCAGCTAGGTATTTGAGGCAAAAGTCATATTTAACAGTGAGAATTTGACCCTAATCTAAAGTGTGACAAAAAATATGTATGATAACATTGCAAAATTAAACAATGGACCTCTATGAACTCTTTTCCCCAGTTTTTGTTCAGATATCCAAACATTTTTCAAAGAATGACAGTTTGTCTTGTGTAAATAGTTCTGGCACAAAACCGGTTTTATACCTTTAACCGGTTTCCCCCCTGACTTGCTGTAAATAGATCTAATTGATCTAATTGTTTTTCATAGACCAAAAGAGCCAAAATTTTATTCCGGTGTATTCAGTGGTCCCATGACCTTGAGGTACAGATTTTTTAAAGAGTACACAGTGTGAGATGAGACACAACAGACCTCCTCACAACAGGCCAGCTGGGTGAGTTGGAGCATCACCCATGGTTGTTTCACCATTGTAAAATCAGAAGAATTACCTCAACCTGCAAGTTATCTGTAGCAAAAGAGAAAAAATCCAAGAACTCAATGGATCTGAATGACTACATAACAACTGTACAATGTGACTAGATGTTGTTCTTGGACCAGCAGATCTTGCCATGGGTGTTACCGGGCCTGGTATTGGTCAAAATGTGGGTCTTAGGGTAACTGGTACTGGTTTGGGTTTTGCAGTGTCTGGTATTGGTCTGGGTCTTTAATCTTAGTGCAGGGGGGTCCAATCTTGCTCCTGGAGGGCCACTATCCTGAAGAGATAAGCTCCAATCCTAATTAAATATACCTGAACCAGCTAATCAGGGTATTCAGGATTACTAGAAACTTCCAGGCTATTGTGTTGGGGCATTTTGCAGCTAAACTCTGCAGGACATTGGCCGTCCAGGAGCAGGATTTGACACCCCTGGCCTAGTGGTTAGTGCATACATATGTGGCTTTTGCAAGTTTGAGTCTTTCCTGTTAGTTATTTCCTGATCATCAATCCCCTATTTTCTTCCTACTCCTCTAAAGAGGTTTTCAAAATGTTCTTAAAGCCTTCACATTACTGAATATTTTTGGATGTTTCCCTTATTGGATACACTCAGCTGAATGAATCATGGAATGGCGCTTCAGGGATAGTTTGCAAAGCCATGTTTTACTACTATCTCTGTCAGGGAAGTCCAGTCCTGCTCCAGGTGTATTTTATTAGGAATGGAGCAAAACTCTACAGGATAGTGGCCCTCCAGTATCAGGATTGCACAACAGAAGTGTCAAAAAAAGTAGTTTCTAAACAGTTAGGCAAAACAAGAGCTCTATCCATATATCAACTGTTTCCTTTTATTTAACAACGCCTCAAAATGACACTCAAATCTCTTCAGCTTCCACAGAAGCGAGATGTTCTGAGAGATTTCAGAAGGGTTTGGAGAGATTAACTGTCCTCTTGCAGGCTCCCCTGATGTTTTTAAGGTCACCAGACTCATGTTTTCACTCGGCTCATTCACTTGATTAAGGGAAACAGGGATGAGGCATGCTAAGCTCCTTCAGTGTTTATGCAATTGTGTTTCCGCTGTCCCATTGAATATAGATGACATGCCTGATGAATGATTTAGAGCACTTCTCACACTGTACAAGTAGGCTAGTTTTGGTGCATATGTGAAGGGCAACTCACAATGTGTTTACATAATAGGAAATATTTTAGTCTCAGTCCCAACCGGAGTTCTTTAGCCCTATTCGCGCGGGATAAGTATTACCTGGTGACCTCTAGTCATATATGATAATTGCGAAGGTTGTCTGTGATCTTAATCCCGTGCGAATCTGCCATTTCTGTAATTTGCATGTTGAAATCGAGTAAAATCACAAGTAAATTCGAGTAAAATCACAGGCTTCGCTTATCCCGTGCGAATGCGCCACATGAAATTCAGATGTGGGTGGGTAATTTCGAATTCACACGAGGACCCCAGATAATACAACTCCAGTGTGAATAGTCAGTGTGAACTGACCAATTATAAAGAACATTATTGTGTGTCTGAGACATAATCAGTTATAATTTTTACTCTGAATATAGTTTTAAATGCATCACTAATTACTCAAGTGTTACCTAGTCATTATGCAGAAACTACTAGTGATCTGGACAACTTTAAACACTTTAAACATCTTTTTCACTTTAAAATAAAGGTCCAGATCACTAGTAGTCCTTGAAGATTGTCTTTTTTTACTCAGAACATGGTCATAAAACATGCATCACTAATGACTCAAGTACCTAGTCACTCTTTAACTAGGTAACACTTGAGTAGTTAGTGAAGCATTTTATGACCACATTGAGAGTAAAAAAAGATAATAGCTAACGTCTCAGACACGATAATGTAGTGATTAGTAATTAATTAGTAATTCTTTATAATTTGTCATAATTATAAATCAGTTCTTAATGATGCCAATCTCAATAAGTAATTATTGATTACCTAATAAGGAACTATCTTAGTCCTAAATTCAATATTACTACTTACTGATTAGTAAACCTTGTTTCCATATTAGTTAATAGTAGCTGAAGTGTTAATGTAGTACTACTCATTAGTCATAGTTACTTATTAATGAGGGACCATTATTCTAAAGTGATACAGATTATGCTACTGGAGAAGATTTCTAAAGGGACAAAGGGTGCAAATTTGCCAATGCAAATATAAGACTGAATTTTAAAATATATAAAAAAAATTTAAAAAAACTATCTCTGTCTAAATAAGATACATTGCTTGACCATTCTTAAGGTTGGCGGGTTGCCTTAAGGAAGAGGCTGTCGTGGTGACAGGAGGTCCTTGAACCAATGGAATTCATCTTCTAGACATTGTGCACCTGAGGGGAGTAAGGTGAAGAGATAATACCCAGGATGTGATGGGTCCACTGTGATCTTGCGGGCTCCATTTGAAGTTCATAGGGTTTAAAGCTCCTCAGCTGATGCTCAGTGACATCCAGTGATCTTCCCAGCAGAGCGAATTATCAGCTGTGGTCTAGGAGAGAGCCAGAAGAAAACCACACTGTGATGGATGAGGTGTGGATCCTCTCAATGACTGATCTGTAACATTAAGTCCATAAGTTGCTGGGGAAAGTCGTTAATTAAATTTTAGGAGTTCAGAGTTTTAATTTATTTAATTGCAATTTTAGAAAAAAAAATTTGAGCATGAGACCAGTAAAAAAGCACCGTTACAGCAATACATCTCTCAGTCCAGTGTCTTTATATTCATGTTAATTTATTATTAAGCACATAAAGATTATTTCAAGCCAGACCGATGCTTTGCATGTGGGTTCACAAACTGTGGCCCCTTTACCTAAAATTTAAATTTGTGTATACTTATAGCAGCTGTATAATTAGTTAACTTTTTCCCCCACCAGCGTTTTTGAATATAAAATTTGCCAGCAACGGCAGCATTTTATTTAATCATTTTCACAAAAGTTTCATGGCCCCCAATATATATCTGAATATGCAATATATCAAAAGAAAGAACAGACCCTCTGCTTTTAAACAAAAAAAACATTTTATTTATGCTTCATGTATTCCTTTTTTACCAGCACTTGAATGGGTGTTTCATTAAAAAACCAACATTTCTAGCAAAAAGCTGGAAAAAAAAAATCGCATTTTTGACAAAGACTACATCCAGATCGGATTCAGAACGATGGTAAAAACGATGGAGTAGATCGAGTCCATCAACACCCCAAAGCTTCATAGTCTTTGCCTCTGTTTAATGTTGATGATCGTGTTCTGCTTGCATATGATAGCTTGGGTGCTTCTCATTACTTATTTGTGCATCCTCGTTACCTTTCCTCGCTTCAAAGGAAGAAAAGGAGGACGGAGGAACCGAATGAAAGTTTTTTTTATACATTGTAATACTTGATCACTCGAGCGTCACTCCACAGCATCATCAGCAGCGTCATCTCAGGATCTGCCCTTATGTTGTTGAAGTTTAAGAAATTCATAAATAATAATAATAAAGCAAGTTACCCTGTTGAAATATGTGAGATGTGTGGTTTATATAAACTGCAAAGGTAAAGTATAAATTAAAATGATTGTGACCAATGTGAAGAGGGGGGATAATCCCTTGTTTCTGCCTCTTCTTCACCTGTGTTTTGATCAGGAGATTCAGTACTCTTTCAGAAGATACACAATAGCGCCCCCTAACATATAACAGTGAAAACACAGGAAGTGTTGTCTCATAAATGATGGAAATTTCCATCAATGGCAGGGAAAGAGTTAATTATTTATTTGTAAATAAATTTTGAGTCATTGATTTGTTATGAGGTGATAAGAATCATGAAACCTGTTTTGTTCAATTTATAACAATTTTGAGTAGTGATGAGCCTAATTACTATTTGTTTTGTCAAACAAAGGAAAATATAGACTGCTCTATTTAAAAACACAAATGACACATTTTTGGTGTGGAAAATCAGTTTGTTATGAGACTTATGAGAAGTTACCCCTCAGAGATTCCGTACTGGAGTTGACCTTCTCTTGTCTCTCTGATCAAGATCACGACAGCATCCAGAAGGCGGAGGGGACCCTCACAGATTCATCTCCACCCACAGCTTTCCCTGCTCCAGCTCACACTGTGGCAGAGGAAGCCTTTAATCACCAGAGCGCACATACCACGCGGGGCCAGGCCAAAAGTGACAGTAGAGGGCTAAACAACAGTTGTTGTTGCAGGGACGATGATAAACGGCTAAACAAACGGCTTCAACTTACTGCACACCATTGAAGCAGTGTGTCTCAATCAGGAATGTAAACAGAGCCACTGATAAGCAGTTCTCTGTATTCTTTTGATTCCATTTGATTCAATCGCAATAGCCAAATCATAATCTTCATCATTATCATTGGCAGCACATTCATTTTCATATAAAGCTGCACTGAAACGCTCAACATATTCTAAGGGGTTTTCACAAAGTTTCTGTTTAACTTTAGACACACTTGTCCAGGGAAGTGATCCCCGACCCAGAATTTCCTTTACTTGCTTTTTGTAAAGCACAGGTATTCAGAAATAGTTCCATAAATTGTATCAGAAATGTTATTTCCATAACATACATTTTTCTCCTATATTTCTTTTCATCTATCAAATTGCTTAGTCTGCAGATACATACAACAAGCATTATCATTATTGTCTCTGTCCCACTTATCTCTACTGTTTTGCATAAACCAAAATAATATCTTACTCATATCTCAATCCCCAAGATTGAGACAGCCTTATAGCTTCTTGCTCCTTAAATCCTTATCATATAAATTTAAGTTCTCTAGACATCATCTAATGTCATGCATCCATTTACTGGATAAAAAAAAGTAAAAAACTGTATGTATCCTGGCAGGTCAACATTTTTCTTTGCACTCTGCCTCCTCTAAACAGCACAATATTGTTGGCTTATAATCCACACACACATGTTTAACACAACATCCCTTGTGTTATTCACTTCCCTCTACAACAGGGTCTTCAACTGTTGTCAGCCTATTGACACTTAAAGTTACTTCTCTAGGAAAATCATGGTATTTAATTAACCCTTCAATACATACCTACATACATGCATAAATCTCCTCATCTGACAAAACACTGGTGTATCATTTTGATCATTTTTACTCTTTTTACTGTGATTCTTTCGGCGCACCTATATAACTCTAGACGTCTCTAGAGAGATCAAATTTTCACCTCAATTGGGAAAGGGGAGCTCTTGCTTGGTTTGGTCAGCCAGACCCCCAGGGCCTCCCACACTACAGTGTAGTCCTGGACTACTGTGAATTAACTAAACCCACCAGACTAGTATCCCCATAATCTAGACTAGTATCCCCATACTAGTCACCACAGTGTTCCCTCAACCATCAGAAGTCAATCCCTCTGGTACCTTTTATAATTTAAATTTAGACTCTTACCAGTCTGAAATGCTACTTCAGTTTTTTTTTTATGATTCCAGTGGTGTCTCTCTTGGAGCCTGGCGGTCGGCCCCTTGTCTCTCAAGTTTACGAGGTATAGGGCTGGAACTGCTCAGTCCGGGTGGCCAAACACCATCCGCTCTCGGGTCCAAGAGGCACATCCAGGGAATCCTAAATTAATGGCAGAGGAGAGGGTTGTTGAAGCGACTCGTGGTCTGTAATAAACCATGCAGGCTAGAGGGCTGAGGGTTGGTTGTAGATCTGCAAGGTAAGTGGATGCGCCTCAGATTTACAGGACGGGCAAGTTCATTGCACATGCAGCGCGTGTAGTGGTGCAGTGAACAGTGGAGGGTAGAGAAGTATAAATCAGAGGCAAGGCTTGGAGGCCGAGGACGGGGAAGAGCGCAGTCACCTATCTTACATAAACACCACACTACCCTCTCAGAACACACAGAGAGAAGACAATATAATAGGGGTTCTCAACCAATTTTGGTCCACAACTCATTCTGTAGGGTATAAAATTCTTACGGCCCCACAAGCATTACAGAATTTGAGGAATACTTTGGGTTCAATATCAGATAAACTCAATTGACAGTATCTGGGACTTATGTTGATTACCACAGAAAGTATTTTCACCCTTCCCAACTTTTCTTTTAAAAAGGAACAAAAAGCTGGGTTGTTAGTGAGGCACTTACAATGGAAGTGAATAGGTTAAATTCATAAATGTTAAAATTAGTGGTGGGCCGTTAACGTGAGACTGGCCGTTAACCTATTCGCAAAGTTGGGTTGGGAGCTGGGTCTATACTACGCAAGCTATGATGACTTTCACCTTGATATTTTAGCGCGGATGTATACCTAGCCGAATTGCACTGTAGGGGTCGAGAACGAGTCTTCGAACCTGTGTGTATGCCTACTGTGAAATTACCACATCAAACGTGACGTGCTAACATGGATGCAGCTATGAAGCCGCCGGGTTTGCTTCAGGGAAAATTTATTTTTAAGAAGCTTCCCAATGGAAACGCTCGACAAGCCTAAAGCCTGGAACACACCAAGCCAACGCCGACGAACTAGCGCTGATGAAAGCTGACTGTGTTGTCGCCTCGCGTCGGGGTAAAAAGCTACACTTGAACACACCGAGAGAACTAATTCCGACTGTTAGCTAGAATGCGCGTTTGCGCCTGCGTGTAAATGAGACAACTGTCTATTTCTGCTGATATATTCGTTTATATTTGTCATTCAAAAAGGGAAACTGACGCTGCAGGCTGCAGATACACATACTGTAAACAAAGCAGTGCGTGCTTACCATTTTGAATATCAATCCTGCTAAACACTTTCTTTATTCCACTCCACTCATGTTAATATTGAAATATTCGCCAAGGAACACTCAGGTAAGATGACGTATCATAAGCCTTCTATCTGTACCGTTTTGACTTCTTTACTCGCTGTTTTGCTATTATTCTCGTGCACTGACTCGGTTCACTAAGCTAAACAGCCAATCAGAGTTTCCTCTTTCACCGACGGCCCGGCGCCGATTCAACATGTCGAATCGGCCGGAAAAAAGCCGACGAGGACCAATTTCAGCTGACGGTGCGGAACACACTTAGTCGGCCGACGCTCAAAAACTGCCCGACGGCCGACCGTCGGCCTGGTGTGTTACAGGCTTTAGGGTGTTTGCACCTTGTGCAATGCGGAATTAGTTTACTAGGAGTTCTTCCTGACTCAAGTACCACCTAAACGCAAAGCATACCTTAGCTAATGCGGAAGATGCCGGGCCAAGCACTGATGTAGGACAGGGGAAGAGTCGTCGTCAAACAACTTTGTTAGCAATGATACCAATTATCATAGTAGTACTATGATACCAATTATAATAGTAGAACAGCTTTCTCAAGCAGTTTGTGATGCATTTTGGATACAGGAGATGAGCCCCTGGTCTAATGCGCCACCTGGCTTGAGAACCCCGTTCTCAAAGACTTAATTTTAGTCAATAACACACAAATTCTGAATGCTTTCGGCAGAATTCAAATGAGGTATTTTAATCTAGATGAATCTAGATTTATTCCAAGATTACAGTGAGATTAATCTAGATTAAAAACATATATCTATGCCCACCACTATTTAAAATACTCACAAGAATGCCAAAATCCTCAAATGACTGTATAAATCATTATTTAAACGACTTTACAGTTAAAATAGGATGCAAGGTATAACAGTAGAATTCATTTAAGTTATAGAGATAGTAAGTGCCTTAATGTTTGCAAACAAGAGACAAGTCAAAATTACTTTTTGTAATAATCAACATTATGCTATAAGTTCTGTTGTTTGAGCATACAGTCATGTGGAAAAAATTAGACACCTCATTAAATATTTAGTTCTTTATTAACCCTTAAACATCAAGGTTCTTTAGTGACCATATTCTTAAGCCACAGAAGTTTTAGGATTCTGTTCTGTGAAGTGATGAAACAAAACTGGAACTTTACGGCCCTATGGACCATCGGTATGTCTGGAGGAAGAAGAATGAAGTATATGCTGAAAAGAACACTCAGTCTACAGTTAAGCATGGTGGGACTCGGTGATGCTTGGGGGTTGATTTACATCCTCTGGCACTGGAAACCTGCAGCGTGTGGAAGGCAATATGGATTCATCGAATTATCAGGAAATCCTAGGAGAAAACATCATGCCGTCAGTGAGGAAGCTCATTGCTCATGAGGAATGGGCTAAGATTCCTCAGAAACACTGCCAGAAGCTGGTGTCTGGTTATACATCTCGTTTGCAGCAGGTCATAACAGCAAAAGGGTGTTCTACTAAGTACTACAGATGCTTACCATGAAAGGGTTGAATAAATTTGACACGGCAGAAGTCATCAAAAGTTGCATTTTCAGTTGAATATGGGGAAACGACTTGAAACATTTGTTGTGTTGAGCTATTTCAATTACTTTTGCTTGATTTGTTCATTGCAAACAGCTAAAAGTCTGTACATTTTGCCAATAAACCTGCAATGGGGGTTGAATAATTTCGATTACAACTGTAGATCCGGGTTGTTAAAGACCTGAATATGTAATAATGATTTGCGAAACATTGCATTTAACACAAATTAATCACTTTGTTTTCACTTATTGAACAAAATAAATCAACAAAAATGCACATTTCAACTGAGGAAAAATTTAGGACACCCTATACCCTAATAGCTAGTGCTTCCTCCTTTGGCTGAAATAACCTCAATGAGAAATCTCTTGTGGCCATCTACCAGTCTCTGACATCAACTGGAAGAAAGTTTCCCCAACTCCTCAAAGCAGAATTATTTCAGAGGGGTTCCTTGCATGCACAGTCTCTTTCAAATGACCCCACAGCATCTAAATAGGATTTAGATCTGGGCTTTGATTTGGCCATTCCAGAACTCTTCATTTTTTACTTCTCAGCCAGTCCTTGGTGAATTTACTGGTATTGTTTGGGTCTTTGTCATGTTGCAAGGTTAAGTTTTGCTTACATTTTTTGACAGATGATCACACATGTTCCTCAAGCACCTTCTGATGCAATGTAGAATTCATAGTGGATTTAATGATGGTGAGCTGGCCAGGTCCTCCTGAAGCAAGTATCCCCAAACCATGACACTTTCACCTCCATGCTTTACAGTTGGTATGAGGTTCTTTTGCATGAAATGGTGTATTTGGTTTACGCCAAACATGCCCTCTGTTTTGGTGTCCAAATAATAAAATTTTAGACTAATCTGTCCAAAGCACATTATTCCTGATGTCCCGGCCTTTGTTTTTGTGTTCTTTGGCAAACTTCAGTCTTGCCCTCATTTTTAGACAGCAAAGGTTTCCTCCTTGCACACCTCCCATGATAATTAATGTTGTGCAGTCTCTTTCTGATGGTAGATGCACTTTGACATCAACTGTAGCAAGAGCTTGCTGTAGGTACTGTGATGACTCTCAAATGTAAAACTAAGGATGCCGTCAATTTCAAATCAATTCAAGCCTGATTCAGACTTAAAAATGTTAACAAACAAGAGGATCATCCAGAACGGATTTCACAGGACATTTCAGAGTGGTATATGTTTTTTTCTTTTTTCGTGTACATTTTAGATATGATGTTATACACCATTTAATCATATTTGTTGGAATCTATGGTAATACAAACAGTGAAAACCCAGGTTAATTTTCCTAAGGGGCGGTGAACAGTCTTACAAAATCGAGACCTTACTAAAGCTACAGTAAAAAGCTACAGCCTGCCTTGTGGTTCTGGAAGCTGTTCTCTGTCAGATGTGCAGCACACAGACAAACACGGATTATAATGTTCAGGAACAGTGTTTAAAATAAATTTAAACCACTCTAAGTTCGTCAGCCTTAGGAAACAAGGTGGACTCATTTTTGGAAACAAGGTGGACAAAACAGCGTCTCTTTGACATAGCAGCAGTTTAACCAGGCCTCGTCCCCTTTTTTGCGTATTTCATATGCAGGAATTATTTACCGTATATACCCGAATATAAGACAAGGTTTTTGTCCTAAAAATAGATTGAAAAATTGGGGGTCGTCTTATAGTCAGGGTCGTCTTTTATTCGAGTGGAGGAACCGATTGATAGCCTTTTTCTCCCGCGCCGTCGAGCGCCGAGGAGAAAGAGGGTTTCAGACGCGCTGAATATGGCGCCTTCCATGACTTGGTCAGCTCGTCATGTACCTCCGGGAAGAAGGGGACGGGTCTCTGCTCGCTTGTCTCCGTCCGCTCTGGCATCCTCTGTGAACGGCGCTTTTTCTTGCGCGGCTCGAGCAGACGGAGAGAGAGAGCGGGAGCCGGATCGTCGTCGAAAACCGGCAGAGGATCCCGCAGGGTGGTTAAATCCATCCCGTCATTGGTCACGGCCCAAGCAGGAAGCGCATAGGATGTGCCGGTCTCCGCCGGCGAGCGGGCCTCCACACGAGGCACAGGTGATGCGAGGCATTTGGAACAACGCCTCGAAAATTTGCTCTTAAAACTATTTTCTGTTAAAAAAAACAGATTTTTTTTCACAAAAATCAATTTTTTCACAAAAATAAGTCTGGAAAATGGGGGGGGTCGACTTATATTCAGGGTCATCTTATATTCGGGTTTATACAGTAAATTAGGAACATTATGACTTCGTGAAGCCCGGAAAAAAATGCATTGTGGTCCAAACTAGCCATTCGTTGTAGTTCTTGGAAAGTGGATTCTGTTAAATTCCCCCTGTGGTGAAAATCAAGCTTTTAATGTTGTTCTATGTGCTGGTTTTAATAGGCGACTCCGTAATTTTTTGGTCTTACAGATAAGAGTAGAGTAGCTTACATCGTTCAAAACTGTAAACTTGTATTCATATTATTAGGCTGACGACAACAGTTTATATCTGTCATCTCTGTCTCCGGGACTTCACCTACAGAGAGAAGGCAGAACTTGCATCATGTTTATTTTTCTTTATTTGTCGAAAAGCACAACACTTTGTTTTTATTGTGAGTATACAGAAAAATAATAGACACTTAACATGATCGATTGATGTATACCACTTATATTTAAGATCAAAATCAACAGAGTATTTTGAGTCTCTTTTGCACTGATAAGAAAAAAAGCGAGACAATCGCGCCGGCGCGATAGCCGACCTCAGAGGGTTAACGGCGTGTACATACACGCGGAATCACTCGGACATTAATGGCGTAGACATACACGCGGATACACGGATACGCGCGGATAGCTCAAAATGCGTATAGATAACACGCCACTTGACTAGAAAGTGGCGTGTATGTTTACGCAAAAGTCATGATGTCATGTTGGAGACTGAGTGCTTTTAACACCGAGTGAAAATGTGGATGGACAATTATCCTTTTTATAAATATGTTAAAGTTCAAAGTTCAAAAAAGCTAAATTGATTAGCTAATCTCAAGAAATAATATAAATATCTGGAAATGCATTTTGTTCCTTTTAACATTATAATTTTTAGGTATATTATATTATGGTTCAGATTAATTGATGATTGTGATTAGCAAATATCACTAATGATGAATGTTCAGAGCACTGCTAGTTAGTATTTCAGGCAGGTTAAAACATTTCACAGTTTCAGCATATGCTTAAACATATAAACTTGTATTTTGTCATGCTGCACACAAGAACACCTGATACAGGTCAATCTTAGTAGCTCAATAGCCCGTCCTAAATTTCAGAATGACACTCACCTAATCAGGACAAATAGACTATTTTTTCCCCTCACTTTATGCTTAGGCAATTTAGAAACTGAAACACAGTCATTGTTAGATTAGTTATTCCCAGAGGCTCACCGGAGTTATGAGTTGTAAGTGATTTTGGAGGCTATAATTAATTCAGAGGACGTACTAAAACCCAGAGAGAACCTATCCATTAGCACAAAGCTCATTTTACCTCGTCAATGTGTGAGGAGAGAAGCATATTTACAATTTAATAAAGTTTCTTTAAGGATTTTTTTCTGGTTCTTCGGTTTGTATCTGTCTTTAAAACGGACTGAAAAATATCAAGCTGGCAGCAAGAGATTTCTGTTTTAGACTTTGTCTGATTGCTCAAAACAATGATTCAGCTGTCCCATGGCCTTAGATACATTTCTACCAGAAAGACTCGGGAAAATAATATTGGAACAATAAACCATTTATTAGCAGCCCAGCAAGCAATATATGCAATAGAGTTCTTTGGCGTAGGCCCCGTCCGTAACTCGCGATCCGAGGGTACGGATTCTGCATTTCCCGCCTGAAGATGAAGGCAGGGGCGCAGCCGACCCCCCGTGAGGTATAGGAAGGGACCATCCTGGTGGTGGTGGGGAGGATGGATGGAAGGAACCAACTTGGTGGTGGGGAGGGTGGAGGTGAATGTAAGCGTCAGCATCTGCGAACTCAGACATGTGTAAGTACCCATCTTTTATACCACAATGTTAGACGCAATTGGATAGATGAGAAGGTAATGAATGACGTAACAATTGAGTCTTCCCGGCAGAACTTGCGCTAAAGCTTTCATTTCTACCAGAAAGACTCGGGAAAATAATATTGGAACAATAAACCATTTATTAGCAGCCCAGCAAGCAATATATGCAATAGAGTTCTTTGGCGTAGGCCCCGTCCGTAACTCGCGATCCGAGGGTACGGATTCTGCATTTCCCGCCTGAAGATGAAGGCAGGGGCGCAGCCGACCCCCAAGAAGAGGTGGAAGATAATTCCACTGGACGGAGCCCACCCCCAAAGAACGGAAAAGAAAAGTATACCCACCAGCTGTATGTTGTGTAGTTCCTAAATAGGAGAAAAAAAAAAAAAAAAAAAATTAGCGACAGCTAGGTAGAAATGGACCTATCAATTCCATAGGTCAAGTTTATTATAGAGAGTTCCATTGATATCATTGTGGGAACAGTAACTCTATAATGAGAAGAGTGGAGTATGCTTTACTTTTAATGCAAGATACTTCTGCTGCTGAAATAGCGCATTTGCTAACGCTTATAACATGGAATCATATATTTCGTTTTGATTATTTATTTATTTATTTATTTATTTTTTTTTTTAAACGCTGAGCCAAGCTAAGATGATCTGCGCTGAGTCGCACGAAGACAAGGCCACGCTGAGCCAGACAGAGACGAGGTCACGCTGAGCCACACGGAGACGAGGCCACGCTGGGCCACACAGAGACGAGGTCACGCTGAGCCACACAGAGACAAGGCCACGCTGGGCCACACGGAGACAAGGCCACGCTGAGCCACGCAGAGACAAGGCCACGCTGAGCCACACAGAACAAGGCCACGCTGAGCCACGCAGAGACGAGGCCACGCTGAGCCACAGAGACAAGGCCACGCTGAGCCACACAGAGACAAGGCCACGCTGAGCCACGCAGAGACAAGGCCACGCTGAGCCACACAGAACAAGGCCACGCTGAGCCACGCAGAGACGAGGCCACGCTGAGCCACAGAGACAAGGCCACGCTGAGCCACGCAGAGACGAGGCCACGCTGAGCCACAGAGACAAGGCCACGCTGAGCCACACAGAGACGAGGCCACGCTGAGCCACAGGGACAAGGCCACGCTGAGCCACACAGGGACAAGGCCACGCTGAGCCACAGAGACGAGGCCACGGTGAGCCACACAGAGACAAGGCCACGCTGAGCCACAGAGACGAGGCCACGCTGAGCCACACGGAGACGAGGCCACGCTGAGCCACACAGAGACGAGGCCACGCTGAGCCACAGGGACAAGGCCACGCTGAGCCACACAGAGACAAGGCCACGCTGAGCCACAGAGACGAGGCCACGGTGAGCCACACAGAGACAAGGCCACGCTGAGCCACAGAGACGAGGCCACGCTGAGCCACACGGAGACGAGGCCACGCTGAGCCACACAGAGACAAGGCCACGCTGAGCCACACGGAAACGAAGAACAAACAGATGAGTAGTACGAAGACAGCGCCGTTAGGGTACACTGTTATTTATTATTTTATGTATTTGTTTTATTTTTTTTTTTTTTTTTTTTTTTTTTTTTTATTATTTTTTTTTTTTTTTTTTTTTTTTTTTTATCAATAGAATGCCGCGAGGCCGTGAAGACCCCCGAATAGACGAGGCACGCTGAACACGAGGCCGCTAAAGCCGCGCATAACGAAACACGCATGAAGAAGCCATAAGGCTGCGCGAAACCAGGCCCGAAGGAGCGAATTGACAGTGATAGGCGCAAAGGACGAGTTAATCAAGCTGAGACTATCGCCAGATAGATAAAGCATGACACCACCACCAGTAATTGCGTATGGATTTACCTGAATCGTCACTGCAGGGCTTGCTGAGCTTCGAGAATAATCTTGAGATCGGGTCTTATATAAGACTCAAATGCGGAGGAAGACCATCTGCCCAGGATCTTGATAGCAGCAGTAGAAACGCCACGTTCAGCTGCTGTAGTAGCTGCGCCAATCCTGAATGAGTGACCAGTATACTGGGAAGGGGATAGACTGCAGTTTTTGAGGACAGAAACTAGATGAGACCTGAACCAAGCTTTGGAGAGAGGAGCTCCGTTAGGTAGTAAAAATAGAGGGGAGTGACCAGAGGATTTAGGACGAACTTTAAGGAATCTAAGCATAGATGAGAAGGGACAAAAATTATTGCCAATTTTAGAAATTGTGATTGAGATGCCGGAACCTAGTGAGTCATTTTTGGAGTATTTAAGAAAAAGTGTAAAGAAATTAGGTGAGAAGTGTAGGTCAGAGAAAGAAAGACCGCGGACGGGATCAAATTGTTTAGATGCGGAAGTGAATTCCCCTGGGCGCATAAATCCATAGAAAGCGGTTAGAAACACCGCTTCTAGCAGAATATTAGAGTATGTAGAAAAAAGGCCGTTGCGTACAGAAAGGATTAATCTTTGCAATAAAGGCAAAGTAAAAGGCAACCTTTTATCTGGAGAATCCGTAGAGGATTTAGTCATGCCTTTGAGCATTAATCGAACGGGACAAGCAGTAAAGAGACTTGGAAAATCGGGATCAAAATATTTTGCATAAAATTGGATGCCAGCGAGCAATCTGCGGATGGAGGAAATCTTTAAATTGCGATTTTCGAAATTAAAAGCGAGATAAGAGCACACAGTTGAGATCAAGATGGGAAACAGAGGAATCTGAAAGGAAAAGCAAAACATTAGAAAAGAAGACCAAGCGGAGGTGTAAGCTTTCAAAGTAGAAAGAGCTAGCCCTTTAGACATATAATGTCTAGCTGATCTTTGCAAATCTTCTAATTTAACATTGTAGCTGATAGGGGAGGGCATGGTGTTGGTTCCGTATTGGCTGAAGGGCAAAGCCGTCTGAACGTCTGAAAACGAAAGCGGGAAAGCGCATCAGCGACAACGTTGCAGTGACCGGGTATATGAGCAGCTTTAATAATGAAATTAAAAGTGACTGATTGCCAAATTAAGCGTCTCAGAAAAGGCATGATCGTCTGGCACGAAGATCTGCCTTTATTGATTATGGCAACAGTGGCTTCGTTATCGCAAAACAACAAAATGCGTTTTCTTGACCACGCTGAACCCCAGATTACGCTGGCTAAGACTATGGGATAAATCTCGTAGAGCGCAGAAGAAACAGAGCCTGATTTAGTCTTGGGAAAACCGTTTGGCCATTTCTCTGCAAACCATTGCCCTTGAAAAAACCCACCGAAGCCGATAGATGGGGCGGCATCAGTAAATAAACGTAAGTCAGCGGACGATTCGAAAGCATCATTGTAAAAAAAAGAAATGCCGTTCCAATCGTTAAGCAGCAGGGTCCAAAATTTGATATCGGACAAACATCCTTCGTCCATCTGGATCGGATCACTTAATTTTTGGACGGAATGAGCCAGGGTTAGTAGCCGAGAAATAAAGGCTCTGCCTTGTGGAATAATGCTCATAGCAAAATTAAGGTGACCAAGCAGAGAGAGCATGTCGCGTTTCGAGACGGTGCGTAGAGAGGAAAAAAATTCCAGGAACGACCTAATCCTTAGAAGTTTCTCTTGTGGAAGGGAAGCTTGCATTTTGACCGTGTCGAGAGAAATGCCTAAGAATTCGAGCGAAGTAGAGGGGCCCAATGTTTTCTCAGCGGAAAGGGGGACGCCGATGTCGCTAAAGATCTGTTTGAGAATGTCGAGGATAGAAGATTGGGAAGATGGAAAATCGATTAGCAAAAAATCATCTAGTAAATGCAAAACGAAAGGAAGCTTACAGACGTTCAGCAGAATCCAACACAGAGCCTCAGAGAGACTGTTAAATATATGCGGGCTACTTCTGCAACCGAAAGTGAGTCTTACGGCGAAATAGAATTTTGAATTCCATTTAACGCCAAAATACGGCCAATCAGAGGGGTGAATTGGCATGGTTTTGAAAGCGTCGGTAATGTCGGCTTTAGCTAACCAAGCGCCTTGACCAGCTAATTTAATTAACTGGACTGCATTGTCCACCGTAGCGTAATGCAGAGAGAAAGGTGTTAGGGGAATGCATTCGTTAACGCTTGCTATGTTGGAGGAATGTGGAGAAGACATGTCGAATATTAGACGTTTTTTACCAGAATATTTGCGAGTTGCGACGCCGATGGAATTAACCCGAAAAGGAGAAAAAGGAGGAGAAGTGAGAGGGCCAATAACATATCCTTTATTGACCTCTTTGGCAAGGAGAGCTGACACCACGTCGGGTTCGTTCCTGGCAGACTGTAAATTTTTGGCAACAAAAGAGGCAGAAAGATGAGAAAGGATGCCCACCCGAAACCCTTGGGACAGACCGGTGATTAAATAATCAACGAATACTGGATCAGGGTGGGAAGAGAGGTAGCTTGAAAGATTAGAAATATTGATAGGAGTAGATGGGTGTTTATTCAGAATTTTTTCCGAATTGGGGCTTTGCTTGGGGGTGCAGGTTTGTACCGGCGTGGACAGACAGATTTCGGGTGTGGATCCTTGCAAGAACTACAAATATGAGCAAATTTGCAATTAGGATAAGAACAAACAGCTTCATTAAATTGAATACATAGAGGTACACCGTTAAATTCGGCAGCAGAGCGACCTCTGCTATTTGACGAAAATCTTACATTTTCAGTACCGCGGACAGCACCTGCGTCGTTGCTAGCGAAGGCTTTAGGGCAAAATGGAGCCTTGTGACCGTGAGCGCTACAAACAGCACAAACCAAGCTTTTTTGACCTCCGAAATGGCGGACGAGCAGTTCGGTGTCCATGACTGACCAGTCTAGCCTTGAATTATATAGTGCGATGAAGGAGGCAGATTTAGCAGAGAAAGACTTGTGGTATTCATAAAATAAAGTCCCCCCGTATCTTTGGTTGAAATCCGCAATTAATGCTAGATAAAGATCTAGCTCTTCCCTCCTGTCAGGGTAAACTTGGCACAGAATATCTCTGTAAATGCTAAAAGCAATTACAAATTCACCAAATGAAAGATTACGCTGTAACCGGGGGTCAGAAGTTTTAAGGAGAACTGCCACGTCACCACAGTCAACCATTTTCCTGTCGGCAGCAGGCGAAGGAAGCAGCAAAGTAGCAAGGTTAATGTCCTTACCTTGGACGATATTAGCTCTTAGAGAGTTAGATATTGTAGCAGCAGCCGGTGAAACGAAACGCCTACCGAACGCTTGTGCTGGAGCTGCTGTGGAGAGGCTGAAAGTTGAAGAAGCCGGTGGAGCGGATACATCTTGAAATGGCGTCAGAATAGGGAGTAGAGAAGCTGGCAGGGTAGCTGAAGTCGAGGGCGCGCTCGGGAGGTTGCTTAACCCAGAAGGAGGACACGAATGTGGAATAACTGGAGAGTCTATGGCCGGATCTGCGCTGGATTGAAGCTTGGCAAAGGAATGTTCGAAATTAGTCATTTTAGATTGCAGGCCCATGACTGTTTGAGAGAGGCTTTGAACAGCGGAGAGGAGCTGGAAGTTCGTATCGGCAGAAAGGTTGGTCTGTGGTGTAGATGGTACCCGGGCAGGCTGCGATGATCTTTTAGCAGGAATAGGTGAAGAAGATTTAGCAGTTCTTTTCCTTCCGGTTAATCTGGTTTGAGCTGTCGATGTTGATGCTTTTGGAGTAGAGATGGAAACAGGTGGGTCACCCAGAGTGTTATGGGCTAGAAGAAGTAGATCCTCTCTTGAAAGGCCTTGGGTAACTGGTATACCGGCGTCTTCAAGAACTTTGGTCATACTTTCAGAGGACCACTGCGCCCATGGGGAAGTACGGCACTGGATGCGCGAACTTCGGCGAGCGGATGTAGGAGATGGCTGGACGATTTCATCGTCGGAGTCAGAATATTCGCAAATTATGTGCGAGTCCTGAGACATATTCGGTCGGCTACTGAACGCGAGCAACTGAATGTAAGCGTCAGCATCTGCGAACTCAGACATGTGTAAGTACCCATCTTTTATACCACAATGTTAGACGCAATTGGATAGATGAGAAGGTAATGAATGACGTAACAATTGAGTCTTCCCGGCAGAACTTGCGCTAAAGCTTTCATTTCAGTGCAGAATTTCATTGCTAAAGTTATATTTTAAGGATTTTTTTCAATGCTTGTTTACCACAGTGGCATCTTGAAGATAAAAGTAAACATCCTTTGTGTTTTCAGATCCAAATAACTAAACTAGGACACAGAACCATACCTTTGGTCTAAGAATTTTTCAGAACAATGTTCCCTTTCTTTTTTTTTTATTATCATTGAGTAAACTGAAATCTAGGGTATGAGATTTAGGGTGGTAAGTTACTGTTCATATACAAACCTACTGTATATTTTGATCATGCACATTTTGAGGCAAAATATATCAGTACAATATTGCTTATCAACTGATTTTTTTTAAAATATCTGTATCGACTATATTGTACATGCTTATCTTTCATATATACCTTTACCATCATCACTTAAACTTGATCTGTGAATGTAATCCTCAGAAAATCTGTCACGATCTCAGCCTGTGTTCATGTCTTCTGTGAGGACTTTTGTGTTATTTCCTGTCTTGTGCCATGTTTTGTAGTTTTTCATGTTGATTAGTCTCTCCAAGTGTGTCTTGTTAGTTCCCTTGGTTACCCTTGTGTGTTCCCATGACAATCAACCTCACCCCCTTGTTACCCATAGATATATACACTAGATGTCACCTTGGCTACGGCAGTTCATTAGAACGAATGCGTCAAAAGAGCCGCCATCTTGGAACAGGGGAGCCCCTCCACTTTAATGCATCAGCGTCAATGTAGACAAAGGTCTAACGGAAATAAAATCACCATAAATCATCATGAATGCAATTTTCTCGTTTTTTTGGTTTGTTCCCACGGTCAGACATGTATTTATCATTGATTCCAGAAAAAATGTTAAAAAAAATGTTTTTTTAAAAACATTCTTCCTAGTTCAGATTTCATTCGTGTGAACATCATACACATCACAAAAGTCCGACACCATCAATTAATTAGAAGTAAAGGCAGAGATAGCAGCGTTACCTAGCTACTTACTATGACAAGACCCCTGTTCCAAGATGGCGGCGGTTTTGACGCATGCTTAGAACCCCAAGATGACGTCTAGTGTATATGTCTATGCTTGTTACCTTGTTAGCCTGTGTATAAATTGCCCTTGTGTTTCTCTTGTGGTTTGTCAGTTGTTGTTTGCTGTACCATGTTCCTGTCGTGATTTTCTTCGTTTGCCCTGTATTACCTTTTTGTATTGTTATTAAAGTAGCATGTGGATTCTCTCTCTGCTTCATCCCTGACTCTGTTAAAAAATCTCAATATGAATATTAGGTATGTAACGATTCACTCGCAACCGGTTGAAAATCGATAAAAATGTGTGACGATTCAAGTCGGTTGAAACGTTAAACGAATCGCGATACACGTTTTAAACAGCAGGGGCGTTTACTGTAGCCTATTGTGAAGTTGTGAACCTCGCTTTACAGGCACAATAGCAGCAAGCACACACTGGCGCGAAGCTAGCGAGTGTTTTCACTTCATTCATGGAACTTGAGCTTGTGTGAGCCAAGCTCAACTTCCATAGGAATGAACTGAAAACGCTCGGTTTGCTCTGCTCGCACCGCGCCAGTGTGTGCCATAGACTGGTGTGCGCGCGCCGTCAAACACATGGCGACGGCAAGCGTAGATGTTGACGTTGACTCATTCAAATCGGAGGTGTGGCGGCATTTTGACTTTCCGTAGACTAATAATAATCACCACCGTGAGAACCACAAGTCACCTCCGTTTTCATGTAAAAGGCATTAAAGGGTTAGTTCACCCAAAAATGAAAATTAAGTCATTAATTACTCACCCCCATGCTGTACCAACCCCGTAAGACCTTCGTTCGTCTTTGGAACACAAATGAAGATATTTATGATTAAATCTGAGAGGTTGATCACTCCTCCATAGGCTGCCTAAGGGAATGACACTTGACGGCCCAGAAAGTCATTAAAGAAAATGTTTAAATATCCCATGTCGCAACAGTGGCTCAACTATAAGTTTATCAAGCGACGTGGAAATCTCTTGAAGTCTCGTTTCAGGCCTACAAGGAAAAAAAGGAATAGTCGAATAAAGTCGTTAATTTTGTTTGTTTTTTCGCACAAAAAGTATTCTCGTCGCTTGATAAACTTATAGTTGAGCCACTGTTGTCACATGGAATATATAAACATTTTCTTTAATGACTTTCTGGGCCGTCAAGTGTCATATAGGGAGCCTATGTAGCAGTCATGCACCTCTCAGATTTAATCATAAATATCTTCATTTGTGTTCCGAAGACGAACGAAGGTCTTACGGGGTTGGTACAGCATGGGGGTGAGTAATTAATGACTTAATTTTCATTTTTGGGCGAACTAACCCTTTAATACGACAAGTGCGAGAGCCCCGGAGATCACAAGGTGCATCAGTGTTTCTGTGGCAACCAGGTGTTGTATTTATTCTCTTTCTCTTTCTTCTTGATCTCTTTCTCTAAATGTGTACATGGATATATGTTTTTTTTTATATATATAATTTATTGATGGTTATGGCATATTTTTCTAAATGTGTGTTTTTTTTTTTACTCTTGCTAGTTGCTAGTGTAATGATACAAATTATAACAAAATTAAAACCCCTCTAAATGTGGTACAAATGTTACATAGTCTTTTACTTAGTGTGCGAAGGTACCAGTGCCCACCCACTTGACCATGACAGACAGAAAGACTGAGTTGAAACAACCTTGTCTTGAAAAAAGGGATTTTTTTTTTTAATTTCAATGTAGTTTTTTTATTTGACAAATATATTTTAAAATTAAAAAGAAATGTGCAGCATTTTGTCTGACAATTAATAAAAGGGACACTTTTTCATTTATAATTTCTTAAATTAATCTCTTGTTAAAAAAATCGTGAGAAAATCGTATCGTGAAACCAGTATCATGAATCGTATCGCATCGTGAGTTGAGTGAATCGTTACATCCCTAATGAATATCCATTTTTCTTACTGTTGGGTAACATGGGGGAAGACAGAGCAAATACTTTACACTGTATCGACATTTTCTATAGAAACAACACAGAAACAAACTATCTGTGAAATGAGACACTAGTAACACTTCCGCAGATATTCCTGATCATAGCAAGCAAAGCGTCTCAAGGGGAAAAAAAACGCTGCTCTGCCAAAACACTCTCAAGCGCCCACAGCTTGTAAAGTGTTACCATTTCATATAAATCCAAACAGTCATGCTTAAGATGGCCATCTTTGAATATCTACACAGAGGCCATTGAAATTAGACACATGTATACTGTATCTATATTCTCACACTTTATTTGCTTGATGAATAGCTATATAATGAAAATAACAAAATATGTATTTCAGTGATGATAAAGAAAGGACTGAAATTGGATGCATTTCTGATTTGTTAAGATGTTTCATATCAATTTGCTTTCTCACGTCACTAGCTTTAAATATGAAACTTTGCTGCATAACGAGTGCATAAAAGCGACCAGCTGGACATAAACTAATGCAAATAGATGGTAACAATCATGACATTAAACATTTGGGCAAGGATTGGTTTTATCATTAAAACTGTTAGTCTTGATGACGAAAACCTTCTTCAATTAGTCAGTCTGCAGTTGCAAAGTCAAATGTTAGCCTTGATGAAGAAAGACTCTTCTAATCAGTGACTGTCTGAAAACATTTGTGAAGAAATGACAGCATGCACCTGTCTACTTCATAGAATTCCCGAAGGACCGTTTTCTGACAGTCATGCAGTGCTTTGCATAGCCAGCCTTTTGACTAGTGTAACTCAGAAAACAAATCAGAATACACTTTTGCTCATTCATATTTGGTGCCATTGCTACTTTGTTTTTCAAACTTGATAAACTTTGGAAAAGCCAGGGTGTAAGTCGCTTAATATTGGTGTGACCTTGAATAAACATGGAATTGTTTGGCAGATGTGTTTTAAATACCTGATAATATCAGAGACATTCTGAAAGGCTCTTTGCAAAGCCATTGTTCCCATTTATCAGTCTCTCTCTCTATAACGCTCACTTATCGGAGGAGATTTATGGTCATTTTATATCACGATAAGTTACCAGAAATGTGGAACATGTCAAATCACAGTGCTATTCATCTTAGCAGATCCTTTAAATGATACATAGAGATACACTGGTGGGTTTGTTTGTTTTTTTCACATCGAGTTTCTGCTTTTGTGTTTGGTTCTATCACTGCAATTCACTGGGAAAAGATTATTCCAAGATATAAAAAGAGCTGTTTCTTGCCCGAAATTCATTAACCCTCGCAAAGAATAATGATGCGTGGGTGCTGGGTGACATTTTGAAAAGACAAGAATGGAGCTGTGGCATAGCGGTTAACATACTGTATGAGCTCAAATGCCATGAAGGTGAATGAGTTTTCAGGCTCGTGTAATTTCCTGTCATCACGATAGACTTCTATCAATAAAAGTGTCAGACAGGCCAAAAACTAAAGTGAGTTAATGTATAGAAACGTATCAGACTGAATGTGGTTAAGCCTGTGGAGTGATTCACATTATTCATTTAAATGAATGGACATTAAACATCCTACTGCTTTTATCTTTATTTATAAATCCTGGTTATTAAGAGAGATTTTCAGCATTAATAAGCGTAAAATAAGTTAAAACATGGCCTATTTGTTTTAATGCTGGCACATGATAGTCTACTTGTTGAAAACAGTGTAAATAGTAAATGAAAATGTCTGTACATGTCTTGTGGTATGACATGCTAAACCCCATCTACATTTACTTTTTTTTAAATTGTATTATAAATCAGCTTCTTTGGTTTCATCAATTTTGCAATCTTAAAAATCGAATGTATACTAAATGAGACACACAATGACTATTGGCATCAACATCAAACCTGTTGCATTGCATCTTCATGTTTGGATATGGCAACTGCAAATGAGATTTTAGAGCTGTGCTGGCAAGATTTTCCGTTAAAGGGTTAGTTCACCCAAAAATGAAAATTAAGTCATTAATTACTCACCCCCATGCTGTACCAACCCCGTAAGGCCTTCGTTCGTCTTCGGAACACAAATGAAGATATTTATGATTAAATCTGAGAGGTTTATGACTGCTACATAGGCTCCCTAAGGGAATGACACCGGACGGCCCAGAAAGTCATTAAAGAAAATGTTTAAATATTCCATGTCGCAACAGTGGCTCAACTATAAGTTTATCAAGCGACGAGAATACGTTTTGTGCGAAAAAACAAACAAAAATAACGACTTTATTCGACTATTCCTTTTCTTCCTTGTAGGCCTGAAACGAGACTTCAAGAGATTTCCACGACGCATGCGCGAGAATTGCGATCTCCTTCAACTACTTCAGTTAAGTTCTCGCGCGTGCGCGTCGTGGAAATCTCTTGAAGTCTCGTTTCAGGCCAACAAGGAAGAAAAGGAATAGTCGAATAAAGTCGTTGATTTTGATTGTTTTTTCGCACAAAAAGTAGGGGAGAGCGGGGCACAACCTAACACATTTTGGTTTTGGCTCAATTATTTAAAAAATAATTAAGTTAGATTCATCTTTTTTTTACACAAGCAACATACACATCTCTGCTACATATGAACACTTAAAGTTTTTTTCTAGGAGCTTCCATTTTCGTACAGTTGCACTGAAAGTGACAGAAGTGCAAATGTTACAACCTACCCCATATGTGGGGTTAATTGTAACAGACAGAGGGGTTAGTTGTAACACTTGTGTGTAACACACATAATTCAGTACTATTTTATCTGTATAGTTTGATATTGTTTGTGCATCTGTATAGATAGATATCCATACATCCATCCTTCATCCAATCATCCTTCTATTATGGATCAATATCATGGATAGAGACATAGAAAAGGGCTGCACAGTTTTGCAAGCAATACATAAATAAATAAATAAAATCATCAAATATTGTAATTGCAATTGAATTACATTTATGTGTGGCAGCTGCATGTAAAATTATTATTATTGATAATAATAACAGTAATAATAATAAAAACTTAATAAAAAAATTTAATAAAAAAATTAAAGGGTTTATTGCATTAAAACCAGGCTATAAAAAAAAAAAAAAAAGAAACAAGTGATCAATGCATAGTAAACTAAATAAAAAAAAAAATAAATTCCAACATTGTTTGTGAAAGTCCAACAAAGTTAAATATATAAATAAATACTCAAACCTAGAAGTTGTGTGGCTCCCTGTTTTCATTTGATTATCATTGTACACTTGGCGGCTTAGTTGTAACACTGTGCTACATCTAACCCCGCTGTGTAAAACATATTTTAAGCCTAGCTAACAGTTGCTAGGAGTTGCTGACATGTTTCAAAACGGTGCTATGTTTTAGCCAACAAGACAGTTATTAAGGCAATATAAAGTTAGATTTGGTGACGTACACACCCAACTCAGAAACCGAAAAAAACCTATGATGAAAAAATTTACTTGCATGGTGTCAAAACACTCTTTGTCCAGCATCTTCATGAAATCTTATCAAAACTTTCCGCAAATTCGCGGGAGACCGTCTTCTGGCAGCGCGAGAAAAAGAGTGGAAACACAACCGGCTTGATCCCGACTAACTATGTAAAAGGTCCGTGTTACATTTAACCCCGCGTTAGGTTGTGCCCCGCGCTCCCCTATTCTCGTCGCTTGGTAAACTTATAGTTGAGCCACTGTTGTGACATGGAATATTTAAACATTTTCTTTAATGACTTTCTGGGCCGTCAAGTGTCATTCCCTTAGGGAGCCTATGGAGGAGTGATCCAGCTCTCAGATTTAATCAAAAATATCTTCATTTGTGTTCCGAAGACGAACGAACGCCTTACGGGGTTGGTACAGCATGGGGGTGAGTAATTAATGACTTAATTTTCATTTTTGGGTGAACTAACCATTTAATAACACACACATTTTTTTTTTCAGAATACATGGAATGTACACACAACTATGAGCTACTTTTGTGATACCTTTATGGTGCTTTTATGTATGTTTTTACAAGTCAGAAGCATCCATCCATATTTAGATGTATTGTATGGATCAGAGACCCTAAGTCGTTCAAATCAAGTCACATTTATTTTAAAGTGCTTTATACAATGCAGATTGTTTCAAAGCAGCTTTACAGTCATAAACAGGAAAATAATGATTCAATGATCCAAACAGAATTCAATTCTGCTGTAAAGCATGCAGCTCTGAAAAGACAATAGTCATTATTGAGTTCAGTTCAGTTTGGTCAATAACCATGTAAAGGGTTCTCATCCAAAAGTGGTAGTATGGCTTGGTGTCGATTCGATTCAATGATTCAATGATTCAATTTTCGCCGGCCCCACCACAAAAAAGTAATAAATGAATAAACAAGTTATTGTTTTTGACCCATGTTTCCTTATTTTGTAATAAATAAGGTTATGACACCAACATTTTAGATACCAGAGAAATTCAACAATTCTTGATTCCAATTTTGATACCACAGCTAAAACTACTAACTAAAATAAATATATAAATTTCAAAGATTTTTAAAGACAAGTAAACAGTTAGTTAAACTACAAGCCATAGCACAAATAAGTAGATACAATAGAACAAAGATACAAATGAAATAATCAGTGCTTTTAAGGTTTTTCAGGTAGGTCTAACAGTGGGTTTCAGGTACAGAAATTAAATAATATTCACTCTACAAATTAAATAAAGGTTTGTCCTTATTTAAGGTTCCAAAAAAGTTCAGTGAAGAGCAGGGAGTGATTATTTTTTGTCTTTTGTAGTTTGATTAACATTAAAAACACTTCTGTCACTGCTGTCACTTTAAGGCTAACGCACGGATCGAATATACTGATGGTTACTGCAAGGTTACAAAGTTTTAAGTCCAAACGTAGATATTTTATTTTAAAGTCCCCCTGTAGTCAATAATTTTATCACTGCAGTTTTAAGTAAAAAATACTCAGCAATGGTGTTGATTTATTAATTTGTACATGGTTTGTCTTAAAGCATATTAAATGTCCGAGCGAAACGAAGCAAAATGTAGATCTACATCTGGGGAGCGATATTTTTTTTCTTAGGATGGTAGGGGAAGACTCATAAATGCTATTAACCCCAGTGACGGGTAGGTTTAGGGACGGGGTTGGGGTAGGTCATATATTTATTAGGGGTGGGGGAAAAAATCGATTCTTAGATGCATCGCGATGCGGACGTGGACGATTCTGAATCGATTCACAAATGTCAAAAATCGATTTTCAAATAAAAAAAATTTTTTTTAAGATATATATTTATAATAACTTAATATTGACGGAACGCAAAAGACGGAACTCTGAAGCGCGAAGTGCAGTGCCCGCCCGGACCGTCTGTGGCGTGCACATAACAGAGACGCTATGGCGCGCGAGATCCAAACACACTCGTTAAAAGCTGACGTGTGGAAATATTTTGGCTTCTGAAGTTGAAGGGGGAAAGGAGCTGGACAGTCAAGAGTCACACAAGTTGTAAGCTTTGTAGAATAAAACTAAAATATTTCGGAAACAATACAAATATGAGAAGCCATATGACGCGTTTCCACCCAGAGGAGGAAAAACACTCGGCTGTACCGGTCGTTGTTATACTATTAATTTACTACAAGTATGCTGCTAGTTCAGGCACACATTTATTTTCCTGTTGGTTCTTTGCAATGTTAATAAAATCTATTGTACGTTAATTCTTTATGGGTCATTACTTACTTTTAAAGCAAAGTATTTATAGTCACACAAAAAGATTCAGATAATCGATTTAGCATCGAATAGCAGCCCTCTGAATCGTAATCGAATCGAATCGTGGGGTGTCTAGAGATTCCCACCCCTAATATTTATATATACAGTAATGTAACGTTAAGTCAACAGCGTTCATTAACACACTGAAAAGGGATTATGCTTGTTGATAGCACGCCAAAAATGGAAATACGAATTGGCGTGTCATACACACGCAATTTCATGAGATCAGTCTGCAGTCTCAAGTGGCAGTTGTCTGTTGCCAGTAGTATAGAGATGTAGGAAGCAGCTGACGCAGAAATCAACAATTTTGTTGGTCAACGCAGCAAATTCTTCAAAGGGAAGATGGCACACAATAGCGTCAGCTTTCTGATAGGCTCTCTCAGGCATTCGGGAGGTGTGGCAAAGGGACGCAGCGTGTCGTTCCCTTCTCAGGGAACAATGGTTACATTCGTAACCTGAAACGTTCCCTTTTGAGGAAAGTCACGCTGCATCGAATGACAACACTTTGGGGAAAGAAATGCGCCACACTGACTAATGCTGCCCTGGTGTGAAACCTGTCTGGGCACAACTCCGGACGAAATGATTTGAAAACCCAGCGTGGAAGGAAGGTCCAGACTGTAAAATCGTAGAAATGTCTATGGGGAGGCCCAACCCGCAGGATCACAGACCTCTTGGAGGGAGATTCGCCTCAACTATCCATTTACTGATGGTGTGCTTTGACATTGGGGACCCCCTCTTGGGAAACTCAAAGCACACTAACAGCTGGAGCTGGTCAGACATCCTCCACGGAGGAAGGACCGTCCAGAGCCAATCCAGTAAGGTTTGCCTCAGTCAAAAGGATGGACCTGTCCTTTGATACTGATGGAGTTAATGTTAAGCCTTCGTCATCTATTCGTAACCTTGGTGTCTTAATCGACTCAACTCTATCTTTTGCCTCACATATTTCTTCTCTTTTTAAAAACTCTTTTTTTCCAACTTCGTAATATTGCACGTCTTCGATCTTCTCTCACTCTAGCTGATGCTGAAACCTTAATTCATGTATTGATCACATCACGTCTGGATTATTGCTATGCTTTATTTCTTGGTCTGCCCAGAAAACTTATTGCAAGATTACAGTCTGTTCAAAACTCAGCAGCAAGAGTTCTCACCTCCACCAGGCGTTCTGCTCACATTACTCCTAAGCTTTATGACCTTCACTGGCTACCCGTGGCATCACGTATCCACTTTAAGGTATTACTTCTAACGTTTAAGGCATTAAATGGTCTTGCACCTCCATATCTGTCTGATCTACTTTTCTCTTACCGCCCTGCCCGGTCCCTTAGATCAGCTGAACTTGATTTATTGTCCATTCCTTGTTTCCGGTTGTCTACTGTAGGTGGAAGGTCATTTAGTGTTAATGCTCCTAAATTATGGAATTCACTACCCCTTACACTTCGAAATATCTCATCTGTGGCTACATTCAAGACTCGGCTAAAATCTATTTAACATGTATTTTGGATAATGTGACTGTATGTGTCCTTATATGATTGTAATGTGTGTGCGTGTGTGTAAATGTGTTGTAATGTACAATGTAAAGAGACCTTGAGCTACGGAAAGGCACTATATAAATAAAACTACTTCTTCTCTTCTTTTTTTTTTTAAACATCGCTTAGCCAATAAAAAGCTGGAGCAGCAGTTTGCATTTTACTTTCACTTTTAAATTAGCGTCAATTCACTCTTCGCAGGGAGTTTGATTGACAGGCGATCTGACCAATAATAATTCGTCAATTTTGTCCGACAAAGTAGTCAGGAGAGTTAGAAGATTAACGTTGGTGGATTTGAACTTGAGGTGTGTAGGCTACTGACGTCTTTCCGCGCTTAAAACAACAGCCCTTCTGATGTTCATTCATGTTTATTTGATGCTATAAATAAAATAAGGAAGAGATCAGTTCAAAAGCAACTATAACTGAGACAATTTGTCACGACACATTAAAGAGCCACAAAACAGTGGGTCTATTTATGGTTTAATTTTCTTTGACTGACCAAATTTAAAAGTTGAGACTTTGTTTCATATTAAATGTTACCTTCTCGGTCCTGTCTGTCAGCGCGTTTTCAGTGTCCTCTATGTATTTTTCACGACATTAATAGCTTAAGGCGCATACTCACGTGCTTAGAGCTTGTGTGAACTGCACGTAGAAAATTAAGTTAAGGAACAACCTCGATCCATCAGGAAATGCCACATAGGTCACTGCGCTTCATGAAGAGTTTTTCTTTAGCGCGAAGAAGCCGGTCGCCGGAGATGTGTTAAAAGATAGCGGAGTGCATTCAGGATTATTAGACTGCCGGTAATATAATCATCCTGGTGCCGGGTCTGAGTGAGTAATTTACTCTCTTACCTTTGTTCTTGATTAACATTAATGACACCAGCCGCTTCTGCACATGACACGGATATGACACGCGTCCCATTTTCTCACAAATCTTTACGTTAAGACTTTATTTTACTAATTTAAAACTGCTTTTATGAGGACACTCGACAAAACTGACATTTTGGCATAATTTGTGTGTGTTCGTTCAAGCCCGAAAGAGAACACGATACTGACGCACGTCTTTCTGTGGGTCGTGTGTGTGTGTGTGTGTCACATAGGCAGGACATTGACGGACAGCGCGGCCTCTTTTGTCTTGTCGCGCTTGAATGGTTTAAAAGCATTTACCTTAAGAAGAGCATGATCATACAACGCTAGTCAATGGGTGACAGAAAAAAATGGATACTGCGTTAAATATTTTTAATGCTTTAAACAGAATCTTTTTTTTTTCGGTGGGCAAGTGATGAAACCGGTCCTGCAACTGAACACCGTGTAACACCGATAACACTGACTATCGTAGCAAGCCTAGTCTCCACCCTTGATAAATCTAGGGCAGGGAGGCATAAACTGCTTAAATGCCTTCTCACTTGCCATTATTCTTGCTGAAGACATAAAAAACTGACACTATTGTGTGCTGGCTTACCAGGCGTCACACGCTATGTCACGATGCAATGCCAATCGTCATTCAATGCAGTGTGAGTTCCCTCGAAAGGGAACAGTAATTCTTTTCTGTTCTGTTACTGGGAGAAAGAAACAACCTAACAACCACACAGAACACCTTAGATTTTCTTTTTCTTGTAAATACTATTCCTAAAGTTTAAGTCGGTGTTAAAATAACTTCATAAGTTATGTAGCGTTTATACGCCCGTATAAATATAACTAATTATTATTCATAACGGGTTATGATCAATAATTAATAATTTGATTATTTTCAGAATTTACTGTAGCAGAATCAATAGTATGATCATTTTATCAGTTCATCCAATGAACGGAAAGCATAAACAATTATTAATTCTAGGAAATATAATATCTTCCTGGCCAAGAAAGACTAATTCCCAGCTAACAGCTAAATTAAGAAATAATTCAAGGGTAAAAGCATAAGTAGCTTATAGATCGCAGTTTAAGACAATAAATTCGTAAGCACATAACACAAGTAATGCTTCTCTTTTCAAATACAAACAGTACTTTATTGATTATAAGCCTATGACTAACACATAAAACTAATATCTAACACACACGAACAATACCTTATTGATTATAAGACTAACACATAAAACTAATATCTAACACACACACACACACATTCATACGAGTTGCAGAAAGACAGAGAGTGAGGAAGAATGAGTTTTAGGAGTCAGACGGTGAAATCCCAAGTTTCTATATGCACTTAAAAGACATGACCTGAACGAACCATCAATAATCGATTTAACCCTTCTATCGTTTCTTAGGCAGGTTTTTCAATTTTAAATACTGCACCAGTTCGGTTAAAAGTCTGGAGAGGTTACTTGCTTGTCTTCGGTTTGCTTTGGGATTCTCCTTTTGTCGGTGTAAAGGGGTTCCCCGGGTCCGTTGCTTGGCTGGCGGTCTCCTCGTGCCTGCTAGATCTTGGGGTCACGTGGGGTGTTGGCGGATGGATGAAAGTCTTTGAAGTTGGAAGCGCGTTGCAGTCGAAACGTTTAAACGAAACTTTGCAGCAAAACTTAACAGAACCGAGACTTTCAACGAAAAAGAAAACAAAGGAAAAGAAAGGAAGTGCGAGGAGTTAGATGGTTTGAATGAAACTGTGGTTTAACCCATGTTCTTCTGATCTTAATTTGGGTTCTTTGTCTTCGTTCGTCTACATGGTTACTTTAACCATCGTCTGCTCCACCCGACTTGTTCTGCCAGAGCGGGGGAGAGAGAGAGCAAGAGCGAGCACAAGATAGCACAAGAGAGGGCGCAAGAGAGAGCAAGAGAGCGCACAAGAGAGAGCGATTCTGTGTTCGGGTCTAAGATTTTAAACTCAAAGTTTGTCCAACCTCCCGGATGGGTTCTTGGCAATTGGACACTGGCTTAATTTAGGAGGTGGCCCTATGGGTTATCTGTGATCTCCTTGTTCTCCAGCACCAGCAAAGAGAACAAAAGGCCAGTTTAGACATTATTACTATTATAAGAATACAAAACATTTTACACAGATTTCAAATCAAACCATCTGTTTGAATTAAAAATACGATCCTGCTGACAGGAAACACGGCACACTTTCATTCACACACCTACTATTTATAACAATGATGAATTGTATGGCATCTAAGCAAATGAGACACACATATTGTAGAAACAACATAGATTGTGTAGTTGCATGATGTTTTGATTATAAGTCCATCGAGAATTGTTCTGGGATGAGTTTTTGGATTTTGATGTGTAAAGTGTGTTAGTATGCAAATATGGGGTTTAAGCCATTCCAGTCTGAGGTCCTTCTTGCTGGAGTCTGTTTGGTCCCATATCATGGGACCTTGGACCTTAAGAAAGAGTAGTCTGTTAGTCGCAGGGGTCAGGTGACCTCTTGTTAGGGCCTCTTGTTTCACCATTTCTGAACAGATCTGTTCTTGCCAAATTATAAAACATTGACAACGTTCTTCCTTTAGTTAAACAATAAAAAGTATTTTTTTGGTTGTAGAGCCTGGGGTAATCTGGAATGTGAAGCCTCTTTCGTGTGATTATGTATGAAAGCTTCAATTGTGTTTGGTTCATTCTCATAGTTGCTACAGTTATCACACCCAAAATGGCCATAGGACAACAGAATGAATGCCTGTCTCTCAATTGTCTTCTCTTACACTCACACATTCAACACTCTAGACAACAAATTCGAATGTGTCACTATTCAGCAGTTATACGGCTGTGAGGACACTGCGGTGCTCAATCTAGACGGGTAATTACAGTCCGATGTTGAGGGACCACTGTCAGAAAATGAGGGTGCCTCTGTTTACTCTGTCAGAACATTGCAAAACATTAATCTCAAGCTCACAGCTTCCATGAGGAGTGTTGTGTATGTCTCATAATTAATTTGTTAAAATTGGCCTTCTGATCTACCTTGTACTGCTGTGTTTGCGATTTATGTATATTGATCCATATTTTCTTGTGATTGTTACTAGGGAGAGAGCAATAGTAAAACATCATTAGTCAAGTCAAGTCATCTTCATTTATATGGCGCTTTTAACAATGGATTGTTTCAAAGCAGCTTTACAGAGATAAACATATAATTTAAGGTAACAGATTGTTTTGGCTTTATAGCGGTTCTTGAATAATGTTACTTCCAGCTAAAGTTAACTTTGATTGATTCACCTCCATTGAAATGATCAGACTTTAAACACGAACCTGTGATTAACGCTGACGGCGTTCACATGCTCATTCAGAATTGATTCTATAGTTACGTGCTTTTAAAATATGTGCGTAGGTTTGTAATTCATACAACCCAGCCTAAACAAACTACTTTTCTTGCCTATAAATTTTGATACAGAATTTTGTTTTATTTTATCACTTCGGGGTACGCGAGCCGGAATTCACAACGCTTTATCTGTAGAGTGGGGAAGGGATCCTCCATAGGGAGAGGATAGTGGATACTTCAGCACTTCATTGTCATCGGGTCCAGGCGGATCTCCTTCGTCAGATCTGGACATGGCCTGGATCCGGCAGGCTGCGGGAAAACCTCGGGATAAACAAAGACACTAATATTAGCGTAGATGCCATTCTTCTTATGATGTAGCGAGTACATCAAGATTTAAGGGAAGTGTTCCCAGTTCCGGCTGACCTAATCTATGCAGCCTAACATTGAATTTATAGAAGTCTATAATGTATTATGTGTATGCTAGGTCAAAGAGATGTGTTTTTAGTCTAGCTTTGAACTGACAGAGTGTGTCTGCTTCCCGGTGTTAGGGGGGTAACAGTATCAGACCCAGGACCAGAGATGATGAAAGAAGACCAGGAGTCGTGAAGTTCAATCAAAGAGTAAAATTTACTGAAGAATAGTTTGCAGCTTAATTGGCAGAGTCAGCGTCAAAGTCTCACGAGGAGGTCGCAAGCTAACTCTCCCTTACATGAAAATCGTACACCAGTTATACTGTTTTCAAGGGCATACATTACATAAACATTCACTTCTGATTGGCTCAGAAGACATAAAGTCTAAACAATGATACATAGATAGACGGGTACGTCGACATCGATCAAGATAGCTGTCATCCAAGTCACGAAAGCTCCAGTAATGACCTCGGAGGGGCCATCGAAAAGCGTCATGAGACCAGCCACCCTGTGTCTTGAGACCTGCAACATACTGATAAAACCTTCCATCCTCAGAGAGAAGAAATAACAATTACTTTACTTCTTGAGAGATATATGTATGAAAGAAGTAAAACAAATCATAGAATCATACAGAAATTGACCCCTGTCCATTAACAGGGTCAGCAGAGAAACATGATCATATGATGAGGGTTTTCTTTAAGATTAACACACTCATTAGTATACATCCGGACAAAAAGCCTGTATTTAATGTTCTCGCTCAGGGCCACAGAAGATTAGTCACAGACATCATAAGACGTTCATGAAAGATAGGCCTTTTCCCAACAGTCAGGAAAGAGGTGCATTCAACAGAAGTATGAATAAAAGAAAACTATATGTGAATCACTTATTGCTTATAGGAATGATTATATAACTTGATTAGTGCTTATTATAGTAATAATGTAATCATAAAAAGGATATACATATAGTTAAATTGAAGAGGCAAGGGATTCTGACCCCAACCCTTCACCGGACAATGGTAGGAAGACTGTTCCAAAGTGTTGGTGCTAAATAGGAAAAGGATCTACCGCCAGCAGTCGATTTAGATATTCTAGGTATTATCAACTGGCCGGAATTTTGAGATTGCAATAGACGTGAAGGACTATAATGCGTTAAGAGCTCGCTCAAGTACTGCGGAGCTAAACCATTTAGTGCTTTGTAGGTAATCAACAATATTTTAAAATTTATACGATGTTTAATAGGGAGCCAATGCAGTGTTGACAGAACCGGGCTAATATGGTCATATTTCCTGGTTCTGGTAAGAACTCGAGCTGCGGCGTTTTGAACTAGCTGTAGTTTATTTATTAAGCGTGCAGGGCAACCACCCAGTAGAGCATTACAATAATCTAGCCTTGAGATCATGAACGCATGGACTAATTGTTCCGCATTTCCCAATGAGAGCATATGGCGTATTTTGGATATATTTTTAAGATGGAAAAATGCAGTTTTACAGATACTAGACACGTGGCTTTCAAAAGAAAGGTTGGTATCAAAGAGCACACCCAGGTTCCTAACCGACGACGAAGACTTGACAGAGCAGCCATCAAGTGTTAGACAGTATTCTGGGTTATTGCGTGTGGAACTTTTTTGTCCAATAATTAGAATCTCTGTCTTTTCAGAATTTAGTTGTAGGAAATTACTAGTCATCCAATTTTTTATATCAGCTATGCATTCCGTTAATTTTGTGAATTGGTAAGTTTCGTTGGGTTTTGAAGAAATATACAGCTGAGTATCATCGGCATAACAGTGAAAGCTAACTCCATGTTTCCTAATGATATCTCCTAATGGTAGCATGTACAGAGTGAACAGCAGCGGTCCTAGTACTGAGCCTTGTGGTACGCCATACTGAACTTGTGATCGATAAGACATCTCTTCATTTACTGCTACAAACTGATAACGGTCAGTTAAGTATGATTTAAACCATGCTAATGCAATTCCACTAATGCCAACATAGTTTTCTAGTCTATTTAAAAGAATGTTGTGGTCAATGGTGTCAAATGCAGCACTAAGATCGAGAAACACTAATAGAGAGATACAACCACGATCCGATGATAAGAGCAAATCATTTGTGACTCTAATGAGAGCGGTCTCAGTACTATGGTACGGTCTAAATCCGGACTGAAAATCCTGAAAATCCTCATTACCTAGCACCAAAGCTGTAGCTTTAAAACTTGAGAAAAGGCTCTCATTTTCACTCAAGGAACAAGAGAAGAATTGAATTTACTTCCATATGCACAACATTTGTGCTTTCTCTTGTAAAAGGACAAAATGCAAATTGACTCATCTCGCTTTAGCAGTCTCAAGAGCTTAACTTGAGCCAGATCCTGTTCTGGAAAATGCCAGATTTTGTATTTTTGCATTCAGGTGTAGTGCCAAATTCTGTGACCATATTTGGTGCTGTATTGAGTGTAGGGTTAGGATTGAATAGGTTAGATTAGCTTAACACAGGACCTAGTAGGTTCATACAATTTGGTGGGTCACAGAATTTAGCACAACACTGCTGTTTTTAAATGATTCAGCATTAACAAGTGCATTACATGGTGACAGTGTGTGTGCGCATGTGAGACTCTGAGTGACACAGAGCGAGCATGAGTTTTTGAAGATATATTTGGAGGTTATGTTTTGCTATTGGCCCTCAACAAATATATTTTTCATCAATCAGCTTTCTTAAGTTCAAAATCATTCTTGATGCGTACCGGTTGTTTTTTTATGTGAAATGTGAGCAGAGGGAAATTTGGAGAGAGTGTCATACCTGACAAATATTCTATTAAAAATTTGTATTTAACCAAAATATTAAAAAGACAGTCAAGCTAAATTTTTCATATCCACGAGTAAAGCTGATGTTGTTTCTGATCAAAAGAGATGCAGAGAAGATGTATCTGCACCGCTGGACCATTCTGCTAATCAGGGGTGTGTTTTGCAAAAGCATCGTTAGCCAACTATGGTCGCAAGTTACATTGAATTGTGTTGGTAACGACAGAACTTGCGACCATTGTTGGCTTTGGAAAACGCATACCAGGATAAATTAAATAAAAACGTTCCGGGAACACTGAAGTTGTATGGTCAGTCTTGGTCACAGCACTTTTAATTATTGTTTTGGATCCGGCAAATATTAATTTACAAATTAAGCACTGCTCAAGAGTGACTGAGGGAAAAACAAAACGCTGCATCTCAATTCAGAGGCTGCATCCTTCGAAGGTCGCATTAGATGCAAGAACTATCCTCCATAGGCTAGACTGTCCCATTTAACAATGCTCGTTCTGACCTTCGTGGACTTCGAAGGATACATCCTCTGAATTGGGACACAGCTAGCCTAGAGCTGAACCCCCCACTCATATCGAAATTCTAAGGGTTGAAAGATGTTGTCTGCAACAGTTTGCTCTATGGCACATTTTAGTCTGCTGACAGCAGGGGGTTTTGCCACTGAGAAATACGATTTTCTGAAGTGTGGCTGAAGCCCTAAGAGAGGAAGCTGCAAAGTCTGACACATTGACTTGACATTGAAATACCAAACGACGAATATCACAGCTGTACACAGCACATTCAGTCCAAGTAAAACCATGTAGAATTGACCTAGCAACTATTTTAATTTAGGTAGTCATGTCCTAATCCCATCTCCATGTTTCACCACATTATGTTGTCTTCATGTTTCTGTCAATATATTTCTTTTAAACTCAGCAAAAATACAAGACTAAAGTATAAATAAATAAATATTTACTATTTATTTACAGCTTGATTTCCATTACACGAGAGTAGATGTTAAAACTTCATGCTAATTTGCTAATTTCGCCAAGATAAGCAACACTAAGACGTAGCTTTACAGTAAACTATGCTTCACCCATTTACGCTTCTTTCCATATGGTGGTGTGACTCCCCCTCTGTCCGGCGTTAACGACTGCAGTGTACTTGGCGCGTCAGCACACACGACGGCTGCAACTACAGTGTGGTCTCCATAGTGGACCAGCACGACAACCGTCTGGATTGAGCCAAGTAGGGGACATCTCTAGGGTCTTCAAGTGGGCACCTTCCGTCCTCAGTGTTTCGTCGACTAGCCCACGACACCTCAAGAGGGCTCGACAGTGACTCTGGCGTCCCAGAGTCACCCCCCTCCGTCCCCCACTCAACTCAGCCCAGCTTACTGACCACTACATCCCTCCTGCTGCTGAAACCTAACCACAATCTCACAATCTCTCCGCAACCCAACCATACGCGCCAACCCGTTTGACTAAGGCTGTCGAGCCCCACTGGTGCGTTAATATGCAGTTTCAGTGGCAACAGTTCCGTATGGCATACCACCTACCGCAAAAAAACAGAATATCTGTCCAACCACCCATCATTCACGCAATATACACAGGAACGTAATGACTGTAAATACTATACAACCTATACAAATAAACCAACAGACTCTTCAAGTTTTCAAGAATTCTACGAAACCGTAGCGTGGCGGCCTGTACACAGCCAGCTAGAATCTTTCCGTCTCAACCACAGCCAGTTGCTGCTCCTTTCTGCTGCTTCAGATAAGTTCTTTACTGTGCGACGCAACTCTTGGCCACTGAATCCGACGTCTCTGAGGAACCGGATGGTAGAGTGTGCCACAAAACCTCGACAACCCACTGCAACTGGATAAACCTGGACTCTCCATCCTCGCTGTTCTGTTTTAGTGGCCAGATGAGCATACCGCAGTTTCTTCCTCTCATATGCCTCATCTACCGCATCCTCCCATGGCACTGTTAACTCTATCAGTTGAACAATGCGTGCTGATCCAGACCACAAAACAATATCTGGTCGTAGGTTAGTGGTGGCAATCTCAGTCTCCCTGAGGAAAAATTTGATTCATTTGTTGCTATAGGAGAGGAAGAATTCTGCAAACTCGTTAATTCATCTAAATCGACAACTTGTATGTTAGATCCTATACCGACTAAGCTACTGAAAGAGATGTTTCCAGAGGTCATATATCCTCTTCTTAATATCATTAATTCATCTTTGTCTCTAGGATACGTACCAAAAACCTTTAAACTGGCTATGATAAAACCGCTTGTTAAAAAAACACAACTTGATCCTACAGAATTAGTCAATTACAGGCCGATCTCGAATCTGCCTTTTCTGTCAAAGATATTAGAAAAAGCAGTATCTTCACAACTATGTTCCTTTCTAGAAAGAAATGATATCTGCGAGGATTTCAGTCCGGATTTAGACCCTACTGAGACCGCTCTCATTAGAGTCACAAATGATTTGCTCTTATCATCCGATCGTGGTTGTATCTCTCTATTAGTGTTACTCGATCTTAGTGCTGCATTTGACACCATTGACCACAACATTCTTTTAAATAGACTAGAAAACTATGTTGGCATTAGTGGAATTGCATTAGCATGGTTTAAATCATACTTAACTGACCGTTATCAGTTTGTAGCAGTAAATGAAGAGATGCCGATCACAAGTTCAGTATGGCGTACGACAAGGCTCAGTACTAGGACCGCTGCTGTTCACTCTGTACATGCTACCATTAGGAGATATCATTAGGAAACATGGAGTTAGCTTTCACTGTTATGCCGATGATACTCAGCTGTATATTTCTTCAAAACCCAACGAAATTTACCAATTCACAAAATTAACGGAATGCATAGCTGATATAAAAAATTGGATGACTAGTAATTTCCTACTACAAAATTCTGAAAAGACAGAGACTCTAATTATTGGACAAAAAAGTTCCACACGTAATAACCTAGAATACTGTCTAACACTTGATGGCTGCTCTGTCATGTCTTCGTCGTCGGTTAGGAACCTGGGTGTGCTCTTTGATACCAACCTTTCTTTTGAAAGCCACGTGTCTAGTATCTGTAAAACTGCATTTTTCCATCTTAAAAATATATCTAAAATACGCCATATGCTCTCATTGGGAAATGCGGAACAATTAGTCCATGCGTTCATGACCTCAAGGCTAGATTATTGTAATGCTCTACTGGGTGGTTGCCCTGCACGCTTAATAAATAAACTACAGCTAGTTCAAAATCCCACAGCTCGAGTTCTTACCAGAACCAGGAAGTATGATTAAGCATATTAGCCCGGTTCTGTCAACACTGCATTGGCTGCCTATTAAACATCGTATAAATTTTAAAATATTGTTGATTACCTACAAAGCACTAAATGGTTTAGCACCGCAGTACTTGAGCGAGCTCTTAACGCATTATAGTCCTTCACGTCTATTGCGATCTCAAAATTCCGGCCAGTTGATAATAGCTAGAATATCTAAATCGACTGCTGGCGCTAGATCCTTTTCCTATTTAGCACCAAAACTTTGGAACAGTCTTCCTACCATTGTCCGGGAAGCAGACACACTCTGTCAGTTCAAACCTAGACTAAAAACACATCTCTTTGACCTAGCATACACATAATACATTATAGACTTCTATAATTCAACGTTAGGCTGCATAGATTAGGTCAGCCGGAACTGGGAACACTTCCCTTAAATCTTGACGTACTCGCTACATCATAAGAAGAATGGCATCTACGCTAATATTAGTGTCTTTGTTTATCCCGAGGTTTTCCCGCAGCCTGCCGGATCTAGGCCGTATCCAGATCTGACGAAGGAGATCCGCCTGGACCCGATGACAATGCAGTGCTGATCCCTATGGAGGATCCCTTTCCCACTCTACAGATAAAGCGTTGTGAATTTAGGCTCGCGTACCCCGAAGTGATCAAATAAAACAAAATTCTGTATCAAAATTTATAGGCAAGACAAGTAGTTTGTTTAGGCTGGGTGGTATGGAATTACAAACCTGCTCACATATTTTAAAATGCACATAACTATAGAATCAATTCTGAATGAGCATGTGAACGCCGTCAGCGTTAATCACAGGTTCGCATTTAAAGTCTGATCATTTCGACGGAGGTGAATCAATCAAAGTTAACTTTAGCTGGAAATAACATTATTCAAGAACCGCTATAACGCCAAAACAATCTGTTACCTTAAATTATATGTTTATCTCTGTAAAGCTGCTTTGAAACAATCCATTGTTAAAAGCGCTATATAAATGAAGATGACTTGACTTGACTTGACTCAGGTGGAAAAATAAGCCGTTGATCAAGATCAGCCAGCATCTTCCAGTCCCTAGCAGCTTCCAGTTGTCCTGGGCGAGTATTGGTGTTAACACCTTTTCTTGGTGGTTGCTCGCCTGGGCGGAGGAATATTGTCTTCTGCGTGTAATGTTTTGCTAGAACAGGCGGCAACTTATTGGTCATGCTACGCTTGCCTTCCAATGCTAAAGCCAAACATCGCAGTAATTGGTCATGGCGCCAAGTAAACCGACCTTGGCTAAGAGCCACCTTACATCCTGTCAAAATGTGCCTTAATGTGGCAGGTGATGAACACAAAGGAAAAGAGGGATCCTCTCCTACCCAGAGGTTTAGGTTCTGCGGTGATGGGAGAACATCATATGTTTACCTAATAAGGAAACTGATCCTACTCTCTTCCATTGACCAAAGGTCTTGCCAGCCCATCTTGCGTTGTTGCACAATCTCCCATCTCATCCACTCTCCCTGCTTGGCCTGGGAAATGGCCTTTATACACCTCATCCTCTCCTCCTGCTTTCGCACCTCGTTGACTACCAGCTTCCTCCTTTGAGCTGAGCCTGCCTTGTGCCATTTAGGAGGAGCTAAACTGAGCCCAAAACCCCCTCTTCCATGCTGTACCTGTCCCACGATATCCCCAATTTGAAGGTCAGCCTTTGCCTCTACTACAGATTTTTTTGCTGACCACTTTTTACCAGTTTTTAACACAGGGGCTGCCTCCCTTACACATTTGTCACGTGACTCTACTAAGGTCATTTCCACTCTGACCTTGGCACACTTAAACTCCTCGTTTAAAGCAGAGACTGGCAGCTGCAATATTCCTTTACTATAAAGTCCCACTCTGCTGAGGCAGCATGGAAATCCCCACCATTTCCTGATGTATGAACTTATTAACGCTTCCAGCTTATCCACTGTTGTCAAAGAAACCTTGTACACAGTCAGTGGCCACAGCAACCTCGGCAGTAGACCAAACTGAAAGCACCAGAGTTTTAGTTTGCCTGGTAGCGCACAGCTGTTTATGCTCTTCAACCCTTCCACTGCTTGTCGTCTAACTTCTCCCACTCGAACTGTATTCTTTAGATCCCCATCGTACCATCTCCCAAGACTCTTCACTGGCTTCTCAGAAACTGTTGGTATTGCCTCACCATTAATGAAGAATGTTTTATCTACTACCTTTCATTTAACTATCGAGGTGCTCCTTGATTTAGAGGGCTAAAATTGCATTCGTGCCCATTCAATATTATCTGTTAACTTCCCCAATAACCGATTAGTGCAGGCTACTGTTGTAGTCATGGTTGTCATGTCATCCATGTATGCTCTGATTGCTGGTAATCGCATCCCAGAAGCCAAGCGCTCTCCTCCTACTACCCATCTTGATGCCCTAATGCTTACTTCCATTGCCATGGTAAAAGCCAGTGGAGAAATGGTGCATCCTGCCATTATTCCAACCTCTAAGCATTGCCATGCGGTGCTGAATTTTGGAGTTGAGAAACTAAATTGCAAATCTCCAAAATAGGCTTTCAGTAAATTTGTTATTGACATTGGTACTCTAAAAAAATCAAATGCTGCCCAAAGAAGCTCATGTGGCACTGAACCATATGCATTAGCCAAATCCAGGAATGTCACATGGAGCTCCTTCCTCTCCTTTTTTGCTGACTGAATTCGTTGCCAGATAACATTGTTGTGTTCTAAGCATCCTGAGAACCCTGGAATGCCTGCTTTTTTAACTGAAGTGTCAATAAAGCCCTTCTTCAATAATGCTAAAGAAAACCTTACCTTCAACGTTTAACCCTCTGAGGTCGGCGCAATAGTCTCGCTTTTTTCTTATCAGTGCAAAAGAAACTCAAAATACTCTGTTGATTTTGATCTAACATATTAAGTGTTGTACATCATTAGATCCTGATAAGTGTCTATTTTTTTGTGGATACTCACAATAAAAACAAAGTGTATTGCTTTTCGCCAAATAAAGAAAAACAAACATGATGCGCGTTCTACCTTCTCTCTGTCAGTTAAGTCCATTCTGAAACGCGTCCGAAAATTAACTGTAATTCCGCGAATACTTGTCATACAGGCACGAGTGTTTTTCCACAATGAAGCTTGAACTCTCTTCTTTTAAATGAATTAATTTATATAAAAAAACAAATATTCTCAGTTTATGTAATCTGTATGAAAAGAGAGAGATGTCAGTATTTTTCTTTCCAGCTCATTATACCTAATTACGCGTTAATGTGCCACGCCCACGGAGAGCGCGCGGTATTCAAACGCAAATGATCTAAGGCAAGCCATTCAAACATGCCAACGCCCACCAGCTGGATTATAAAACACATCGTGTTTAGTAAGTATCTTGTACAGCTGTGTACACAGCGTATCCTTTCGCTGTGAGGAATAATAGCCTACTATCTAATAACCCTGGAAAATGTACCAGAAGTGCTGGTAGTTTCATTCCGAGGAGCAACGGATCCAGCTGATGTAGTAAGTGATTTATTCTTAAGTGCTTTGTTCTAATCGCGATATTGAATAGTGTCTGACTGTAAACCGCAAAAAGACTGTTTAAATATGAATTGCGTGTCTGTGTGTCGGCTAAATGATGAATGAATGGCACAGGCGCGCGCGCTTTGTTTACTACAGTTATACAGCGCGTGTCTATGCCGTTCATTCACTCTCGCACCTACATTAGTAAACGTTATGTTTACATGAACACATCCAAACTATATTGCTGTAGCCTACTAAGATGAGTAAAAATAGACTGAAATATGTTGAAATAAAATGTCTGTATAAGTAACAAGCTGCAAATTCACATACTAATATATCATACACAATATATTACAGACTAACTATGAATGTTTAGACAAGATTTTGTGATTAGTTTTGGATAGATTATAAAGTTTTGACTGTAAAAAAAGACTACTGTCACATTAAATAGGTACGCTTTTGTTCACCAATTTCTGCTCATAGTTAAATATACTATAGTATGATGTTTTGTCAAAAATAAAGAAGGTATATTGAATTATCAACTAAGATGTTATTATAGTGTTTGTTCCAATATTCAAACTAATGAATCCTTACCTTTTTTAATACGTATGATAAAATGTATACTTTTTACAAAGAAATACACTTGAAATATTGTTAAAATGGTAATTGTTGTTGTAATTGTAACCTATTTGTAATTGGTTACAATTTCTAATTGTAAAATATGTATAGGCTATATAGATAATTTCTTTTGTCCTTGCATTCTTTGGGATCCTTTGACACACCTGTGTGAAAGGCCTAATTAATATGCAGCTCATTATGCGGCACATTATCCGGCCTTTGTCTTCTCAGGTGTGAACACGCCTCCACGCATATTGCCTTTCCAAACAAAAGGTGTCTAATAAAATTTAAATCAGTGTGTGTTTTTGTGTAAATGATTAAGCAGGATGATTTTCAGATCATTTTGAAGCAAAAATTCTAGGCAACAACACTCATTAGTCAAAAGTCTTGTGGACACATATTTAGTATGTGTTTTGTGGCCTTATTTCAGACACTTTAAGTTTTAGTTTTTTCAATAACCATGCATAAGCAATATTCTCTCAAAAATACAAACATGTACATACATGTTGCTCAGATATTACGGTACCCCCGTTTGTGCTATATTGAGTGAATTTACACCTTTGCCATTAACATGTTTATAAATAACTGAAAAAAGCACAAATGTCAGAGCATGTCAGAACACCTCAAGGACCCCAAAAACCCCTTAGACCTCAGAGGGTTAATGGTGAAATAGGACGAAACTGACTGATGCTTGTAGCATCTTTTTCTTTAGGTATAAAGACTCCACCTGCTCTGCGCCATGCTCTAGGTACAACCTGTTTTTCCCATGCCACTTTTATCAATTTCCACAGAATTCGCAGAACTCCTGAAGCACTCTTGTACACTCTGTACAGAACTCCATTAAGCCCTGGAGATGATGAAGCCCTTGCCTTTCTCACAGCCTGCTCTACCTCTTTCCACTTAGGTGCACAGGCCTCCATTTGGTATTCTGGTGGTTTGATAGGTGGTATGTCTGATGGAATTGACATAGGCTCATGCCTTTTTGCATCTGTATGCGTTTCGTCCAAATATCTCTCTAGCTCAACCCTAGATGCTTTTAAAGGGTTAGTTCACCCAAAAATGAAAATTAAGTCATTAATTACTCACCCCCATGCTGTACCAACCCCGTAAGACCTTCGTTCGTCTTCGGAACACAAATGAAGATATTTTTGATTAAATGTAATGCTGGATCACTCCTCCATAGGCTCCCTAAGGGAATGAATCCTGACGTCCCAGAAAGTCAATGAAGAAAATGTTTAAATATTCCATGTCACAACAGTGGCTCAACTATAAGTTTATCAAGCGACGAGAATACTTTTTGTGCGGAAATAAAACAAAAATAACGACTTTATTCGACTATTCCTTTTCTTCCTTGTAGGCCTGAAACGAGACTTCAAGAGATTTCCACGACGCATGCGCGAGAATTGCGATCTCCTTCAACTACTTCAGTCAAGTTCTCGCGCGTGCGCGTCGTGGAAATCTCTTGAAGTCTCGTTTCAGGCCTACAAGGAAGAAAAGGAATAGTCGAATAAAGTCGTTATTTTTGTTTGTTTTTCCGCACAAAAAGTATTCTCGTCGCTTGATAAACTTATAGTTGGAGCCACTGTTGTGACATGGAATATTTAAACATTTTCTTCATTGACTTTCTGGGACGTCAGGATTCATTCCCTTAGGGAGCCTATGGAGGAGTGATCCAGCATTACATTTAATCAAAAATATCTTCATTTGTGTTCCGAAGACGAACGAAGGTCTTACGGGGTTGGTACAGCATGGGGGTGAGTAATTAATGACTTAATTTTCATTTTTGGGTGAACTAACCCTTTAAAGTGCCATTCTTCTCCCTGGTGAATAACTTCTTTACGAATTTGAATGGGTCTTTATAGAAATTAGCCCTTGCACGTTCCTTCTTTTCGCATTGTTTCCGTAGACGCTCAGCTCTGCGTAATGTTGCCAGCTTATCTTTTATGGTCCTTTGTAAGAGATTGAGTCCCTCCTTCTGACTTTGTTCTGCTCTTTTCCATTGCTTCCTCAGCTGTCTCCTTTCTCTAACTAACCCTTAAATTTTCTGCTGCCGTCTAGACATTCCAGGAGTAGTCTGTACTTTTTCCTTCCTTTTTTCCACACCAAACCCCTCACTTCCATATGCGTAAATGATGTCCCCAAATTTATCCAGCTTCTTTTCAACTGCAACAGTTAATCTTTCCAATGCAAAGCATAGATCTGTGTTTACTGTGTCCCATGCAGTTTTCTCACAAGCTCCAGGCCTATGCCCGTTGAGGTTCTTTTCTCTCTCATGCTGTTTAGTCTGACCGGGTTCACAAGTATGAATATGTTCATCACTAACTGTGCAAGCCCTCCTCTCCTCTATGACAGGAGTGCTGATATCCTGCGAGCTGTGGTTTGCTTCCTGTCGCTGGAATTCATTCGACTGACTTGACTGACTTCATAAGAAGTACTGATCAATGCGAGGCCCTTGTCCCTTCTCTCTCAAGCATTTCATTTTCCCTTGATGAACCTTCAAACCCCTGACCGTTGTCGCCTTGCTCCAGCCACAGACACAAACTTGGAGTTCAATGACTTTACTAACTGCAGATCTTGGACTAGTATTACACTCCATACTCATATCCGTTTCCATTCCTAAGTCGTTAACCATGTTGTCCAACATTGAGTCATCTTCCGCCCCCGCTCTCGCAGACTCTAGGTGTATTTTTCTCTTTAATTTCTCAGAAGCCTTGGGCGGGTGTCTCCAGCTTCCTGTAAACACGGAGCTGGATACTGCCGACAAGGATAGCTAACCCTTACCAGCCCCATTGGGGTCTCTTTCCTCCTGTCAGCTGTCTCTCCAGGCTGTCACAAGGTCTTTCCCTTGCTGCCAGCAACACTATTCACTAGGGGTGCACGATTCAGAAAATATCACGATTCGATTCGATACCGATTTTTAGGCTCAAGATTCAATTCAAAAACGATTCTCAATTAAAAAAAACGATTCGCAGGATATAAACGTAGTTTACTTTTCCTATGTGATTGATTGCAGTAGACACAATTTAAAAGAAAAGAAACACAACAAATTAAATGCAGTTTGATATTACTTTATATGTCTTATACAAAAATAAAAACTTTTGCAACTAAAAAGTGCAAAGTGCCAAGCTTTGCCCTGCTTTCAAATACATTTAATTCAAGTTTAAAATAAAACTTAAATAAAAAGCTTTTACATTTAGCTTTAAAGTGCTGTAGTCAGATCAAACAAACAATTATGCTAAATGTGGTTTAAGGAGTACTTCACCAGGTTGACTGTTGAAATGTGAACTCGACTGGGCACAATGAACTTCCTAACATTCCTAAAAATATAAAATGTCATAGAACCCTTGCAAAATTATTTTAAATAGATTAAAAAAGCCACCGCTACTGGTAACATCTATGGTTAGATTGATTTGCTTAGATCCAGTGAAGTCGTTCATAGGCGTAATTTGCGGGTATCTCCAGTTAACTAGCAGAGCATTCATTTAGTTCGCTATTAAATAAGAGATCTGTTGATCAAGCTGAGCGCTCGTGTCCGCTGCTATCAGTGTCATGGATATAGTGTTCTCTGTGGCTCGCGCAGTCTTCACTCGGACGCGCTCTTCAATCTATCTCTGTTGCTGAGACTCTCTATTCGTTCCGGTGAGATCACAAAATAAAATGCATTCAAACGTCTCCCTGCTTGATTTAGACTGTCTGTAACCACTGATGAACATATTCGGTTTTGATGAGAGAGAGAAAAAACTATACGAGTGCGGTTTAGAACCCGTAACCTCTGACACGCTTGGCAAAAGATCTACAGACCATTAAGAACTCAAACATAATCTGCGGATCGATGCATTTATTTACGGGTTGAACAGAGAGGCTGCACAGTTTGACCAGCGGGCGGCAAGAACTTCCAATGTATAACTATTTATCAGACCGGCCCTCCGGCCTCGAAACACTACCAGACCACCGGGAACAGTCCCGACTCACCCGATTGTCACGCCGACGCCGCCGGTGCACACCGTAAAAAAAAAAAAAATATGAATCGATTTTTGGAAATCTATGAATCGATTCTGAATCGGTAAAGATTGAATCGCGATTCAAATGTGACTCGATTTTTTTCCACACCCCTACTATTCACCGCAGTCACTGGACGTATCCAGATCTTCATGATTTCCATATAATTTATTATATTAATTATAATAATACCCATTTAATCTACTTTTGCCATTCTCATGTTTTGTTTCTGTCTTGTCTTGTTCTGTTTAGTTTCTAGTCATGTCTCTTGTCTCTTTTTGTTTTGTTCATTGTTAGTTGTCATGGTTTCTAATTAGTGCTCACCTGTTCCCTGTTCTATTAATGATATTCCTCTACTGCCAGTCTGGTCAGCGCTCACTTTCTACAATCCAGTTAACAACAGATGGATACAAACTAATCCTTCTCTTTTTCTTGTTTGATGGCTTCACTCGGAAATGGGTTCTAATACATTTACATTCATTCATTTAGCAGACACTTTTATCAAGCGACTTACAAATGAGAACAATAGAAGCAGTGAAACTAACAATAGGATAACAATATGCAAGTGCTATGACCCTTCCTACTCTAATCTAACGCAGTACATGTACGTTTTTTTGTATTTTTATAAAGATAATAGATATAGAATAGAAGATAAAGTGTTAGTACTAATGGATCAGGTGTTGCCGAAAAAGATGCGTCTTCAGCTATTTCTTGAAAATGGTCACGGACTCAGCAGCTCTGGTTGAGTTAGGCAGATCATTCCACCAGCATGGAACAGACCAGGAAAAGGTCTGCGAAAGAGATGTTGTGCCTCTTTGAGATGTCACCACAAGATTGCGTTTACTTGCAGAGCGCAAGTTTCTGGATGGCACGTAAGTAACGAGTTTAGGTAAAAGGGAGCAGAGCCAGTGGTTGTTCTGTATGCCAAAGTCAGTGACTTGTATTTGATGCGAGTGGCAACAGTGCAGTTTTGTGAGGAGAGGAGTGATGTGTGCTCTTTTCGGCTCGTTAAAGACCACTCTAGCTGCAGCATTTTGGATCAGTTGCAGAGGTCTGGATAGAACAAGTGCTTGGGCAAGGAGTTGTGTAGCATGCTCTGATAGGAAGGGCCTAATCCTCCTAATGTTGTACTATGCAAATCTGCAGGACCAGGGAGTTCTAGCAATATGGTCTGTAAAGTTCAATTGATCTTCGGTCACAACTCCAAGGTTCCTGGCTGACCTTGATGGAGTTATGGATGACACTGAAGCTGAATGGAGAAGTTGTGATGAAGTGTTGGGTTGGCCGGGACGACGAGCAGCTCTGTCTTCACAAGATTTAGTTGAATGTGGTGGTCCTTTATCCAGCCAGAAATAGATTATCCGGCTGGAATGAGAGGTAGAGTTGTGTGTCATCAGCGTAGCAGTGATAGTAAAAGCCATGTTTCTGCATCACAGATCCTAGTGATGTCATGTAGATGGAAAAGAGAAGTGGTCGAAGCACTGAGCCCTGAGGCACCCCAGTAGCTAGATGTTGGGTCTTAGACACCTCACCCCTCCACGACACCCTAAAGGACCTATCTGAGAGGTAAGACTTGAACCACTAGAGTGTGGTTCCCGAGATGCCCTTCGTCTTTAGGACTGACAGAAGGATCTGGTGGTTAACTGTGTCAAGGCAGCAGACAAATCCAGCAGGATGAGAACTGAGGATTTGGGTGCTGCTCTTGCCAGTCTCAGACTGCTTGTTGTCCAGGAGGTTGTTCTGTGTAAGAAAGGAAGAGATCTGGTTGAAAACAACTTGTTCAAGTGTTTCCGCGACGAATGGAAGAAGGGATACCGGTCTGTAATTTTCCAGATGTGCTGGATATAAAGTGGGGCTCTTAAGCAGTGGGGTTACCCGAGCCTGCTTAAATGCTGTGGGAGAAGTACCAGTGTGAAGAGAGGTGTTAATGATGTGTGAGAGTGAGGGTAAACCTGAGGAAGAAATGGCTTGAAGTAGATTAATGGTAATATGATCAAGCGGACAAGTGGTAGGGCGATTGGAAATGAGGTGTATGAAGACTTCTGCCTCTGAAAGCAGAAGGGCAGTTACTTTTCTGATTTTGCTTCACCATAATCTATTCTGATTCTGTACAAAGACACTAAACCGTTGCAACACAATGGCCCTCATTTATCATTCTTGCGTAGAAACAGGCGTATATGTTGGCGTAAGATTATGCTTACACTCCTCTCACCGCCTGATTTATGAAGCTGTGCGTATCTTTGAAATCCAGGTGTACGCAATACCTGCCCTTGATAAATGCCGCGGCTGAAAACGACTGTCATTAGAATAACACGCCCCTATATATTCAAGTCTCCGCTTCCCCCACACCCTAATTTTACCCCATGGACACACGGAAGACGGCAAAAAAGAGAAACTTCTCCAACGTGGAGATCGATACCATCACCAGGGAAGTGGAAAGAAATAAAATCGTTTTATTTGGGAGTTTAAAGAGTGGAATTAAAGGCGCCCACAAAAACAAAATATGTACCCAAATTACAAGTTCTGTCAATAGTGTGGGGGTTGAGAAGTGCACTCCAGCAGAGGTAAGAATGTTTTATTGCTTAATATAGACCAATAGTGATCAAGTTAAGCATGAGTTTTCTTGTTTATTGTAGGTGAAAAAAAAAAGTGGTAGGATATAAAGATCACCACAAAGAGGCGCGTCTCGGCACTAAAGAGGAGCCAGAGTCAGGCCGGGGTAGGACCACCGGATCCAAGCCTCCAGCTGACACCGAACGAGGAACGAGTGGCAGCCCTCATCGGAACGGTGTCTTTAGAAGGTATCACCGGTGGGGGAGATACCAACGACATTCATGGTAAGTAAACTTAAACGTGATAGGTTAAACCACTATTGCTCTATTGTTTTGCAGATGATGGCACTGCAGGCCCCAGCACCCTCGAGACATCTCGCCCTCAGCCCATCCAGGAGCCTGAGCCTATCCTTGCACCCCACCCAGAGCCTTAGCAGGTGCAAGCGGGGGAAGCCGAGGACCGTCCACCAGCCTCCCGTGCGCCACGGCCAAGGGTCCTGACGGATGAGGTCCTGGAAAGACAGACAGAAATTTGTAGACTACTGGTCGAAATTAACCATTCATTGGTGTCAATAAATACGACATTAAAGCAAATAAATGAAAACTTAAAAAAATAAACCAATGAAATCGAAGTCTGTGTTATTTTAACTTACCATTAAAACCGCCGAACAAGGTCCCGTCTGAACTGAACAGCTCCAAAAGCCGGTGGTGCTTCCCACTGCTCCACTGGCACTTCTGGGTCTGGGGCCAGCGTGTCAAATGGCACACGGTTTATCTCAGCCATGTTGTGCAAGACGGCACATACCAAAATGATGTTGCACACCTTCTTTGGCGAATAGAGCAGCGTGCCCCCCGTGTGCCAGGCAGAGCCATCTACCTTTTAGGAGCCCCACGCAGCGCTCCACAGTGGCTCGTGTTCATGCGTGCGCGTGGTTGAAGTTGCGCTCCTGATGCGTCACGGGGTTTGGCACAGGGGTGATCAAAATGTCCAAAAGAGGATAACCCCTGTCACCAAAAAGGGAAAAGAGAGGTTAGGAAACGAATATATTTTGCAAAATAAATTTGCTCTTAGTACTCACCTAAAAGATAACCATGACCCCTCAATGTGCCCTCCTGCAGCCGTCTGCGCACGCTGCTGTGTTAAAAAATTAAGGCATCGTGGGTGCCTCCAGGCCATCTTGCCACAACTTTTAATAGGCGGAGTCTGGCATCACAAATAATTTGCACATTGACTGAATGATAATTTTGCGGTTGATGTATGCGTAATCATTAACCGATGATGGTTTCAGACGCACGTGGGTACAGTCAATTGCACCTATGACATTCGGAATCCCAGCAATCTCATAAAACCCCCTTTTAATCATTGTTTGCTGGGCATTGTCGTATGGGAATTGGATGTAGTGTGGGATGAGAGTCCTGATGGCAGCCAGCACGGATGACAACATGTGGCTCATAGTGGGTTGGGATATGACAGACCTGTCAGCAATCTCCCATTGAAAGATTCCAGTGGCCAAGAACCCCAGTGTGGAGAGAACCTGGACTGGGACAGGTAAGGCCCTTGACCGCCAGGTCTCACGTTGAAGGTAGGGCTCCAGGTTATTGCACAGCTCCAGGAGAAGATGCCTTGGAAGACGGAATCTGCTCATCAGCCATTCATCTGATTCATTCAGAAAATCTCGCCTATCCTGAAATACTCTTTCCCTTCTCAAGGGCGCATATGCGTCTTCTAAAAGCGCCAGGTCAGCCATCATTGATACGGTGGAAATCCAGTTTAAATAGCTGTTTGGATGAGCAAATGACCTCTCACAATGCATTATTTTACAGCACGTGTTTTGAAACAATTAGCATTTAATTTCGTATCACGTCACATGTATAGGGGTGTACAATAGTGATGATGATGTGATGTGGAGTACCATTGATTCACATTAATAATTGCATGACAATTTGTAATATTCTTCTTATTATTATTATGATTTTTATTAATGACGCTTATTGTTATTTAGAAGAAGAATGTCGTTATTATTATTATTTAAAAGAAGAAGAATGTAATTTTATTATTTTGTCAGTCTGAATTATTTTTTGGTCATTGAAAGCCTTTCATTACTGAACCCAGTCCGTGAGCACCACCTAACCCTGAAACGTCAGGTAAAGCGCACAGGCTCGCAAATGAAGGAATACTTATGCCTACAAATCAAATGCTTTGGTAAAGTCACAAAAATTAAACATTGAAGTCCATGTTGCACAAAAATAAACACTGAAGTTTATAATTACTTTGTTGTTGTTGTTGTTGTTTTTTTTACAGTGGGTCATAATATATCATATCTTTTAGTTTGTCAGTGCGTTTTGTGGAGTTAGGTTTTTCTGCGCATTTCCGCACTAACTCAAAACGTGCGTACACCACCTCCTGAGCTGTCGTAGGATTTGAGCGTGCCGTACGCCAACGTCCATATTGATAAATCTCAAAGTCAACGTGGTTTTGGGTGTACGCCAGGTGTACACTGGAAATTTGGTGTACGCACTTTTGATAAATGAGGGACACTGTGTTTAGTTGAATGAATGATTCAATGACTCACTAATAAAAATAAGCTGAGTGATACAAACAGTGAAAAGTCCCACTGCTGTTGGGGTCCTTTATCAGCACTCTTGGAACACCTCAGATTCGGAGACCAGAACTACCTGTTGTATAAAATGTATTAACTTTATAGGGGATATAAAAATTACATCAATTTGAACCACAAAAAAAAAAAAAAAAAAAAAAAAAAAAAGGTTTTAGCAGAAAGTTCTAAAACAAGTTAAGAAACTGTCTGAACTTTCTCAATCCATCTAGCTCTCCAACCAAGTTCTAAGTAAAGCTTTTGGTACACCATATATTACTTTCCATTCCGTTATGATTATAATTCACACTTCAACTTGTACCACAGCTGGACGTACTTTATCCTGAGCTGATGATATCAAAATCCTTTGAGAGCATCTATGCATTGCACTTAACAAGAGACCTCTAAGCCTCTAATGTACCTAGTATAGCCGCTACAGTATATACCAGGAGGAGGAGGAGTACATAAGAGGCCTCAGTTCCAGCAGTTTGTAAGAGTCGCTGTGTGACGCCTCACTTAACTAGTACACTGGGGGGATTTTCCCCATGGTGGTTCATAGATGGCATGCAGGGAACTTTATTACACTGCCATGAAGAATGCAGCTTTGCATCTAGAGTTAACCACAGGATTTTTCACGCAGAGCCCACAAACACGATAAGCGTCATTTACGATGTGTCATGTCCCCATTCTTTTTTTCTTTTTTTTTGCCATGGCCGATTTTGTCCCTATCACTTTATGAAATAGCTCACAGCAGGGATTTATCTAATGCAGAGGAAGCATCTCCGGTTGTTGAGCAGTTTTCATTTCATTCATGATGAGTGGCAATAATGAGTGGTAGTACAGAGACGATTTTTTTGTTTTTTATTTCTAATGTTCCATTGTTATGAGTCACGGAAAATAATCTCTCCAACACACAGCTCTCTAAGCAGTCCAATGCAGTCTGTCTTTTTGTCAAACATTGAGATTTTAATTGCGATTTTAATAAATATGCCTACTTCCCACAGTAGTATATACCGGTTTGTGAAAACAGTATGTTAAATGAGCAGTGTGTCTGAATTCATATTATTCATAAGACAGTAGCCAAAAAGTACCCAGATGACCTGCTACTTCATGAGATTTCAAAGTCCACACATTATAGACACTTTACCATGAAATGAGGCCATGGGAGAGGAATTGTGAATGGCAGTAAAGCAAAAAAAAAATTTACACCACAGATTTCATTCATACTATGTGGAAAATACGTTTTTAATGGTAGCAAAGTTCCCCATCAAATGTAGTAGCAAACAGTATGTGAATTCGGACGTAGCTTCTGTCTCGAAAGTTTTACTAAATCTCGTAATTGGCAACTTTATATCTCACAATTGTATACCTCCCATTGTGACTTTTTATATAAACATAACTTGATTTCTGATTTTAAGCTTTATTTCTTTAAATACTAATTTGGGTAGAAGCACACAGATTCCCCAAAGCAGTGGTTCTCAACCTCTCCTGCAGGGACCCCCTGACAGGCCATGTTTCTGTTTTAACCCTGAAATGGCACACCTAATTCAATTAATTAAAGGCTTAATGAGTAGTTGACTAATTGATTAATTAACTAATTCCTACTTCCTACTCTAATAATGACTCATTAAGCCTTTAATTAATTGAATCAGGTGTGCCATTTCAGGATTAAAACAGAAACATGGTGGCTGCGTTCCAAACCGCATACTCAATGAGTAGGTACTTAATTTCAATAAGTACTTACTTAACGAGCTCGAAAAGAGTAGGTACTTTATAGCCAAATCTCGTTGAGTATGAATGCGATCCGGACATCTGCCATGTTGACGTTATCATGTGACCTACGACGCGTTATCACAAGCGCGACAACTTAAAATATATGAACGACACGTTTAATTCATCTGATCTATCTGTAAATATCTTGATATTGATGAAACTTGCTCATTTTGTGGTAGTATTGTTGAAGAAACAGCTGCCCATTTATTTTGTGAATAGTTGATTTAAGTTGTTATATTTTAAACCCTACTAATGTTGTGACCCAGTTTTATCCTTAGGCTATAACGATATATTTATTTATTAAGAAACCCCCAAATCGTCATCTCTTGAATATGTTGTTCATTTCTTTATTTTATACACAAAAAGTTTCTCAAAAGTTTTCCTTTTTCTTGATGAAACCTCTCGTTTCATCCCTCAGACTTATAACAACAATTTGTTTTAATGTATTATGAAGAACTATTTAAAGATATTTAGCCTTGTTATTGTTCTTTTTTCCTGTGTATAAATATCATATTATAATGTATACAAACCAATGATCTTTATGTTTTCTGTTTTGTCATCATGATTGTTCATTGTTAGATACAACTATGGTATCTTTCCATGATCTTGTATGTAATAATTTTAAATTATATGAGTGACAGGTGCACTAACACTTCATAACATCAGTAACTCGACAGCACAACCTAGAACAGTTTTCCTCTGCGTTTGTAATGTCTGCACAAAGGAGACGGGCAGCTGCTCGAAGATCTCTCCTTTGGAGAAAACTGTTGATTTTTTACTCGAAAAATGTAAGTATCACTCCTTAAAAATTAATATTACCTCAGAATGAATTGCATTGTTAGCCCACCTCAAAACATAAACAACATAATAATATTAAATGCTGACCAATACTTAATTATATTACTTTTTTTTAGTGCTGGGCAACGATTAAAAAATTCAATTGCGATTAATCGCATTATTTTCTTGCGATAAATCGTGATTAATCGCATTGTTACGCGCAGAATTGAATAATGAATTCTAAAGTACTGTATTGCGCACTTTTGATTTAAATGTACTGCTACACAAGTGCAATAACATGTGGTTTGCAAAAACTTTAAACAAATAAGGTGCTTTTATACCAGCAGTATTCCCTTTACACAATATCAATAAAATATTTCTTGTAAATCTCAACCTAAACATTAATGTAATCAAATCAAATATTTAAACAAAGCTATTTGCCACTGCCAGGGCATTACTTTTTAGCTAGCTTGTTAAAACGAGTCCAGTTTTCTTTTTTTTTTCTTTTTTTTCTGAACAGGTATCTTGTATCAGGGAGCAGCAGAAACAGTCTATAAGGGTCATGATCACTACTACACAGGCACGTGCACACATAGACATCAAAGGGGGCTTGAGCACCTGCCCTTTTTATTCCTGGAGAGAAAGTGCCCTTTTTTCTGGGGTGCTTTTTTTATTTTTAAAAAAATAACATATATTCCGGTTTGCGCACAGCTTTCCTGTCAAACAAATATATTTATTGAATAGTGTATCTAAATATCAGGTCAGGAGTTCTGAAGCGCTCCCTCTCTGAAGCGCCGATCAGAGTAAACGCGTCTGCTGTAGTGAGCTCGCGCTGCGCTGCCGTTTGGACTTTGAGCCGAGCGGATAAACAGTCCGTGAGGCGCGCGCGCTTCAAATGAGTTTGGTTCCGCTTTTGGCACATAAACATTATCGAACATTTATCAAACTCGATATTGATATCGAGTATTGACGATATTGACTCGAACTTGATATCGTTTTATCGAGAAAAAGTATATCGCGATAATGAATGAATGAGCATATCAATTTAAGACGTGGCTAAATGTAATTTATGACCTTGTATGGAAAATCCGGACGTTTTTATGACTTTTTATGCCCTAAAATTCTTCTTATTAAAGTTAATGACTTGCATAGCCTACATCAAGAGTCTTTCCCCCTGAAATGTAGAAATTTAAATTGGTGAATTTAGAAGAAATCTACAAATGCAAACAGATGGCGGATAGTAGGTTTAAAACAAACTCCATCTAAATGTGGGTTTTGAAGGTTTTATTTGATGATGATGATACAGTCCTCCCTCAAATGTGAAACTAAGTCCATGTCACCATCAGGTGTATCAAATATATACTTGATTGAAACTAGTAGCATAGAAAACATGCACATTTTGGCATGGTTTCCTTTGCTGCTCTATAAACCTATGAATACCAAGGAGACCATGGTTTCTGTGTGAACTGATTATTTTGTAGACATCTTTTGAAAATGAAACAATTGCGTGAGTTTGAGGAAGATAACGTTAATGAACTTTTTTTATATATTTTTTTAATATAATTATATGTATAATATAATAATATATATATAGTTTTTGTTTTGTTTAAAAAAAAAAATAAAAATAAAAAACGTAATTATGAGAAGTGATTTTTTTTTTACTTGAGCCCCTGCCCCTCAAAATGTCTGTGCACGTCCCTGCTACTACAGATATAAGTCGACCAACGTTACTTCTCTGATAGCAGCTTAGGTTTGGTCATGGCATGCGATGGTTTCCCACGTAAGATTACATTAAACAGAGGTAAAGCCCAATTTATACTTCTGCGTCGAACTCACGCCGTAGCTGTGTAGTGCGCGTACACTCTCCCTCTGCATGTGTAATTGCGCGTCAACGCGGACAACGACGCAGATATATAATGAAAACCAACGCGTAGTCTATTGAGAGTGAGGAGTCACGTGCCGATTTGGGCGGGGTCTGAGCCGGTCGGCCATGATGGTAGGAGACGCTATCGGTTGCCAGGGGCAACGCCTTCAGAACTTCACAGAGGTGCGACTAAAACATTCCAGAAATAGCGAAAGAGAGACAGCGCAGCTTAGTATTTGTTTACATTTTACATTTTACCGATACGCCGCAGTTTCTTTGGAAGATATGGAGAAGGAAGAGAAATGAAAGGGGTTCTATCGGGAGAGACTAAATAACAATGCTAGCCAGCTTAGAGAAACTGCTTGTCAATACTGACAGCAGCAAAAGCGAGCAAAGTCTGCTTTCAAAAGCAACACATTTCAGCACAGTTCGCCTTTTATTTAACACAAACGAACGAAATTAATACTCTGTTATTCATCTAGAGTTGTTTCATTTGTTATAGATATATCTGTACCGCGGAATGTTTTAAAAAGACACTTTTTTAATGATGTACGATTCGCATTGACAGGGGAATGTCCGAACTGTTCGCTTAACGTTGCACGGCAGGTGCAAATGCACGTATCTGATTCATATCAGATTTATTTCCACATATGAATGAGGCCTGAAACATCAAGTATGACTGAACTCTCGCAGTTTAACGTTACAGGTTTGGGGGTTTCTAAGTCTTGCACCCAGCCGCAGCAGACTTGTTCAGCTTCTAATGACTTAAAGCTTCTGAACTCTTGCATTGTGTTGGCAGTAACTAACGTTAGTCACTGATACCATAAACAAACCAGGTAATTAACTATGTCAGTGTATGTGAAAGGTGGTAGTGCTTTGGGTCTTTCGTCCATTCTGTAGCAGGTCGTACGTGTCCATGTTGATGTCAAGTAGTTTCTCTAAATAATGCTGCTTGGTGTTGTTATAGTCTCTCCCGATAGAGCCCCTTTCCTTTTGCTTCCCCCTTCTTCATTTATTCCCAAGAAACTGTGCCTTATCGCAAAAATGCAAACAAATATCAAGCTGCTCTCTCTCTCTGTCGCTATTTCTCTCGGTCTCACGGTCGAAGTAACCATGACAACGGATAGCGTATCCTATCAAGATGGCGAATCCTTCCCACAATGCAACGCGGAGTGATACGCGTGACGTCACCTTCTCATTCTCAATAGCGTAGAGGCTCCGTCGTAGGTCCGACACAGAATTATAAATCAGCCTAGAGTGAGGTGAAGTGGTCGAGCACAGGTGCAGCGACAAGCGGGTGCGTTCCTGTGAAACTGTTGCGGTCATGCTCGCCTCACGCACGCGCCCGCGCGTTGCCGAAGTTGAATTATCTAACTTTTTGTACACGACGCGCAGCACAAATCATTGGAAGAGAGACTGATCCTCGGCTCGCTGTTTGTGAGTTTCCAGAATCTAAATAGTTATCAGGACATCAACAGGAGGGAATTCACATGGCAGAGCATCCCCGCTAAACTAAACGCAGGCCTATCAGGTAAAGTTATGTATAATTTTAATTTAAGTGAAAAAGACTACAGCTGCGTAGCGCACAGAAGCCGTTGCCATGGTTACTATCCATAGAGCGCCTGTCATTCACTCGCGGAGCGCTGTCTCCCTTTCTGTTCACCTGAGAGAACCTGTCAAAGCCCCTCCACTGCTTGTTTGGGTGGGTTATTTGCTGGCTGACCAACATCCCACCCCTCCTGTGATCATAGTTTGACTGTAGGCCTATGCTATGTGTATTCAGAGCCAGTGAGCAACGGAATTTCGAAATAATAATAATAAAAAAAACTGCGTTAACGCGCGATAAAAAAATTGTCGGCATTAATTAATAAATGCGTTAACGCGATAATAACGCGTTAACTTGCCCAGCACTACTTGTTTTACATACTAAAAATGATATAATTGAATAAAACAAGCTAAATGTTATTTGTTTTGTCATTTGACATACTTATGCATGAATACATTTATATTGATATATGCAGTGAAACATCTCAATTGTCAGTCAAACAATGAATTAATGCATACATCAATTAAATAATTATATTTTATATACTGACAACAATAAAAAAACATGAATAAATGAGTAAAAGAACAAATAAAAGTAACCATCACAACAAACAAATGCATATACAAGTCAACAACACATGGAACAAAGCTTTATTCAAACTACAAGCATGTATTTACAGGCGCTGAACCCCAAATCCTACTGCCATCTCAACACAGCGGTTCCCATTCTGCAGCTTTATTCTGATGAATTCACCAGAGGTGTCCGTGCCTTCGTGCCGGAGCTTGTGGAGCAGGTGGAGGGATGGAGGGTCTCATAAGGGCAGGTGGAGGGATGGAGGGTCTCATAAGGGCAGATGGAGGGATGGAGGGTCTCGTAAGGGCAGATGGAGTGATGGAGAGGCTCGTAAGGGCAGATGGAGAGATGGAGCGTCTCATAAGGGCAGAAGGAGTGATGGAGAGGCTCGTAAGGGCAGGTGGAGGGATGGAGGGTCTCGTAAGGGCAGATGGAGTGATGGAGGGTCTCGTAAGGGCAGGTGGAGGGATGGAGCGTCTCGTAAGGGCAGGTGGAGTGATGGAGGGTCTCGTAAGGGCAGGTGGAGGGATGGAGGGTCTCGTAAGGGCAGGTGGAGTGATGGAGGGTCTCGTAAGGGCAGGTGGAGGGATGGAGGGTCTCGTAAGGGCAGATGGAGTGATGGAGCGTCTCATAAGGGCAGAAGGAGTGATGGAGAGGCTCGTAAGGGCAGGTGGAGGGATGGAGGGTCTCGTAAGGGCAGGTGGAGTGATGGAGGGTCTCGTAAGGGCAGGTGGAGGGATGGAGGGTCTCGTAAGGGCAGGTGGAGTGATGGAGGGTCTCGTAAGGGCAGGTGGAGGGATGGAGGGTCTCGTAAGGGCAGGTGGAGTGATGGAGGGTCTCGTAAGGGCAGGTGGAGGGATGGAGGGTCTCGTAAGGGCAGGTGGAGTGATGGAGGGTCTCGTAAGGGCAGGTGGAGTGATGGAGGGTCTCATAAGGGCAGATGGAGTGATGGAGGGTCTCGTAAGGGCAGGTGGAGTGATAGAGGGTCTCATAAGGGCAGATGGAGTGATGGAGGGTCTCGTAAGGGCAGATGGAGTGATGGAGGGTCTCGTAAGGGCAGGTGGAGTGATGGAGGGTCTCGTAAGGGCAGGTGGAGTGATGGAGGGTCTCGTAAGGGCAGGTGGAGGGATGGAGGGTCTCGTAAGGGCAGGTGGAGGGATGGAGGGTCTCGTAAGGGCAGGTGGAGTGATGGAGGGTCTCGTAAGGGCAGGTGGAGTGATGGAGGGTCTCGTAAGGGCAGGTGGAGGGATGGAGGGTCTCGTAAGGGCAGGTGGAGGGATGGAGGGTCTCGTAAGGGCAGATGGAGTGATGGAGGGTCTCGTAAGGGCAGGTGGAGTGATGGAGGGTCTCGTAAGGGCAGGTGGAGGGATGGAGGGTCTCGTAAGGGCAGGTGGAGGGATGGAGGGTCTCGTAAGGGCAGGTGGAGTGATAGAGGGTCTCATAAGGGCAGATGGAGTGATGGAGGGGCTCGTAAGGGCAGATGGAGAGATGGAGCGTCTCATCCATGGCACCACTTCCAGGATTCAGCTCTGGGCTCCTCATCCTCAGTGCTCACACCAGTCTGCAGACTTCAGATCCTACAAAAATTCACAAACATTATACAAAAGCAGTCATTTTAACAGCACAATTTCATTTGATTTATGTATTCAAAATAACAAAAATGACCTTTATATTTGAGTAAAATTCCTAAAACCTTTTTTTCCCAACAAATGCTGCCATCATCTTTCCTTGCAGGTCCTGCTCCACCACAAAAGCTCTGCAGCAAATGCACAGAAATCAAGAATCAGAAAAGTGCTGCAATTTCTCCATGAAATTACAATAATTCAAATAAACTACAACTTAAGATTTAATAGATTTTGTTATCCATTTCTGTAGTATACTCACTCAAAGCCTTTGATGACAGCATTCAGCATCATGAGCCTCTCTCCACGGGATAAACACATGCGTGTTCTTCTGTCCCTGTAACATACAGACAAGATTCACATTAACGTTACCTCTGTGATTTATGAGCTCAATACTGCATTTACATGCTGAGGTTGTAGCTGATGTGTTAACTCACTTTTTATCCAACTTAAATGTTCCTCAATTTATCAACAGTAATAAGGGACAAATAAAATATATAACATGTTTAGTTACTTTATAGATTTGTTTATTTACCTTATTAATTGCACATTTGTCTAATGTAAACAGTGTTGACAACAGTGAATTGTCCTACATAATAGCACATATTCATCGCTCAGATGTCTTATTCATATTGGGATGTGCTCATCTGCAATACTTATACAATATTTTTCTTTCAGATGTAAATAGACATTTTAAATAAGCGTGTTTAAGATGTATATGGTTATTTAAATTCAGTTTAGAGACGTAACTTATAACGTTACGTGTGCTTACTGGAGCTCCCCTGTTAGCTATACATAATAAAACATGTTTTCACAGCTAAATCACAACTATACTATACTGTCTAACTCCTTTACACCTTGAACAGTTAAAACGTTTACTCTTTAGTAGTTTAACACATACGACACAAGGAACAGTGTTTACTCACATTTGAAAACCCCCGCGTCGCTGATCTCCGTGATGTTTGATAATGACGTATCCTCTCGTGTGGCCTCCTGGGATAGAAGAGTATCCATCGGACGAGCACTCAAAAATCTGGGCACAAGCAGTAAGCCATCCGGGAACTTCTCGCCTACTCTTTTATGAATACTGATGTTTCGAACATACTGCTTCCTTCACGTACTGTTTTCACCTACTATATAGTAGGAAAGTAGGCATATTCGAACGCACTTAAGTCCGAATCTCGCGATAATTACTACGTCACCCAGGTAATTCTCGCCTACTCTTTTGGATTGATACATACTTTTTCGCTCGCCTACTCTTTTTCCCATACTAAATAGTAGGGAAGTATGCGGTTTGGAATGCAGCCGGTGTGTCAGGGGGTCCCTGCAGGAGAGGTTGAGAAACACTGCCCTAAAGGGACATGGTGATGGAAAAAATATGAGATGGGAGAAAATAAATTATTTCAATGCTTTTGCGTTCCATCGCAAAAACTTGCGTTCCCCAAGTAACTTTGCGTTCGCTCGCAAAGAATTCAAAAGGTTTGCATGCGAACACAAAGTTTCTCTGTGGACCCTTGTGAAAAATAAATATACCAAAATTGATTTGAAATACATTTATGTTATGCTAAGTATACTACAATACATTTACATATTTATGTACTTAATATAAATACCCTGAAATTATACTTTTGGTATACTAAATTCATATACTTAAAGTCTGCTTAATTAGAACACCTAATTTTGTACTTAATGCACTTTAGTTATCTGGAAATAGTGCTGCGGTCCAACTAAAGATATACTTAAGTACATTTCATTGTGCTAAAGTGGAACTATTGCAAGAGTACTTGCAATAGGTACACTTTAAATATAATATAATTGTCATGTTTCAATGTGTTTGAGTTCTGTTTTGTGATCTTGGTTTCCCCTGTCTTTGTGATTTTGGTTCAGTCCTGTTAGTTTTCCCGCTCTGTCTAATTAGCTATTCCCTTCACCTGTGTTCAGTTAATCTTCCCATTAGGCCCTGTTCATTTAAGCCCTGTGTTTTCCCTCAGTGTTTGTTGGTCGTTGTCCTTGTATGGTTGTGTTTCTGAATTCCTGGAGTTTGTTATTTTGTTCCTGAAGTTAATTTTGTAAATAAATCAACTACTTTGAAGTTCCTGCATCCTCGTCTTCAGCTACCTGCACATAGTGATGGGCAGATCGAGGCTTCGTGAAGCAATGAAACAGTTGAAGCAAATGTGCCATTTTGTTTCGAGGCTTCGAATCAATCCGAAACCCGTCTCCACGGTGACACCTAGTGGTCACTTGCAGGTGTTGATCTGAAACAACCTTTACAAAGAGCTAATAAAAAAATGTGTTGGTTTTTTTTTTTTTTATTGTATTTTTGTAATATATGAAGCTTGTAACCTGTAGTCTCTGCAACCTGCAGAATGGCAGGATGAATGCTCCTCAAATGGCGCATCATGGATGATGTATTGTTGCAGTAGGCTAGCTGCCGATCACAATACACACATCTCACTTTATTTGGGGTTTCCAAATGGAAATGCTCCCACACCACAGATGTACGGCATCTCTTCTGTGGAGCCTCCATTTCTATCTATCTATCTATCTATTTTATATGTAGCCTATCTATATAATAATATATATGTATCTGTAATATATGTATCTATCTATTAATCTATATATATATATATATATATATATATAATGTATTTCTATCAATGCATCTATTAATGTGTCACTATATGTACTCTGTGTGTCTCTAAGTCAATGTGTAAATGTAAATTAAATCCTAAATATAACTAAACAAATCGCACTATAAATGTCACTATATCACCAAAAATCCGCTATCTCAAAACCAAACTCCTCTCACAAAAACCCACGATATGAAAATGAGTTGACAAAACTTTTATACTGTGTGATTGTGTGATTTGTTCCCGAACCGACCAATCAATGAAACCCTGATTCGGCGGAGCACTCCACCTGATGAAACACTTAGACGCTTCATTTAGCCGTTGTCACGTGACGTGGGTGTTTTGAATCACGCTTCGGATCAGTGTTTCGAATCATCTTTGCTTCGGGATCTCGCAAAGCTTCGGAACGTCTGTTTCGCGCCAGCCATCCTTCCCTGCACACAAACCTGACAGAACAACCAACCCGTACTGACAGAAGGCTTGACCTATACCGACAGAAGAATTCACCACACAAGATCCAGCAGTATGTTTGCCAGTGTCTCTTCCCCAACCACCAAGACAGGACATCCATTTGCGGGGACCCGGTTGGCCATATTTCGCGGGACCCGTGGAAGCCACAGTAGAGGAGGTGATCGAGAAGAAGCCCGACACCACTCTACACTCTGGCCTCTTTTAAACCCTGGGTTGGTGATGTCCAATCCAGGGCTCCATCCACCACTCGTTCCGTCCAGCACCAGGCCCTCTTCGCCGCTGGTTCCGTCCAGCACCAAGCCCTCTTCGCCGCTGGTCTCGTTAGACCTAGAGCTTCCACCGCTGATCCCGTTCAGCCCAGATCTTCGAGCAAGAGCCGGAGCCAGTCTTCGAGCAAGAGCCGGAGCCAGTCTTCGAGCAAGAGCCGGAGCCAGTCTTCGAGCAAGAGCCGGAGCCAGTCTTCGAGCAAGAGCCGGAGCCAGTCTTCGAGCAAGAGCCGGAGCCAGTCTTCGAGCAAGAGCCGGAGCCAGTCTTCGAGCAAGAGCCGGAGCCAGTCTTCGAGCAAGAGCCGGAGCCAGTCTTCGAGCAAGAGCCGGAGCCGGTCGCCTGTTCGCCAGAACCGGAGCCGGTCACCTGCCCGCCAGAGACTGAGCACGCCACACGTGAGTCCACACGAGAAGACACAGCGCTGATTGTGATGTCTGCGGCGATTCTGTGTGTGTGGGCTACACGCACATCAGCTCTGGCCCATGAGTCCAGTTCCGAGTCCCATGATGTGCTGGCCCCGTCCAGTTCCGAGTCCCATGATGTGCTGGCCCCGTCCAGTTCCGAGTCCCATGATGTGCTGGTCCCGTCCAGTTCCGAGTCCCATGATGTGCTGGTCCCGTCCAGTCCTGCGCCAGAACCCGTTGATCCTGCGCCGGAGCCCGTTGATCCTGCGCCGGAGCCCGTTGATCCTGCGCCGGAGCCCGTTGATCCTGCGCCAGAGCCCGCTGATAGTCTTCCCGCTCTGTCTAATTAGCTATTCCCTTCACCTGTGTTCAGTTAATCTTCCCATTAGGCCCTGTTCATTTAAGCCCTGTGTTTTCCCTCAGTGTTTGTTGGTCGTCGTCCTTGTATGGTTGTGTTTCTGAATTCCTGGAGTTTGTTATTTTGTTCCTGTATGTTCCTGAAGTTAATTTTGTAAATAAATCAACTACTTTGAAGTTCCTGCATCCTCGTCTTCAGCTACCTGCACACAAACCTGACAATAATATAGGTACACTTTAAATATATTGCATTTAAAGACTGAAATTGTACAGTATCCTTACTAATAGTGATATTAAAACACATTTTAGGCTTAATATTAAGAAATGTGCATCGTGCAATAAAGAAGTTCTCCAAATAAAGTTTAATTATGATATTTATATCAGTAAGTCTCAAGCGATATATCAGTAAATATGTTAATGGGTTTTCACCTGATGCCAACTTATAGAACACTTTTAAAAAGGACTAAGCCACAGACAAAGACAGTTTCTGTGTGGTCCGAGGATAGCATTGAGAAATTAAAGGGCTGTTTTGCTTCTACTGATTGGGAACTCTTTCATGACGAGATGGACATTGAGGTGGCTACAGAAACTATAACGGATTATATTAACTTTTGTGTGGAGAAGAAAACTGTAACTGTATTTCCTAATAAAAAAAGTTATATAACAAAAGAAGTTAAGGAGTGTTTAAATAGAAAGAAATGGGCTTTTATTAATCAAGACAAAATTGAACTAAAATCAGTCCAAAAGGAATTAAATTTGCTACTGAGGGGGGCAAGGAAAAAACATAGAGATACTATAGAACAAAACTTTAATTCAGGGAACCCCAAAAAATTGTGGGACGCTATGAAAGTTGTAACTAATATGGCACCTCCTCGAAAGAGGCTTGTAATTAGCAATGACCAACAAAGAGCAAATGACTTGAATAATTTTTTTCTTAGGTTTGAGTCACCAGTGGATCAATTGTGTACTCTGGACCACATTATATGTAATTCAGGTCAAAGGCTAGAGATAGCACCTAATAGAGTAAGCTCACAATTTAGAGGTATATGTTCCAAAAAATCCATGGGTCCTGATGGAATTTCAGCTTTTTTGCTAAAGTCTTGTGCAAATGAACTTACTCCAGCATTCTGCCCTATCTTTCAGAAATCTATTGACTCACATATTATTCCATCTTTGTGGAAGAAATCGATAATTATACCTGTTCCTAAGAATACTTGCCCAGTGGGGAATTCTGATTTTAGACCTGTGGCTTTGACTTCAAATGTTATGAAATGCTTTGAGAGACTTGTTGTAACTGTCTTAAAGGATCAGGTTAAATCATTCCTTGATCCATTTCAGTTTGCATATAAGGTTGGACGGGGTACTGATGATGCTATTAACTGCATCACTCATTTGGTGAATAGTCATTTAGAAGATTCCCAGGCATATGCTCGTTTACTTTTTATAGATTTTAGTTCAGCATTTAATACACTTCAACCCAATATACTGATGAAGAAGTTGATAGAGCTAGAAGTGAACCCATTCTGCATTAAGTGGTTTTATTCTTTTTTAACTAATCGTACACAACAAGTCAGAGTTAATAATTTCTATTCAGAGATGAAAACTACCAATATAGGGGCCCCACAGGGTTGTGTTAGCTCACCCTTTTTATTTTCACTATACACTAATGAGTGTGTCTCTAGTCAGGATGAGACATATTTCATCAAATTCTCTGACGACACAGCAATATTGAGCTTACTGAATAAGACAACAAATCCCTTGCAGTATTTTTCTGATGTTGACAGATTTGTCAGTTGGTGCGACACCAATTCCTTGGTTTTAAATGAAAAGAAGACTGTTGAAATGATTTTTGATCCTAGGTCTGTGGGAGACCATAGCCCTGTAATAATACATGGTAATATTATTGAACAGGTTTCTTCATATAAATACTTAGGAGTTTGTATGGACAATTTACTATGCTGGTCTTCTCACATCGACAATCTTTGTTCCAGACTGCAGCAGAGGCTATACTTCCTGCGAAGGTTAAAAATGTTTGGAGTAAACCAGAGGATTTTGTTTCTATTTTATCAGTCTGTTTTTGAAAGCTTAATTAGATACTGTATTACTGCATGGTATGGAAATCTGACTGTTCAATCTAAATCAAAACTAGCACGCCTGGTGCATTCAGCTCAAAAAATCACAGGGTGGCAGGAAAAACGAACCATACAAGAACTGTACGAGGCATCTATTTCAAGGCAAGCTAATAGAATTGTCTCTGATGAAACATATATTTTACATAAGTATTTTAATTTGCTACCATCAGGGAGAAGATTCAGGGTCTTGTTGTGCAAGTCTAATCGTTATAAAAACTCCTTTGTTCCAACTGCGATAATTTTAAATAGAGATTTTTTTTAATTGATGTAGTATGCTGCTAGGTTTTTTTGTTTTTTTTTTTTTTTTTTAAACAATGTCTTATTGCTTATTACTGCATGTCATTGTACGTATTGTGTTGTGTGTGATTGATGTTGTGCACTGGCCGTGTCATGCTGTCCAAGACAAATTTCCCAGGAATGGGACAATAAAAGTATAATAATAATAATAATAATAATAATAATAATAAGTATACTTAGTATGAAATAAGTGTATTTTAAATACATTTTGGTAAAGGTTTTGATTTTCACTAGGGGACTGCAAAACATTTCCGAGAGAACGCAAAAGTATTGACATTCTTTTTCCCTCCCATCTCAAATTTTTTTCCCACAACCATGTCCCTTTAGGGGCTCCATAGAAGCAGGATTTAAGAGAATCAGTTGAGTTTCTTCTGAAAATAATCTTTCATAACAGGCCTTTTGTGATTTCTTGCAGCTCCACAACTTTGCTGTCAAATTGTATAACTAGAAGTTTTGGGCCTTCAACCAACATATTATATAATTCTATATAAAACTTTAAAGAAGTTTTCATGAGCAATTCACTGCCATTTGGAACTTGAAATAAGAGAGCTCTAAACTCTACCCTGAATTTATATTTGTTCATTTACAATTACTTTTTTTTTAACTACTGACCCGTTTTTCATATTTCTCAGCACCCTAAAACGATTTATATCATATTGCTAATCACATCTGCAATGTGATCTTAAATGATATATTTCAGGCACAATTGCCTAATAAATTGCTTTGCTATTCATAAATCATTCCACATGGTTTCCCACCGCTGATCCGTTGTCACTTTATTTCTCTTCCAACCCCCAGTGCCAGGAAGCTGCAATATATATATATATATATATATATATATATATATATATATATATATATATATATATATATATTAAATTTCTTTACAAGACTACCAGACTAATCTTTCAAAAGCATGAAAATCGATGCCCTCCTTGTCCCCCCTCTACATGAATTATTCACCGTCTCACACTTTGCTTGGCGAGTGCAGAGGATGGATCTAATATGCCTTGACCCACTAATGTTTGAGCAGCGAAAGTTCAAGGCTTTGCCAATATGGCATTAAATATGTGTTTAGGAGAAATTGAGGCCCAAAGTAGTGCATTAATGGGTAAGAAAACATAGATTTTCGTGTTTTCAAAATTTTGGACAGAACATATTCTGATTTTGATACATCGATCTCAGCTAAAGACGTCCCACAACTAAATACAATTCCCCAATTCCCCCCAAAAGTTGGGACGCTGCATAAAATGTAAATAAAAACAGAATGCAATGATTTGCAAATCTCACAAACCCATATGTTATGTACAATTGAACATAGAAAACATATAAAATATTTAATCTGAGGAAATGTACCATTTTAAGAAAAAAATAAGATACCTTTGAATTGGAACTGGGACACAAAAGGCTGGAAAAGTAAGTGTTAGTAAAAAGAAACAGCCGGAGAAACATTTAGCAACTAATAGGTTAATTGGCAACAGGTCAGTAACATGATTGGGTATAAAAATACTCTCTTAGGCCTTGTCCACACTAATACGGTTTCGTTTGAAAAAGCATCTTTTTCTCTCTTTAAGCTTTTTGAAAACACTTTCCAAGGTGGATAAATTTGAAAACGCAGTTTTCGCGTTGAAGTCTGGACTGTGAAAATGGAGCTATTTGAAAACGATGGGCCCTATTTTAACGATCTAAGCGCATGGTCTAAAGCACACGGCGCAAGTGCACTTAGGGATTGTCCGAATCCACTTTTGCTAGTTTAACGACGGGAGAAATGGTCGGTGCACCCGGCGGCGCATTGTCTAAAAGAGTTATCCCTATTATTTTATTAAGTAATTTGTGTGTTTTGGGCGTAACGTGCAATAAACCAATCAGAGTCTCATCTCCCCTTTAAAAGCCAGTTGCTCTCGTGCCATGGCGGATCGCTATTTACATGACGGAATTTGCAAGCGGAAAGACTGAACGATTCTCCAGAGAGGGCACGGATCTTCTCGTGGGCGAGGTTAAAGCACAAGCAGACCATCTACGGGACAAGCCGGATTCCACCATATCTTTATGTAGCTACACAGTATTACCGTATATACCCGAATATAAGACGACCCTGAATATAAGACGACCCCCCCATTTTCCAGACTTATTTTTGTGGAAAAATAGATTTTTGTGGAAAATATCTGGTTTTCTCTTAGTCTTTTATTTGATTACAATTCTGATAGACTGTCACGTTAAAGGGGTCATGACATGGTTTTTGTTTTGTTTTATTATGTTCCCTTATGTGCAATTATAGTATTACTATAGTTTTTTGTACAAACAACTTAAAAAATGTAGTGATTTATGACCTTTTCCCACCCTGTTTCTCCCCCTCTGATTCAAACAGTCTGTTTTGGAGGTGTTTCCCCTTTAAGAGTTCAGTGTTAACGCCCATTGTTATGATCGGCTAACGCCTGTGCTGCTTATGCATAAATTATTAACGTTAATCATTTTATATCACATGTAGGCTACACAATTCTCCGCCACGTGAAACTTCGGTCTTCCGATCTTTTACCATCGTGTGAATTCTCAATTGATTTTGATTCATATGCGCGAGGGAGAGAGAGAGGGAGAGAAAGACAGTTTGAAGGCACGCGCGCGGCCGGGGCTCTCTCTCTTTCTCTCTCTCTCTCTCTCTCTCTCTCTCTCTCTCTCTCTCTCTCTCTCTCTCTTTGTTCTTTCAGTAACATGCGCCCTGTCACACTCATCTACATCACTCACCGAACAAATAAGGCTTTGGCAGGCTGCATATGCTGCAAATAAACTGCATCCAACTGCTTTCCCTGACGTCTGGATCGTTCGGCAGCATTCAAACATGTTGTTTGTCCAGGAGGAGGCTCAAGATGGCGCCCTAAGCACATGGTCTAAGGAGAGCCGCGGAATTTAAATTGTTATTTTAAGTAGTGATCGTCTAATTTTTTATTCATTTATATCTAGTGTAACGTGTTGGCTCTCAAACAACATTTCATTTGACAGAATGGCGACCTCTGATCGAAAAAGAGATAGAAATCAGACAAATTCGAAATCTAAGACAGCAGTCACATCAGATAGCGTTAGCGAGGAACATTTCCACGACTATATATCGGCTGATGAAGACTTTACAGCCATACCTGTCACCCCCAGCAAATCACCTGCTCAGAAGAAAGGTAAATCGGAGCAGTTACCTACTTCAGCCGCTGTAAGGGAGAGCTCCTCTGATATAGTCCTACAACTCTCGCAACTCATTAACTCCAGATCTGATGCGTTGGAGAAACTGGTCTCTGACAACACCCTGCGAATTGAGGGACTTAAGAAAACTATTGACTTTGCATGTGCTGAGATAAAGGACATTAAGGATAAATCTGCAGTTCTCGAAAAGCGCATAGCCAACAATGATGCGCGCCTGGGCTCAGCTGAGTTGCGTATAGCAGATTTAGAGAGTTATTCACGAAGATGGAATCTGCGTTTATTCGGAGTACCGGAGGCAGATAAAGAAGATGTGCGACAAGAAGCTATTGGTATATGTCAAGCTGTCCTACCTGCAGAGAAGGCTAAACTTCCTAGTCTCATTGACACAGTGCATCGTCTGGGCCAGAAGAAGGGAAAGGAGCTGTCCAATATCGATAAACCCAGAGGAATAATTATTCAGTTTACATCCAGGGTAATTCGCGACTCTGTGTGGAAAGCGGCAAAAAAGTCTGAATACCTGAGGAGTCACGGTCTGCGTTTTGCGGAAGATCTATCTAAGATGGACAGAGCACGACGTCTCCAGCTATGGCCTGCAGTAAATGAAGCCCGTCTCCAAGGAAAACCTGCTTACTTTGTTGGTGGACGTGCCTTTGTTGCCGGGATCGAAATTAACCCACCATGAGAGATAAGGAAAGGTACCCCTTTTTTCTCTTGGTTGCCTTGGTTGACCGGAATTAACCCACTATGATGAACGAGGACATATGCAGCAATTCTGCTTCCTTTACTGAATGGTTGATTTTTTTTTTTTTTTTTGTTCTTATAAGCCAACTTGGGATTTATACACATATTTGTCTTCAAATGAAAACACTGGTTTCATAGTTACTTTGTTTGAACAAGGTCAGGTTTCGTGGCCATTAGAATTTCGAGTTTCGCTTTTCTATTTTTTTTTTTTTTTTCTACTAATTTGCCTATACGCGGTCTCTCCTACCACCTGTTCTTGTAATCTCACTTATTTTTGTGGATCACTTTTCACTTTCGTTCTGTCATTGTCTATAGTTACACTAAATGCCAGGGGGTTAAGGCAACATATTAAACGGAAAGCTTTATTTTTATTTGTTAAACAACATAGGACTGATTTTTGCTTTTTTCAAGAGTCTCATTCGATTCCTGATGATGTGCGTTTCTGGAAGACTCAATGGGGTAACGACATCTGGTGTGCGCATGGTTCTGAGCGCTCCGCCGGTGTCGTCACTTTAAAGAACAGATTCACCGGGGAGATTTTGCATACCCAACGTGACGGATCTGGACATTTTTTGTGCCAAACTCTCAAAATTCATGGTTCTATATTGCTCATTGCGAATGTTTATGGATATAATTCTAAAAGCGAAAACGATCATTTATTTGAAACTTTAGAAGAGCATATCCTTCATGGACTGTCGCAATTCCAGGATCTTTCTCTTATCATAGGGGGTGATTTTAATACTGTTATGGACTGTTCTCTCGATTGTTTACCAGCAAGATCATCTTATAATCAAAATACAAACCTTAAACGTTTCATGGAGAGATTCAATTTGGTTGATATATGGAGGTCTACATTTCCTGATTCGTTAACATATACTTGGAGCAACAAATCTGGTAACAGGCAATCTCGAATAGATTATTGGTTAGTGTCTGCGAGTATACAATCTTCAGATGTCTCTGTTAATGTGATTCCTTCACCGCTCAGTGACCATAAAGCTGTTCTTATCTCTATTAAGTTCAGCACTTCTCCACACACCATGGGTAGAAGTTCATATTGGAAACTTAATAGTTCATTACTGCAATATGAACATATTAAAACAAAGGCTAAAAATCTTATTTTATGTCATTGGTATAAAGCACTTTCAGAAAACAAATTCTGCAGTAATTGGGAGCTATTGAAATTTGAGGTAGCTAAGTACTTTCGAAAACAGGGAAGCTTAATGGCATTAGAAAGACGTACTCAAGAGGACAATATTATATCAAAATTAGCTGCCCGCTCCTCAAAATCATGTCCAAATGAAGATGAACAGGCTGAGTTAGTCACTCTTCAACTAGAGTTGGACAATTTATATAAGAATAAGGCAGAAGGAGCCTTCACTAGGTCACGAAAGCGGTGGTTGGAGAAAGGGGAACAAAATTCTGCATATTTTTTTGGTCTGGAGAAATTTCACTATAGAAATAATACAATTGAACAACTTAAAATAGATGGGGATGTTACAGATGACCAAGTTAAAATTTCAAAATTTTGTACAGAATTTTATAATGGTTTATATTCATCTAAATTTTGCGATCATTCGGCTTCTCTATTTCTAAACTCTATTTCTGGAATAAATTGTAAATCTGTCGACCCTGTACAAAAAGAACTTTGTGATAGCTTAATTACTGTTGAGGAAGTATTAAACGCTATCGCACATATTAAGGTTAACAAATCCCCTGGGGTTGATGGCCTCACGGCGGAATTTTATAAAACTTTTTCTGATCTTATTGCCCCCTTTCTTAAAGAAGTTTATATAGAGAGTATAGAAAATCAATGTCTTCCACCTACTTTAACCCAAGGTTTAATTACTTTGATTCCAAAACCAAAAAAAGACCCATTGCTATTAGATAATTGGAGACCAATCTCTCTTTTAAACAATGATTATAAGATATTTGCCTTAGTCTTTGCAAATAGAATAAAATCAGTTATGGACCCCCTTATAGATGAGGCTCAATCTGGCTTCCTAAAGAAAAGACATATTTCAAATAATATAAGATTAGTCCTAGACGTGTTGGACTATTCACATTTAAGTACAGATGATGGATTTATTCTTTTCTTAGATTTCTATAAAGCCTTCGATACGGTAGAGCATGCTTTCATTTTTAGGGCTTTACAAAAATTTGGCTTTGGAGACTTTTTCTGTATAGCTATACAAACAATGTATAGGAACGCAAACTGTTCTATTAAACTTAAATGTGGGTCGTCCTCTAGATTCTATTTAAAACGTGGTATAAGGCAAGGTTGTCCCATCTCCCCTTATCTCTTCTTGTTTTGCACTCAGCTTATGAATATTCATATTAAATCAAGCCAATTAAAAGGTATATCTATTGCTGGTAGGGATATTATAATATCCCAGTTAGCAGACGATACTGCACTGTTCCTGAAAGATCAACATCAAGTCCCAGCTGCTCTTAAAGTAGTAGATGCCTTTTCTAAAGCTTCCGGCCTTTACTTAAATATTAACAAATGTGAACTGTTATCTGTAAAAGACTGTCAATTACAACAAATTGCTAATATCCCAGTAAAGGAGTCAGTGACATATTTGGGGATTGTTATTTCGAAAGACCAAAAATCTAGATGTAAGATAAATTTTGATCCCATTCTCCAGAAGACTAAAGCAAAGCTGAATCACTGGCTTTTGAGGGATTTATCCCTAAAAGGTAGAGTTCTGTTATGTAAAGCTGAGGGACTGTCAAGATTAGTCTATACTGCGACTTCACTCGCTGTTTCTAAGGTGATGTGTAAAGCCATTGATACTGCCTTATTTAATTTTCTTTGGAGAAACAAAACTCATTATATTAGGAAATCTATAATAATGAATACTTATGAATCAGGTGGTTTGAACTTCCTTGATTTTAGTACTTTAAATAATGTTTTTAAAATTAATTGGATTAGACATTTCATTCTAAATCCAAATTCCCTTTGGAATTTCATACCCAGTTTTGTTTTCTCCAAAGTAGGTAATCTTGATTTTCTCTTGATTTGCAATTATAAAATTGACAAAATCCCTCTAAATTTGTCTTGCTTTCACAAACAAATGTTGCTTGCTTGGTCCCTTTTATATAAGCATAATTTTTCACCCCATAGATATTTAATTTGGAACAATTACAATTTATTATTTAAACATAAAACCTTATTTTTTGAAAGATGGTTTTCAGCAGGTATAATACGAGTGGATCAATTACTAAATCAAGAAGGTATGATGCTAACGTACTCTGAGTTTCTAGATTTCCATAAAATTCCAGTGACGCCCAGGGAGTTTTCGATTGTCATGGATGCGATCCCCACAGGGGTCTTGGCATTATTCAGAGCTAATACCCAAACCAGTATTGCGCCCCCTTCCTCCTTTGATTTATTTGATACTGTAATTGGAAAAATTTGTTTTGCACCCGGAGTCGTAAATGTTAATAAAATTATTCGTTCGTTATTTCAAAAAGACATTGTCACAAGGCCAAACTGTATTGGTTATTGGAATAGACTGGTTCAAGGTTTGTTTTGGAAGACCATCTGGACTTTACCAAACAAATATTTATTGGTAAATAAAATAAAGGAAATAAGTTTCAAAATCTTACACAGGTACTACCCAGTAAATAATTTTCTTGTTAAATTTAAAAAGGATATTGATCTGAACTGTTCTTTTTGCAATACATTGGCTGAAACCTTGTTTCATTTTTTTTGGCATTGCGCTCATGTTAGAAAATTTTGGAAAGATTTGTCTAGATTTATAATTGACAACATTGACCCCACTTTTTCTTTGTGTTTAGAAAATGTTATATTTGGTTTTAATAATATTCCCTCAAATAAAAGGAAAGAGTACTATATTATAAATTTAATTTTAATTTTTGCTAAATTCCATATACATAAATGTAAGTACAATAAAACCCAACCTTTGTTTTTGGTTCTTGAAAAAGAAATGCAATTATATATCAAGACTATCTTTCATTCCCATAATAAGAAAGCAATTAAAACTATTTCTGTTTGTGAATCCTTTGATATTTTTATATAATATCTAGCCTCCCCCCTGGCTGTCTGGTTTTTCTTGTTTTGTTTTTTGTTTTTCCGATTTGTATATATTGCATTCCTGACTGTACATTGACTGTTTGGTTGAAGTGCAATAAAAAAAAAAAAAAAATAAAAAAAAATGTTGTTTGTCCACAGCCAGGAACAGCACATCTGCGTGGCGTATACAGACCCCTCGCGCTACACGTCAACGCATGCGATGATCACTGTTGCCAACTATTTTCAAAGGAAAGTAGCTAAGGCCTTCCCTAAAAGTCGCTAAATGTCGCTAGATGACGTCATACGTCAATTAGCATATTAATGACGTCATCGCGTCGTACTTGCATTCTGTCAGCCTAGTGCGTTTTCTCTCTAAATTTAAAATTTAATGCTCTATTTAATATAATATAGCCGAATGTCAAATAAAGCTGTTTTCATTTCCTAATTTTTGTTGTTGTCAAACAATAGAACGAGTAGCTATAATAGCTATAATATAGTGAATGATTACATTTTTATAGGCCTATGTGGAACATTATCTGAATTGGGAGACTTAGGGAACCGGATGAACTAAGCTCTGTGATAGTGAGTGTTACAAGTAATAACAAGCACAAGAAAATAAATAAAATGAAAATGGTCAAACTAAATTCTTTAAATATAAAACAAAAGAAAAGCAGATAAGTGATAAGACGTGGGAAAAACACTGCTCATTCGCGTCTGTCAGCAGCTCCTCTCAGCCATCCTCTCAGCCCTCTCGCTCCTCTCAGCCATTCACTGAACAGGGGAGACGCGGCAGGGAGAAAGCAAGACCTCGTGCTCGCAGGACAGTACTGGCAACATTTAGAGGTTACTGAGGTTTGTCCAAAAAGTCGCTAAAATTGCGGCTAGTCGCTTTTTAAAAAAAATGTCGCTAAAGGGGTCTGAAAAGTCGCTAAAAATAGCGACAAAGGCGCTAAGTTGGCAACACTGGCGATGATGTCAAATGAGGCGTACTTGTCTTGCGCTGGAGGCGGTCATATGCAAACGACTGGTACGTCACTTCGTACCGTGACGACACTAAGTTCAAAGGATCTAGAACGAGCTGTATTTAGAGCTTGATTAAATAAATGGTTTGTTTATAATGGGGAGGACATCTTAAGCTATGAAACTTGCAGGAGATTTTAATGGTACAAAGACCTCTTAAATACCAAAAGATCAAGGCAAATTTGGTTTCTCATGTCATGACCCCTTTAAGAAGGCACATGTATATTCTGCACATGTGTCTGTGTTTCACCAAACTGTTTACCTTCACTTCAGACATAAAAGACTGTATTTAAGTCAAGTGAATACCTTACATGATAGGGATTTTGAGATAATTGTGTGTGTTTTTCCGAAGTGTAATTTAATTTGGTATCACATGCTGTCTGAACCCAGACACCAACATGGTGTCGGCCCAGATCCGGGCCACATCTGGTACACGTGACCCTTTTCTCCATGTTCTGCCTTTTCTAGTTTCAAATGTGTCAGTATAGGGGTTTCTCTCACACACTCCAAATAACAAATGCACATTTTGATCAGATAACATATGACCAATACTTTAAAATGGCTGTATGCCATGGGCGTGTTTGTGAAATTTGATGGGTGGTTTTTGGGGAGTAGGACCTTAAAGAATATGTGTGATTTTCTCATCTATATTCACAATTTCCTTTGTAAAGCAATTTGCATCAACCTGTGTGTGGGCAGAGGCCTGCAACTTTCAACCTGCAGTGCAGCTTTGTACTCTTTAAAAACAGACTTTGCATTGTTTGATATTTAGTTTGCTATATATAGCTTGCCATATTTGCCATAAATGTAGAGTTATTTTCCATAAAATCAGGATTTTTTTTTTCATAGTGTGAGGAACCTTGCAGTATAGTATGAATACATTGAAGGAATACAAATTTGTCAAATGTTTAATTTAGGTTTCCACTCCAATGGTATAAAACTGATAAAGTTCAGTAGACTGATTTCAGATGAAATATTGAGTCTCCAGCAAGAGTCTCCTTTCCTGATAGTCATGTTTTCTCTCCTTTCAGCCTAGATAGAATCGTTAGGTTGATTGGATTAGCTTTCGGGGAGACTTTCACCTTTTGTCTTTAACCCTCTGGGGACCAGAAACGCGCTGGCGCGTTTTGCTCGTTTTTTTCACATAGCAGAAAAATAGACTTAAAGTACTACCATCATTTCTGTTCATATAGAGTTAAGAAATATGAGAAAATAGTCTGTTAAATGTCTACTTTTTTATGTGCCCACATACAATCGAAATAAAATATTGTGCTTTTGTAAAATAAAGAATATAAACAGGGTGTGCGTTCTGCCTCTCAGTCACCGTGAACTTTTTTCCTGGAGCACGTCTCTAATCTTCAACAAAACTCAGCAAATACTATTCACCCAGACATGAGCAATATATCTTTTAAATCATTTGAGTTTGTACTTTTAAATGATCCGATTCAAAACTAAAATAAATATTCTCTGTTTATGTAATCTATATAAAAAGAGAGACGTGTCAGCCATTCTAATTATCTCTCAGCTCATTATCTCCGGTAATGTGACACGCCCACGGAGAGCACGCGCTATTCAAACGCAAATACGTGAAGCACCACATTGAGACGCGTTAACGCCCATACACTCTGAAAACACACTATATTTTTTAGTCAGATTAATCTACTGTCATCTTGAGCGGCTATGAGGAACAATCCTGGGACATTTACCTACCTCAGAACAAGTGCTGGTTTATTTTCACCACGAGGAGGAGCAACAGATTCAGCTGAGAAGTGTGTAAGTGTTTTATGCTTGTGCTTTGTTCTAATCGCGATATAGAATAATGTTAGTGTCTGTAAACGGAAAAATAGCATACTGTTTAAATTTGAATCATGTTTCTGTGTGTGTGTGTGTGTGTGTGTGTGTGTGTGTGTGTGTGTGTGTGTGTGTGTGTGTGTGTGTGTGTGTGTGTGTGTGTGTGTATGAATGAATGAACGCACAGATACGCACTGTTATAGACGAAATAAAAGACATTTTGTTGACTAGTTTTGGATAAAGTTTTTACTCTAAAATAGACATCAAATAAGCTTTGTTAGTAGTTTCTGCTCATATGTTAAATATATAGTATGTTTTGTCAATAAACTAATCAACTAAGATGTTATAGTCTAGTGTTTGTTCCAATCCAAGCTAAATCAAAATAATGAATCCTCAACTTTGAAATATGTATGATCAAACTAAGACATTTATGGAAAAGACCATTTTCTTTTCAAGATTTTTCCAACTCTAACTTTGAACTGAAATAAAACCTTGTCTATATGGTGAAGGGTGTGTGATAGATGTGTCCAGACGTATGCACCCTGTATTTTAAAGAAGAACATTTAATTATTTGTGATAAATTTTTCATTCACAAAGAATTCAAGGACATTATTCATGTCCCTAAAGGTTTGAGTTTTCCTCATTTTTTTAATTAAGGCATTACGATTTTTTATTCCTCTTTTTAGTCAACTTTAGCATGGGTGTGTTCACTTATTCTAAGCAGTGTGTGTGTGTGTGTTGTAAATAAATCCAAACAATCTAAAAGCCATTCTTTTTTAAATCTCCTCATTCTTTCTGCAAGGCTCTTCATAATGATATGGCCTGATAGCACCTAATAGGGCCATTATGGGAGGGTCTTTGTCTTTCTCAGGTGTGAAATGGATACATACTAATGAGAGATCACGCCTCCTCGCATAAAGCTTTCTCAAACAAAACACGTCATACACATTCTAAAAGACTTTATTGACTTATCTGAATGAGTAGTCAGGATGTTTCTCACATAGTTTTGGAGCAAATATTCTAGACTATGTGATACAATTTTCAAAAGTCTTGTGAAGAAATAATCAATATGTGTTTTGTGGCCTTATTTCAGAAACTTTTATTTTTATTTTTTTCAATAACCACGCATAAATAATATTCTCTCAAAAATACAAACATGTACATGCATGTTGCTAACATATTATGGTAGCCCCGTGTGTGCTATATAGAGTGAATTTACACCTTTGCCATTAACATGTTTATAAATAACTGAAAAAAGCACAAATGTCAGTGCATGTCAAAACATCCCAAGGGCCCCAAAAAACCTTTGGTCCCCAGAGGGTTAATGGCTCTGGGATGGCTCTTGGAACCAGAGTTCCTGGCCACTATCAGCATTTGAATAGTTATTCAACCTCTATTCAAGGTTTGTCTCCTTCCCTAGAAGTCCCTCCTCTTAAAATGCCTATAATATACCATGTAAAGTTACTTTAATTTAGACGAGAATGGAATGACTACAGCAACCACAGCAAGTTCCTAATAAACAATCTGCTTAAAGATATCTCCATCGTCTCCTGGTCTGCTCTTCTGAGTTTTCTACACTTTAGAAGAAATAAATTCCCAACAGATGGTGCCGTGACCCGGATAGAATTAACTTCACCTGAATCCAGAACTTCAAGCCACAAAGATCTCAACAAAGACTGAGTTCCAGAACTTCAAGCCAAGATCTCAACTGAATCCAGAACTGAATTTTGAAACTTCAAGCTCAACAAAGAATCTCAACAAAGAATGAACTTCAGACTGAATCTTGAAACTTCACGCTCAACAAAGAATCTCAACAAAGAATGAACTTCTGACTGAAGTTCCAGACGGAATTTTTTTTCAGTACAAACAACGATTCGGTGAGTTTCACTCTATTCAAAGAACCGCTGAATGACCAGTATAAATCTCTGTGCCGCCAGAGAGAAAAGTTAACAGACTGCTGTAGAGTTTGTTTAACTAATTTATCCTCTAAAGTTTTTCTGTTAGAGATGAAATTTTACCCTCTGTTTCAGGCAGGGAAGATTAGCCTTACGTGTTAATATTTGAAAGATATCCTCTGTTTCAGGCAGACAGGGAAGAAAGAATACCCTGTTTCAGGCAGGGAAGATTTAGCATCTTATGCTACTGATTTAAATACCCTCTGTGCAAACAGTGAAGACTTAGCCGAAGTTAAGTGTGAAATGTTGGTTAATTTGGAAGGTTAACAAGATTTGATCTGTGTTAACAAGTGTGCCCTCTGTTGATCAGAGAAGTTTTAGTGTTTGATTGTGTGGTAACAAAAGAAATCCACAAAATGGTTAGAAGAAATGCTAGGCTAGTTCCATCAACTGAGAAAAATGGACTAGCTAGCCCTTTATGGACTGACAGTGAGTTCAAGTCATTGTTATTAGAGAAAATGGATTCCATAGTGACTGAGTCAGTTAGATTGGATTTGACAAAGAAATTTGGTATTGATCAAGACAAAGTTTGGTCTATTGAAGAATGCAAGAAGGTGTTAGGTGCATGTATCAGAAAGAAAAACATGAAAGGCATAATCTGTTGCCATAGAGAATATAGCTTATCCATTGTTCTTGTGCAAGCTAGGTGTATTGATAAGTTAAATGAACAGAACAAACAATTGCAGACTCAAGTGGCCTGTTTCAAGACAAAGGTGAGCCATAACCAGGCATCAACCAAATGTGACTCTGAAGACCAACAGTCAGATGAAAGCTATCCTGATTTACAGTCTTTCTGTAGACTAGAAAACACTAGAAATTCTGGTTTGATAGATAAAGATGTAAATGCATTTGAAGTGTGTGGAGCGAGACAAAAGGCTCAGACTAGGGCAAAAGGGATTGACTCTGTTCAATCTGTAACCCCCATACTGCAGCTACAAGCAGTCAAATTATCTTTAGGTCCTAAAGAAATCGAGAGAATCGCTGAAAATTTGCCATCAGTGCAAATAAATTTTTCTGAGTTTAGGAGAGAATTGTCCAGAAAGATGCGGCTCTACGATATGTCTCTAGCTGAAGTCACCCAGCTAATATCACAGATCTTGACTGAGTCAGAATTCAATGATTTTGAAAATGCTGTAAACAATTCTGAGTTTCAAAATGCCAGAAAAGATGACTTGAGAGAGGGAGTTCTGAGAGTGTTAAAAAGCATTGTTGGACCAAAAGTGGACTGGTCAAAGATCACTAGTTGTGTACAGAAGAATGATGAAACTGTTAGTGAATTCAGAGAAAGATTTTGTCAGTCAGCTGCAGCTTACAGTGGAATATCAGACACATCAGAGAAGGTGTTAAATGATAATGGCCCTTTAGCTCGTACATGGTTTCATGGTCTTTTGTCAGAGCATAAAAATGCATTGCCTTTCTTAGACTTCACATGGTCCACTAGAACCCTGCAAAGTAACCTAGACAGGTTAGATATTTGGGAAAGAGATTCTGATGTCAGATCAAGAGTAAAAATTGCATCAGCTTCCCTTAATGTCAACCCAGAGAAGCAACAAAAACGCAAATGTCCTAAGAGAGAGGGCAGCAGTTGTTATTATTGTGGTAAACATGGACATTGGGGAAAAGAATGTAGAAAAAACAAAAAGAATGTTAGAGAAACTAACAATGTAACTCAGCTTCTGCTCAGCCTGCTGGCTGCTCTGAAGCAGCCCCTCCCCTCGTCATTAAGCTCGTTGGGCAGATGTTTTAGTTGTTAACCATTTGGGCTGTGAGTGCTTAATTTCCCCACTAACTTACAACAGAGATAAAAGACTTCTGTTTTTGTTTAATAGAACAAAGGGAAAGTGACTATCTCAGTTTTTTCCTTTGGGGGGACACTGGTTAAAGTAGACTCACAGCCTTAAATGTTATTTTACAGCACAGGCCTTTCATCATTAATAGTGTTAGGTCAGACTGTAAACGTAAAATGCCCTCATGCAGTGTCCACAATAATGCCGAACATTGTTTCATCCTCATGTATGATGTCTACTATGATTGAAGTTGTTAGAGGATGAAGGAGAAATAACTCAGATGAAGATTACACACGTCACAGGACAGGTAGTCAAAGAAATCTTTAGAATGTTGCAAGCCATTAGAGCCGAAGTGGCACGGACCATATCAAGTGATGTTGATTACAGCAGCAGCAGTATTGTGTCAGGGAAAGAAAACCTGGACTCATGTGTCACACTGTAAGGTTGTTCCACCACCCACAGGGATAGGATAGGGCACGAACCAGTGAGGAACCCAAGGGAAGAACCGAAATGCAATATGCTTCGGGGGCCACCCCTTGGGCGAAGACTTCCTCATAGGCTTTTCCCCATCCATTTAGTCAATCCTCACCTCACTGTTTTCTTTAGGTGTCTAAAAATAAGAAACAGGGAAAGAAGGAACAACCATAGCAGAACAACAATAGCAGACTCTGAAAAGTTTACAACCATAGTGTTTGAACCAATACTGCTCTCCTGTCTTTTGTTTTCTTTCTTCCTCTGTGCAGGTACCACGTGATGGCTGTCCTGAGAACCATACGCACCGACCTCCTTACCTGTATATGAAGACACCACTTCCAGGAAACTAGACGACTTCCGATCCAACTATCACAAAAGGATAAAGAAAAAAAATATATACACAACGCAGAGACGACGAAACCTTCAGTCATCCATCGACATGATCAAGATTGTCCTACTACTACACATCATGAAGATCGCCCAAAGTCCGGACTCCAGAAACAACATATTCTTAGAGCTGATGAATATGTTAACAAAACGCCTGATTTGCTGGAAAGAACGTTTGCACGTCACATCCGAAGATGACTGCATTCCAGGACTCACTTGTGCCCAAACATGGTGGTCCAACAAGACATTCTTGATCTTTCAGCATAATTACACCAAGATGACTGAAGATAATTCTTCATGGTTCAGAAACTTGATTGATCACGAGAAAATCACAGTTCCAACCAGAAAAGACTCACGGGATTGCATGTTTTGTTTCTGTGTCAACATGCAAAATTGCAGAAACATCAAGTCAAGTCAAGTCAAGTCATCTTCATTTATATAGCGCTTTTAACAATGGATTGTTTCAAAGCAGCTTTACAGAGATAAACATATAATTTAAGGTAACAGAATGTTTTGGCATTATAGCGGTTCTTGAATAATGTTATTTCCAGCTAAAGTTAACTTTGATTGATTCACCTCCGTCGAAATGATCAGACTTTTAAACGCGAACCTGTGATTAACGCTGACGGCGTTCACATGCTCATTCAGAATCAACACAGAGCAAGCTATGTGCCTGTAACTTACACAAGTTACAAGAATGAACTTTTAAGTGTTTAAATTTGTATATTATGTGGGAGTTATTTAGAACTCCCAAAGAGGGGATTGAAGGAATACAAATTTGTCAAATGTTTAATTTAGGTTTCCACTCCAATGGTATAAAACTGATAAAGTTCAGTAGACTGATTTCAGATGAAATATTGAGACTCCAGCAAGAGTCTCCTTTCCTGATAGTCCTGTTTTCTCTCCTTTCAGCCTAGATAGAATCGTTAGGTTGATTGGATTAGCTTTTGGGGAGACTTTCACTTTTTGTCTTTAATGGCTCTGGGATGGCTCTTGGAACCAGAGTTCCTGGCCACTATCAGCATTTGAATAGTTATGCTGATTCCATTGGATTGGTAATGCCCTCAGAGTAGGGTGTTCGTACTACATTTGCATGCTTTGTCTCCACCTCCAGAAGTCCCTCCTCTTAAAATGCCTATAATATACCATGTAAAGTTACTTTAATTTAGACGAGAATGGAATGACTACAGCAACCACAGCAAGTTCCTAATAAACAATCTGCTTAAAGATATCTCCATCGTCTCCTGGTCTGCTCTTCTGAGTTTTCTACACTTTAGAAGAAATAAATTCACAACAACATCATGCAATTGCAGCTATCCTACGTGGGCGTCCATGTATAATATTTTATTTATCCAAAAATATTTTTAGATTTATCAACTCCATGATATCTGGAACTCAAGAACTTGCTCACAGCAATCACTGGCCCCAAGATATAGAGCAGAAGAGGTTCATGAAATGAAACACTCTGCATTCTCTCTTTCATTATATATTTCATCAGTACGACCAGCAGACCAACAATAAGTACATTTTATGAACCTCTACTTTCAACGAGTATCACTTTGACTATGCATTTCCATTCATTTTTTGGTTCCTTCTTTGTTTATAATGGGGTGAATGAAAGCACAAATGCTCAAAGCGGCCCATACATGTGCTGGTCTGACAGAAATTGTCCATGTAAAACCAGCACATCAAACCATAAAAAAAATATTCACGCATCTTATCAAAAATGCATTTCTACATAAACCGCTGATTGCTAATTACAACTCAAAGTGATAGAATTTGTCACTGATTTGTTATATCAGTGGTCTAATTAAAGAGGCATAATAAGGTGTGGGTCACTTCGTGGGGGCAGCCATGTTGAGATCACATGACCTCCCGAATACTCACTTTTTCTTGGTATCCCATCTATTACCTGACACTTTGCCTTATAAAGTATAATTTAATGTTAACGTTCTGCTAATAATGCATTTATACAATACAGTACAACAGCTGCCCATCCATTTTCTTTTTCAGCAGCCTTGATATTTCCCATTCTTTTTTCCTATTGGGATTTTTTTTGTTTTGTTTTTTTGTTAAAGCATTATAATTTATAAATCAGGCCAACCAGCTATGAGATGAATCACTACATTACAAACAAGCAAAAAGTATTTGAAAATCAGACAAAAAGAAACATGGGTAATGTAGTTTTTCATCAGGAATTCTGCAATTAAATAGATTATTTAAAAAAGAAATAATGTGGGCTGATAGCTTCAACAGAAGCATACCACAAATTAACAACCTCGTAGCTCACAGTAAGTCTGTCTTCAAAAGTGTATAAGTTATTGTTACAAAATCAATTCCCTTATGGAGAAAATGAATGGCATTTTACTTGCAATCTATGGCACTATTGCAAAGACTATTGCTTTTTGCAGGATAAAAAAAACTCAATTAAAGCTGGATGTTTATGATTTGTTTGTCTAAGATCTGTATTGAGAAACATCAGTAAAAAAAAGATTTTCCATATTATGACCTTCACTCACGACTTTAATTCAAAGTGTCTTTAAAAAAAAGACCTTTGTGATCTTTTCAGTGTTATTTTAGTATCATTGATATACTATTACAGTATTTCTTCATAATTTGTTCATAAGCGCAGGAAATATAGGACACACACACACACACATATATATATATATATATATATATATATATATATAATCAATATTATATATATATATATATTATCTTTGTAAAAGTTGCATTGAATTCGCTTTGTGTAATGAGGATAAACTATAAATAGAGAATACAGCAAGGCATTGTGTGATTCTTCCAGTCTAATCACTCTAACCCAAATACTTGTTTTTAGGACATATATAGGACCGAATTTGGGCCAGTACATTGCCTGTAGCGCAAGTCTTTCTTGCTTTATTCTGTCAAAAGCAGAACGTCCAGGACTTTTGCTCTTGAGTGTCCTTTAGAAGATAAGCACATTACAGCACTCCAAAGAAAAGCATAAGGTTATCAGTCTCAAAGACAAATGGTTCATTTTAGCCCAAGTGGATGTTGGTGAATTAAGCAAGGTCACAAGGAACAGGGCTGTTCAGAGTAGCTTCATTCAAAATTTAATTAGCAAAAATATGACATTCCCTTTCAAGGGAACTCGCGTTGCGTCGAGATGATGCTGTGGGAACGCTCTGCGTGATTGAGTAATTGCTTGAGTAATACCAGAGACCAATCTCGAGAGGCTGGCTCTCTTAATTTCCAGGGGGAAGTGGTTAACGTATAAGTGGCTGCACTGGGATGTTCGCCTATACACCATTATAGGCGAACGTAGCGGCACTGGGATGTTCGCCTATACGCCATTGGACTGATTTCACAAGTGCTTCACGACGCAATCACGCAGAGCGTTCCCACAGCGTCATCTCAACGCAACGTCTCGTTCCCTCTTCAGGGAACCGAGGTTAGAGTCGGAACCGAGGTTAGAGTCGTAACCGAGGCGTTCTTTTAGGCAGTGGGTTAGATTAATTCTATTCCATGAATGTTTTCCTTTGTCTGCATTGAACCAGGAGATTAATGTGTATTAGGCTCATGCTGAATACCCACTGTTTACCTCTGAGCTCTAGCATACCTTAATAATTTTCCTTTGAAAAGAAGAGAAAAGACAATGAGTGGTTTTCTAAAAAAAGGCACACAATGGCAGTGCACCACTAATGATAATGCAGGACTATCCTCAGGCTCAGGATAAAGGCAAAGATTCTTGGATTTGTGTTGAGCTAAAACAGATTATTTCGAAAGCATGAGCTCCTGCCACCTTATCTCAACATAATAAACAGTGAATTCACATGTCTCTGCTTAGATCAGGGGTGTCAAAGGAATGACCCACCTTTAAAGTTTGCACATGTTGCTCAGGAGACAATGACATGGACAGATACAAAAACAAATATTTCATGTAAAAAGTGAATTTCACATTTGTTTCTAAGTAATAAGGTGATATTAAATCCTTAAATGAATTTTGACATCCTTGGTGTAGCTTTTAGATGATAATACAAACAGCTTCAAGTGGATTCATCAAAGCTCATTCAAAAACATGAATGTGGCCTTCAGCAGTTTCTGAGCAAGATAACCTTCATTTGGGTTGAGGATTAGAATAATGCTCTGATAGAAGGTTTTTTTCTGTTCTTGCAAATATTAAACCGAGCTGCTACTGATTGGAAAGCTCCAAAATAGTGAAATTGTTGGTAAATATAAGTATTGACTGTTTACATTCTGCCCCGTCAGGGGAGTGCGACCACTGTTCCATTAACCACCACGGGTTGACGGTCACACCGGCATGACCAAATAGCTTTTTTTCTTATCAGTGCGAAAGAGACTCAAATAACTCCTTCGATTTTTGTCATACAGGTAAGTGTCATAAATCATTATAAACTGTTAAGTGTCACCAATTATTTGTGTACACTCACAATGAAAACAAAATGTTGTGCTTTTCGCAAAATAAAGAAAACAAACATGGTGCGCGTTCTGAAATGCGTCAGAAAATGTACTGTAACTCAGCGAATACTTGCCACACAGACATGAGAGATATGTCTTCAGAAAGCTTGAATTGTAGTCTACTGTTAAATTAAGTAATTCATATTAACAACAAATATTATCTGTTTATGTGATCCGTATGAAACCTGTCACGGTGTGGGTTTGTCTTGTCATGTTTAGGGGTTCCCTGTCTGTCTATTAGTCATCCCAGGTGTTTCCCGTTAACCACACGCCCCCTTGTTATCCCATCTAGCTCATTTGCCTGTGTATTTAAACCCCTGTGCTTCAGTTGTTGTTTGTCGGTCGTTGGTTGCTGTTGCTTGTAATTGAGTTCCCTGTTCATGTTCTGAGTTCCATGTTCCTGGTCTGAGTTTCTTTGTTTGCCGTTTACCCTGGATTACCTGTTTGTTTAGTTAATAAAGTGCTTGCAATTGGATTCACTCTCTGCTTCATTCCTGACCCAACGTTACAAAACCGTCTTGGGCTGGATTTCCCGAAACCTTCTTGACGCTACATCGTTCTTAAGTTATACCTTAAGCTGTACCTTATCGTTAATGCGCCTTTCCCGAACCGTTCTTAGTTAAGGATACCTTCTGTAAGTCATACGTTCGGAAGGTTGGTCTGGACCACTCTTAGCTATCCCTTATCACTGTTAACAGGTGGCCACCACGACAAAAACTGCTAAAATCTTCAGTTAATACACCCAGTGTTCAATTAGGCTAATTCAAGTGTTTTCATGCACAGAATACAATTGTAATTACACTGATTGTTGTTAGCGTTTTTATTATATTAACCAAAGGTACATCAGCTGGCAAACCATTAGGCAGTGAAAGCTTAGGAGTTTAAGAGGAATGATTGTGGTGGGCAGTTTCCTCAAACTATAGCAGCGATACAGTGAACAGTTGTTCTAAAAGACGGCGCTGTCCGCGGAGCGCTTTCTAAGGCCAGTAAAAACACTGCCAGTTAAGCCCTATTCGGACAGTTATTGTTTCTCATGGGGTTCGTATGGTATTTTCAACATTTACAGGAGTTAGTCTGTGATTTTATTGCCGTCCGAATCCAGAGTGTCAGTGTTTTTCTCCCACCACCCGCGTAAAAATCCCTATACATTGTCGCAGTCATGTGTTTATTGTGTTCATATTTAATAAGTGAAAGCGTTTCTATCTTTTTATTCAGCTACAGATAGGGATAGGGATATCCTGGAATTTCACGTAAGTCACTACTTCTGTAAGGCATATTTGGGCTTTATGCGCGAGGGTGCCCTCCGGCTTCCAGTATATTTCATTTCTAATGATTTAAATTTTTGTAAGCCATCTGCATTTTTTCCCCCAAAAATAAAAGATTTCTGTAAACTACAATTATTATTATTATTATTTTATGCAGCCCTACAAGTAGGCACAACAAACCTGGTGTTATTTATATTTTTTGTGAATTTTAAATCACAAAAAAAAAATAACAATTTGATTTTTCCCCCATATCGCGCAGCTCTGGTTGCTTCTGATATCAGCATGTTCTCAGTTATTTTGTTGCTTTATACAGGGACCAGATGCCACTAAAGAGTCCTGCTGACTTAAACATTCTCACGAGTCTCTTCAAACTATTTTTCTCTGAGAGCGCTATACCAACATCAGCAAGCGTCTACATGAACATGGTGAAATAAAAAAAGCAAACACCTTGGAAATTATAGGTATGTTGAACAGGAACTGTTTAAGGAATGACACAAAGGTCTGTGACTTTTTAGATAAGTGTGTTTAGTCTCTGTGTTTAGATCATGTGTATTTTTGTCCTTCGTTATGTATATTTCATTTGGATTGTGTTATGTTTTAAATAAAATCCAAACAATTAAAAAGCCATTATTTATTCTCTTTACATTCTTTGTTCTAGTTCCATTCAGCTGATAGGGCCATTAGGAGAGAGGTATTTGTCTTCCCAGGTGTGAAACACATCAATATTCATGATCGTTCACACCCTCCCTCAGACCCCAGAGGGTTAACTTTGAACTTGCGAACTGTGCTTCCAACAACTCTAGGAACATCGCTATCTTTTTGCATCCTGTTTCTTGTTTGTGAAGGGCGATGATGTCTTCTCTTAACTTTTTGGACCATTCTTTTGACTTAGCCATATGTCTAACATGCAGTCAAACGTGACACTCAACAAACCCCTAGCCAGTTCAGATATTACATGTGTTCTAGCTCAAGCACACCTGGTGCAACTAATGAAGCCCTTGATTAGTTGCATCAGGTGTGCTTGAGACAACACCTGTTTTGCAGATGTGTGCTGTTGTGAGGGATTCTATTCTATTAACAACATTAAATTAAGTCACATGCAACCAATAAGGTTGGATGTTATTGACAAATTACCATACTTGATTTGGGCTTTGTGTGCAAGTTAATAAAAGATTTGATTTGAAAAATTGATAATGAATATAAATATATAAATATAATATGCCTTATATTCCTGAATGAGTTTGACAAAATTTACTTACACCCAAGAAAGCCATTTTAAACCTCAGAGCTCAGCTCAATATGTTACTAGCATCATATTTTCCCGTGAGAACCACCATAAATAAAAGCCAGTTGACACGTGTCTTGATTTAGCTCTTGCGTCAATCCTCTCCCTCACCTGCTAAATCATAATGGGATTGGGATAGATCTACAGGAACAGGAGATCAGATTTCCTGGCCCAATTCCTCCCTCATGACTGCTGTTACATTACTGTGCTAACCACTTATTAATGCTGAGCGTTTGATGCAAATATTTTCTCAGCAACCAGTCACAGAAACATATAGGGCCCTATCTTGCACCCCAGCACAATTGACTTTGCACACCGACGCATGTATCATTCCTATTTTTGTGGACTTTTCCCTCCACAGACGCACATCTGAAAATTAGGGAATTAACTTGCGCTCACGGGGGCGGTTGTGTGAAAAGAGGCGTGTTCCGGCGCAAACGTTCCCTGGTGCTATTTTGCAGTTTCAGAAAACAATTCCGCCACAGACCAGGAAAACCCTAGTCTAAAGTCAGTGGCGTGTTATTCAGATGCTATTTTAAAGGGTTAGTTCACCCAAAAATGAAAATTAAGTCATTAATTACTCACCCCCATGCTGTACCAACCCCGTAAGGCCTTCGTTCGTCTTCGGAACACAAATGAAGATATTTATGATTAAATCTGAGAGGTTCATGACTGCTACATAGGCTGCCTAAGGGAATGAAACTTGACGGCCCAGAAAGTCATTAAAGAACATTTTTAAATATTCCATGCCGCAACAGTGGCTCAACTATAAGTTTATCAAGCGACGAGAATACTTTTTGTGCGAAAAAACAAACAAAAATAACGACTTTATTCGACTATTCCTTTTCTTCCTTGTAGGCCTGAAACGAGACTTCAAGAGATTTCCATGACGCATGCGCGAGAATTGCGATCTCCTTCAACTACTTGAGTTCAGTTCTCGCGCATGCGTCGTGGAAATCTCTTGAAGTCTCGTTGAAGTTACATATTTACCCAAATTATTATACGCCTGTTTAACCGAAGCTAATTTGGGTGGGTTTCTCCCATCCCCATACAGTGTTACTTTTCTGTCTTTTACGGCCCTGACGAGAATGTCTGTCTCCTTGGCTGTGAACCGCTCCTGGCGTGCGCCTGGTAAATCCGCCATAATAATAGCAATCCGCCATGGAACAAGCGCGCCTGCTTTTAAAGGGAATGTGAGATGACGCTTTGATTAGTTTATTGCACGTTACTCCCAAACCACGCCTATGAGTAATGTAGCCACTTCAGACCAACCGATTTTAGATTTGCGCCGGGCGCAAGAGTCATTTATTCCGCCGGTAAAATAGCAACAGCGCCCGAGATCTGCCCACAGAGTTATTTGCTATTCGCGTTTGATAATTGCATTTCTGATCGTTAAAATAGGGCCCATAATAGCACATGCAGAGCAAACAATAATGCTGGTCATGATTCAACCAGGGGCAGTTTCTTCATTAGGGCGTTGGGCGACAAACCACCAAAGTGTGAAAGTGACTTTTTCAATCACATTCACAATCTCATTCAACCACAGAGTTACACTAGCCGTCACTATAGTCCAATCAGCGTCATGTCACGTTCTGTGGAGTACCGCCTCTTTTTGGGCGATTTCACTCTGGCTGAGAATCGCCCCGAGTGTTCCCATAGACTTCCATTCAAAGATGTTTTTTTTTCGAACTGGAGGCACTGCAATGCATTCTCTATGGGTTCCGGGAGGGCTCGCACTAACGTGCTTACGTCATCATACGTATCCTTAACTTGTGCAGCGATTGGTGGGAACAAACATACACTATTAAATATCTTTAAGATTAAGTGACAAATAATATTTAAAAACAATTTTGAATTTGAATAACAAGAAAAAATGAAACACTACTATAATATCTTTATCAAATGTGATTAAAAAAAGAAAAAGAAGAGAGCGAGAGAAACTGTTGGGACCATAGGCATCTCGCGACTCGCGCGTTGAGGCCAGCTCGACTTGAACAACGTCATGGCAAACGCAGTCATTTATCGTGTCATTAAAATAAATACCAGTCAGCCCGTCGTAGTAATCAGCATACATTGAGCAGGAGCAAGTAGCAACAGGAACAACAAGATCTAGGAGGGCCTTGGGAGAAGACGACAAGCAGAGGCTGTCTAAAGAGGTATTGCTGAACATTTTAATACTCGAGTGTTGGAAATTTCACTTTGTTTTTACAATCAGTTTAGGAAAGGATCGTAGCAGTCTTTTTTACTCCTAGCATTGTACTTTGAAATTTGTACATTTCCATTCGAACACCAACACAATCTTTATCCTACACGTCAACGATTCAGTCAACAATATTATTTGTCGCCACCTAGTGGAATCTTTAATAAAATAACTTAAACTATCTGAGTGGATTGAAAATACATTTACTGGTCAAAAACCCTTTTCAAACTCCATTTGAGCTTGAATTTTGGTAAAATGGTAATTAACGTAATAATACACACACACACACACCATCAGCGCTGTCGGACGGAAGCCTTGTATGTCCAAAACTGTTACTTTTCAGGAAACGAAAGAAAACCTTTTTTTCCCCCAAAATAATTTCCAAGCTCTTTTAATGCTTTCCATTGGTAAAATATTTGTAAAACACATTGACAGATGTAAAGGGTGACCAATAGCATTAATTTTTGAAAAAAATAGGGAGATAATACAATATGGATTCTGCCTGATACATTGTTGCTGTCAGGATGGAAACCTTTTATCTCTATATTTATATTATAATAAATTAATTATTTTATAACTAAAATAAATGTATTTATTTTGTCAGGTCTGCGACACAATCTTAAAGTAGTGAAGTTGCCTTTACATGCTTAAGCTGTTCATTTATCCATTCCATGGACCTTATCCTTATCAATCATCCAAACATTTGCCCCCCCTGAGAGATTTTGCAGGAGCCGCCACTGGATTCAACAGTGAGCTGTGGAGATTCTGACATAGTTCTGAATGCTTTATGGAAGCCAGTGCAAGTCAGTTCAAGCAAGCGAAACAGTTAAACCTTCTGAAAGAGAAAAATTTACTGAGATGGAGAAGAAGATGAGATCCTGGTGAAAAGACAGGCAATAAACAGAATGGGAAAAATAAGTTAAAAGGGGAAATGAAAGCCATCCACAAAACAATAGAGAGAGCATAAAGAGGGTGGAAAGGGCTGATAATAATGGGTGATAAGAACAGGAGAACTGAAGAAGAGAGCTGGCTGAGATGAGATAGGATGTATTCTGCCTGTCAGGATACAGATGAATGCGAGAGGAACCTCTCAATGGTGGGGCTCACAGCTGCTAGCGTTTATTGATCTGCAGAGAGCTGCGAGCTGCCAAATCCATCCGACATGTTTGACAACTCTGACACATCAACGTCGTGTCGAATGCTGCGTTCAATGCAGGGGATTCGAGGATTTCAGTTTTATAGGGCTCAGCTCAACTGAGTTGGTGGCTCAGAGGATTTGCCTTACGTGTGAGAGGTCCATTTTTAAACTTGCTCTACCGACAAACTTTTCAAATAAGCTGTAAAAAAGCTGAGTTTAAGAGCTCTATTATGCTGTTTTTATATTATCTTTCATGAAGTGTGTGATATAGATGTTTGTGACTGTAAAAGGTCTGTAAAGTTTAAAGTGCACAATAAATGGAGTTATTGTATCCCAAAAAAAGGAAATGATTCTGAACGGCCTGAAACGAGTCGTCAGTAATTCCAGTCACACTTTCCTGCATGAACCTACGTAGGTTTGTAACACATTTTCATAATGCCCATCTCTGGGATCTGGTCTTGACTACCTGCGAACAAAGTTTACTTTGAATCACCCTCAAACACTTTAGCTATAGCTGAGGCCTGGAAGAGTTTGGTTTGTGTTGTCGGCCACCTTGGTACTTTTTGCCTACTGTTTTATGAATACTGTTGTACATACTACTCTTTTCGCCTATATATAGTAGGGAAATATGCACTCTTAAAAATAAGTTCTTCGATCAACAGTCTATTGAACAAAGGGTTCTAGATTGTTCAAATGTTCTCCACACTAAGAAAAAATGGTTCTTTTAAAGGGGTTCTATTATGCTTTTAAACTTTAGTTAGTGTGTAATGTTGCTGTTTGAGCATAAAACAGATCTGCAAGGCTACGACGCTCTAAGTCCACTCCAAAAGGGATATAGTCTCAGAAAGAAAACACATTTCAAGAACTACAACAAACGGCTTATAGGGACTACAACGTGCTTCTTCTGGATCACAATGAAGTCACAATGTTACTCATTTAAATAATCAAATACGCCAAAAAAAAGGGAGCGAGGCCTAGTTGAGCTGCGCTTGAAAAGACCTGCTTTAGTAACGTCTTGTTACGCCGAATTGTTACGCCGTTCTTTAGTAACGCCCAATTGTATCCTTGTTCTACCCCGGTTCCAAAACCCCTTTGTTTGGCCTTGGACGAACATGGAAATAGTCGTTCAAATGTACACTCACCTAAAGAATTATTAGGAACACCATACTAATACTGTGTTTGACCCCCTTTCGCCTTCAGAACTGCCTTAATTCTACGTGGCATTGATTCAACAAGGTGCTGAAAGCATTCTTTAGAAATGTTGGCCCATATTGATTGGATAGCATCTTGCAGTTGATGGAGATTTGTGGGATGCATGCACATCCAGGGCACGAAGCTCCCTTTCCACCACATCCCAAAGATGCTCTATTGGGTTGAGATCTGGTGACTGTGAAAAATTGAACAGGTGTTCCTAATAATCCTTTAGGTGAGTGCATTTTTAACACTGTTCCTGAACATTATAACCCCAACATTTATCTGTGTGTGGCACATTTTACGGAGGACAGCTTCCAGAACCTAAAAACACACTGGGCCAGCTAACCAATCAGAGCACATTTGGTATTTGGGAAGGAGGGGCTTCCTTTGCTTCTGCTCTTCCCTGCATGGCTTTCTCAGTTATACTCTCAGGCTGATAGAAGACATATCTTCTGGCAGGGATTCGGTATTTCTGACATATTCTTACATTTCTTTCTGAATGTTGACAGTATTTTCTGTCCAAAAACCATAACCATAAAAAAATGTTCTCTCTTATATCACAACAAAATTAAACAACCTTTCTTTATCCAATGTTCATATTTCTGTTCTGGAAATGTATGCAAATTAGCACATATTTAATTCGATGATACCTCATTAAATTATTTAAACATAACATTTATGTTTATATATATTATTTATATTTAATCCTATTCACCTGGCGTGTCATGCTTTTAAGTCATATTTTAGAACATTTATTTGCACTGTGATATTATTTTCATGACAATTTACCCCCAAAATTGCAATTAATGCGATGAAAAACATAATGATATAGAATAAATATGATACAACATATTATTACATGTTTTTTTTATTATATTTCTTGTTTTTACATATTTACAACTACAAATTACAATTTCCTGTACAATGTTTATAATGTAAATGGTGGCAATGTAAATATTGGCCTACTATAAAAAAGTGGCAATGATGGATGGTGCTTCTAGGATGGTGCCAGTATACCTTCAAAACCCTTATAAAATATAATTAAACATCTACTTTATCATGCAACACATTGATATTGAAACACATCTCCAAACAGTGTTTTGTTAAAACAATTAAAAGATGGGTGAAGATTTGACTTTCATGCAATAGTCCCACGCTCTGTGTTATTTTCCACCCAGTTCATTAAACTGCATTTCTGAGTGAGTGCATGATTCGCTTTTGTGGAGAGGCTTTTGTTGGTAATTAGTTTTAATTACAGGCAAGTTAATTTTATAAACACATAATCAGCGTTTCTTATTTTATATAGTTTTCAGCAATGCATAATTAATAATTACCTGCTTGGAAACATAAACTACTCAGATTGACTTTATTACCATAAGCAATACAAATGATTAAATCATTTCATATCAAAGGTTAAAGACAAAATAAGGTGTTATAATTTACATATAATTGTCATTTCCATGTCTCGAATTACATTTTTTAAACAAACCCTTATAACCGATGTCAGATCAAAATGCTTTACTAGAAAGGTTTTGAACAAACCCCCAAGCCTAAGTATCAAATTTGATCGATTTTCTTTCCCTGACAAACAATAAAAAAAGAAATCCCACAAATCCCATAGACTGAAGAAAGAAACTGAGGTAGGCTATATAGTATTTAGAGATCAGAATATCATTGAGACTTGGTGGTGAGCTCTTTTGACTTGCGCAAGTAAAGTCTGGAATACACTACATGACTTTTAAATTGGGAACAGGTTTTAGGCATCATACACTTGCCGACTTTGTAAATGGTTACAGAGAAAAACTAGGCGTCATAATGACTGAGGATCACACACTACCAGACGTTATTTCCAAACACAAACTCTAAAAGCAGCTCAAAATATCAAACATGCTTGATTTCCTCAGACTGGATGTAGACTAATTGGAGTCAGAAGCAGAAAAAAATTTTTTTTTGATTGTCCCCTTTAGACATTCTGTTGAAGCAACGTTCCACCTACATGTCAACTATCATTGGTGTATTAGTTGAGTACGGCATTTCTTTAAGGGTGGATTATGGCCATAACATGTTATGTGTAATTCAGCCATACACTCACCCGAACTCGGCACATATTTGAGTCTTTGTCATGTTTTAATGACCTGTATTGGATTGACTCAGCAGTTTAGTTAAGTCCTTGGTGTCTACTTCACACACACACATGCACACACACACACATCTGTCATTCTTCATAACCCTCTCCTCTGCCTCATATCCATGACTACTGCCTCTCACTTACTGTCTCCCTCTCCATCTGTCTCATTCTCTCTCTCGCTGTGAGTTTTGCTGATGCTGCTTTTATGTCTTGCAAGATGTTTGGGTGGACCGTTTCTCCTGCTATCATTAATGGGTCTCAGAAGAATTGCTGTAGACACCCTTTCCATTGATTAAAATTTAGTCCTCTTGTAATGTAAATCATCACCGACAATCACATCCCAACATGTGGGTGAAAACACTAATCAGAGTAGACATCCGATTTCTCCTCAGTACAGCAATGCAGGAAAAAACACATTTATAACTGTTGTGCAAAAAGTGCAATTACTGGCCATGCATAAATGATCAAAGATATTTTTTCGGCCAATTTCCATCTGTATTTGTATTCTTCTTAGGCACCGTTGTTTATTGTAGATAGCAAGGAAAAGCTGTGTGATACACAAGGCAGAGGGCTAATTTGGTCTGTTTCTATGGAAATGAGCGGCGCTGTCTTGAGACCGTAGGTTGTTACAATAAAGATGTCTAGTTTTGAGGCCAGACAGTTCAGAAATGTTCACCAAAGTGTAAAGACTGTTTAATAAAGAAATGCTTGTTAAGTGGGAGAAAAAAAACGAAGAGAGGCTCATTAAAACTCAGGCATCTTAAGCTTGTTTACTGCACTTCAATACATTGAGGAATACTCTTCTCAGTCTTGAAAAACTAAATGACAACAAAATGGTTAAAAAGGCATTAACAAATCTTCCAATACCAAGAACATTAATGCCATTGCATATGGTAAAAAAAGGAACTTTTGAAAAATAATCAAGACAACCTAATACATGCACTTTCTCCTATTGTACTTTATTTAGCCAATGTGATCTTTCCTTAACTGTACAGACTCTCCTTCAACCATACGGAGACCAGCCTCACACATTTGGGCGTCAGTTCTTCATCAATCTTCCAGGGACTAAACGATATCGTGAGTGCTCCTTTGGTAGTACTAATTGCTAAATTTGCCAAATTTGCCTGTAACATAACATGTTACATGAAAATACTATTTCAAATTTTCTACTTCTAAATTGCTTGCAGATTCGATGTAATTATTTGGGAAATATACTAGCAATTTATGAGTGAAAATTGTTTCCACATATTGCAGTACATGCAAGTGTTCAAATTGAAAAATGTTTTTATATATATATATATACGCGTATTATCAAGGTAAAACATTTTTTTTATAAATATCATGAACTATTAAGTCATAAATATCATTAGGTTTTTGGAGAGTCGCACCACATGACATTTTACAACCAACTAACCTGTCATGTAATAAAAAAAATAACATTATTTTAATCGGGTAAAAGTAAGAGGAGTAAGAGGAGGAGGAGGAGGCGCTGCCCCAGAGCCCGCTACAGCAAGCGCTGCCCCAGAGCCCGCTACTGCAAGCGCTGCCCCGGAGCCCGCTACTGCAAGCGCTGCCCCAGAGCCCGCTACAGCAAGCGCTGCCCCAGAGCCCGCTACTGCAAGCGCTGCCCCAGAGCCCGCTACAGCAAGCGCTGCCCCAGAGCCCGCTACAGCAAGCGCTTCCCCAGAGCCCGCTACACCAAGCGCTGCCCCAGAGCCAGCTGCCCCAGAGCCCGCTACTGCAAGCGCTGCCCCAGAGCCAGCTGCCCCAGAGCCAGCTGCCCCAGAGCCCGCTACTGCAAGCGCTGCCCCAGAGCCCGCTACAGCAAGCGCTGCCCCAGACCCGCTACTGCAAGCGCTGCCCCAGAGCCCGCTACAGCAAGCGCTGCCCCAGAGCCCGCTACTGCAAGCGCTGCCCCAGAGCCCGCTACTGCAAGCACTGCCCCAGAGCCCGCTACAGCAAGCGCTGCCCCAGAGCCCGCTACTACAAGCGCTTCCCCAGAGCCCGCTACAGCAAGCGCTGCCCCAGAGCCCGCTACTGCAAGCGCTGCCCCAGAGCCCGCTACTGCAAGCGCTGCCCCAGAGCCCGCTACAGCAAGCGCTTCCCCAGAGCCCGCTACAGCAAGCGCTGCCCCAGAGCCCGCTACTGCAAGCGCTGCCCCAGAGCCCGCTACTGCAAGCGCTGCCCCAGAGCCCGCTACAGCAATCGCTACCCCAGAGCCCGCTACAGCAAGCGCTGCCCCAGACCCGCTACTGCAAGTGCTGCCCCAGAGCCCGCTACTGCAAGCGCTACCCCAGAGCCCGCTACAGCAAGCGCTGCCCCAGAGCCCGCTACAGCAAGCGCTGCCCCAGACCCGCTACTGCAAGTGCTGCCCCAGAGCCCGCTACTGCAAGCGCTGCCCCAGAGCCCGCTACAGCAAGCGCTGCCCCAGAGCCCGCTACAGCAAGCGCTGCCCCAGAGCCCGCTACTACAAGCGCTGCCCCAGAGCCAGCTGCCCCAGAGCCCGCTACTACAAGCGCTGCCCCAGAGCCAGCTGCCCCAGAGCCCGCTACTACAAGCGCTGCCCCAGAGCCTGCTGCCCAGAGCCCGCTTCCCCAGAGCCCGCTACAGCAAGCGCTGCCCCAGAGCCTGCTGCCCAGAGCCCGCTGCCCCAGAGCCCGCTACAGCAAGCGCTGCCCCAGAGCCCGCTACTGCAAGCGCTGCCCCAGAGCCCGCTACTGCAAGCGCTTCCCCAGAGCCCGCTACAGCAAGCGCTTCCCCAGAGCCAGCTGCCCCAGAGCCCGCTACTGCAAGCGCTGCCCCAGAGCCCGCTACTGCAAGCGCTGCCCCAGAGCCCGCTACTGCAAGCGCTGCCCCAGACCCGCTACTGCAAGCGCTGCCCCAGAGCCCGCTACTGCAAGCGCTGCCCCAGACCCGCTACTACAAGCGCTGCCCCAGACCCGCTACAGCAAGCGCTGCCCCAGAGCCCGCTGCCCCAGAGCCCGCTACTGCAGGCGCTGCCCCAGAGCCCGCTACTGCAAGCGCTGCCCCAGAGTCCGCTACAGTCGACGCCTCTAACGTTACTGAGTTGAAGATGGATAGTGTCGAGTCCGATTCGACTTCAGGGAGCGCTGGTTCCAGGTCTGTTGCTGAGAGCCTGGCGCCTGTTCCTGCTCTTCAACCGCCTGTTACCCCACCTGTTTTGTTGCCTCCTGTTTTCCCAGTCAAGTTTCCTGTCCTGTCATCTACAGTACCTGTGTGTTTCCCCGGCCGTCCCTGTCATCATTAAGCCCCAGACTGTTTCCCCCAAGACCTCTCCTCGTGTGTCTCCGTCTAAACCTGCCCAGAGTCCTCGACCTCAGCCCTCATCCCGTGGACCCAAGACCCCCAGTCCTCCTGGGTTTTGTTTTCGGTTTTGTCATCAATAAACCCCGGTTTGAGTTATTTGCTGTCTGCGCCTGGGTTCGTTCCTCCAACCACATATATATATATATATATATATAATGGATGAAGTCCATATTTCATCTCTGGAAGCTGGGCTAAATGCACTGTTACTGCATTCCTGGCATGGGCCAAACCCCCAGTCACCTCTCAGATATTTAATACAGACGTTTAAAGATTACATGAAAGAACATTTTCGATAATCACACTGGTAACTTCTAACGAAGTCAAATCTCATAAGCTTAAAGAAGTCATTTAACTCATTTGATATTAAGAAGGAAACAATATTGATTAATACCTTGATTATAATCACTCATTAGATAAACATTGAAGCAGCAGTGGATTACAGAATCCGCAGGTGTCGGGAATCTGCTCATAATAAGACACAGGTAATAAACATTTCCGACCTCTAGAGGGTAACACACACTATGTAACATGTAACGCACACTATACAAGATGAAATGATCGATTCTTGTATCCCGACGGCCATTGTCGTTTACGAATCACGGCACATACGTCAAATGGATCGTGCCAAAATTGGGCTGAAATCATTTAGTCTGAAATCCGGCATTAAAGATGGTGACTGTGCGACCATGGTGTAGTTCATTTATAGCCTACGTTTAGCTTTTTACTTCTGCCGATTGTATTTTCATTTATTGGTCATTTTCTGCAATATTCCAAAAGCCAATGGAAAACTCCTATTGTTTTTTTTGTCGAGAGAACCAGGGTTATGCCAACTTCCGGGTCGACCTAGAAAAATACGTCATCGCTCCAGCATTCCATCTTTTTTTTTTTTTTCGTGGTATAATCTATTTCAGATACACCCACTCCTAAAATATAAGTGAAATGAGGGGGTCTCTTCATAGGTGATTCTTGGCCAGAATAAGCTGCCATGTGGACCAGACTTCATGGCACTGGTCAAAAAGTCTGTCTGCACCAGACTATCATCTTGTGACATATCTGTTTGAGTCACCGCTTGACAAGGATCCTCTTCAAGCTCGCTAAAATCCTCCAAGGGCTTTTATTGGAATTGTGCGATACAGCGGAGCGCTCCGGGAGCCGTTTTCAATTGAATAATAAGTGCTTTCTTGTTTCTTCCAATCTCTTTCCCCAGACAGATAAAATAACCAACGGAGAAGAAACGCTTGGGTCTTGTTGGTGCTCTCATTGCAATTATCACTGAAATTGAATTCTGCTGTTTTCCGAGATCCCCAGTCGGAAGCTGAATAGTCATCTATCTACACATAATAGAATTTCATCTTTCAGGCTTCTGGTGAAGATTAATAATCAAAGCAGAATGACACCACATTTCTAAACCCCTCATAATTCTTCATTAGGGGCTGATTTAATGGGCAAGGCATTTTAAAAGGCAATGTTAATTATATTGTGTGAGGGCAATCATTTTAATTACAATAATTTAATTAAACTCATTAAAATATTTTCCTATGTGGAAAAAGTTGGTCTCAACAACAACAAAAAATTGAATTCATAAAATTAACCCTCTTATTATCTTTGGGGTCAATTTGACCCCATTCAATGTTTAACGTCTGTAAATACATGATTTTATTAAATTTTTTTGCTTCAGATTTAATTACTTTTCCTAATTTAATGGGGACTCTGTAAACATAAAATTAATCTGCTGATATTTTTTCAATGTCCTGTACACATTTTGTAGCATCGGTGTTCCTTGGGGTTAATTTGACCCCAGGCTCTTTTAGCTGTATAATAAAACAGAAGAAATATTAAAATTTCACACACATTTGTTTTGGTTGTTTTTTTGAGGTCACTATAACTTGATAATTTGAATTTATAATTTGAATTTATAATGTTCATTATAATTTTACATATTCAATATTATATTCAAAAAACATCATTTTTGGGAGATTGACCCCAAACATAACTCGTTTTTCTTTCCAAATGTTATAGATTACAAAAATCTATACTTAGAAATATTATAAAACAAATAAAACACCAAATATATACTTTTCCAATTTAAGGGCAATCAGTAAGATTTTATGGTGATTTGTAAATTTGTCCATAGTCGTGCAATGGGTATTCTGGATGTATAAGGGGTGGGGAGGGGGGTGGTGGGTTGATGTCAACTTAAAAGGTTACTTAAGTAGTCAACAAAGACATAAATTACCTGAGACAAACCTTTGAAAAAAAAAAAATCATATTGTGGATGTTTAAATTACTGGGGTCAAATTGACCCCAGTTGGTAAAAAATGTTATCAAATTTGAGGGTAGGAGGGTAAAGCTTTGTCAGATATTCTAATTCTAAATGATGCCATTTTTTATGTAAAAAAAATTCATTTTTGAGTATTCAAGGAGAGAACAGGTGTGTGAGAGAAATTAGTCATTTCTTCTAATAAAGGAATGCTAATGGTGTTCTAATGGATTTTCTGTCATAATCTGGAGTAATTCTAAAGGATTCTAATGGAATCCCACAGGAATCACTTCCAGTTTATCAGAATTTCAGTGTATGCAGTATCTTAATTGATGCTTAGAGGAAGGAATTTCCATTTACAGTCCTGTACATTCCTATAAGACTTGAAGGGAGTTTATGTCCTCATGTGGGTTTTATCATCATGATTTCCAGAGGAGTGGGTGGATACACAACTTTTTAATAATTGCTTCCTGGGAATTTTCAGAGTTTATGAGAAGCAATCATCTCCCTCACGTCTTTTTGCAGTTGAGAGGCTGCAGAGTGCTGAAGCCTAAAGATAAATGCTGGCTTTTTAAGTGGTTCCTCAACCTTCAAACGCCCCCTTCCTCCATTTTGTTCACTCTTAACAGCTTAGATAGACATGATGAGAGGGAAACTCTATATCTAGTGTTTCTTCAACTATATGGACCCTTGTCAGTTAACAGCCATACAATAGTTATCGGCTTATCTATAGAAGACAGGATTTAAAGGGTTAGTTCACCCAAAAATGAAAATTAAGTCATTAATTACTCACCCCCATGCTGTACCAACCCCGTAAGACCTTCGTTCGTCTTCAGAACACAAATGAAGATATTTTTGATTAAATGTGACAGCTGGATCACTCCTACATAGGCTCCCTAAGGGAATGAAACCTGACGGCCCAGAAAGTCAATGAAGAAAATGTTTAAATATTCCATGTCACAACAGTGGCTCAACTATAAGTTTATCAAGCGACGAGAATACTTTTTGTGCGGAAATAAAACAAAAATAACGACTTTATTTGACTATTCCTTTTCTTCCTTGTAGGCCTGAAACGAGACTTCAAGAGATTTCCACGACGCGCACGCGCGAGAATTGCGATCTCCTTCAACTACTTCAGTTAAGTTCTCGCGCGTGATACTAAAAGGGTGTAGAGTTACATTCAAGCTATTTTAAGGCATGAATAATGTTATTTTCAAGGAAAAAAAATATGAGTTTTAAGGGATACAATTATTGACTACAGAGGGACTTTTTTTTTTTTTAAATAGAAAACGTCTCAGGTTACGTATGTAACCCTGGTTCCCTGAGAGGGAACGAGACGCTGCGGTTGAGACGCGGTGGGAACGCTCTGCGTGATTGCGTCATGAAGCACGTGTAAAATCAGTCCAATGGAAGCCCGATACGTCATGGGTGACGTCATAGACCAGGAAACTATAAAGCACCCTTGAAAACAGACCGCGACAGCTTCTGAAAAAGTCTGAAGCAAGTCGATCAGGGCATGCAGGAAGTATGGCAGGCAAACGCAGCGTCTCGTTCCCTCTCAGGGAACCAGGGTTACATACGTAACCTGAGACGTTCCCTTTCAAGGGAACTTCGAGCTGCGTTTGAGACGCGGTGGGAACCCCATACCCACTACGCCATAGTGACAAATGCCCGTTCTGTGTGAAGTCCTTGCGCACACTAAGAAGCAAGCAACCTCGCCCCAGGAGTGGAGAGGTCAAGGTCATAAAACCTGACAAATGTATGTGGAGAGGACCAACCTGCCGCATTACAAATGTCAAGAAGGGAAACACCCGAAATTAAGGCCGTAGAGGCCGCCATACTCCTTGTAGAATGGGCCCGTACAGCCATAGGTGAAGGCTGACCGGCCGCTTCATAAGCTAGTGAAATAGCCTCGACTATCCACTTGCTCATAACCTGTTTAGATGCAGGGCACCCTCTTCTGAGTGACCCAAAACATACAAATAATTGCTCTGACTTACGCCACAGGGCAGCTCTGTGAACGTAGGCATCCAATGCCCGAACTGGACATAACAGGTTCAATTGTTCCTGATCTGGGGTATTAAAAGGTGGAGGATAAAAGGCCTGCAGCACTATTGGGCCCCCAACATTGAATGGGACCTTAGGAATATAACCCGGTCTAGGGTATAGAAATGCTTTCACCATACCAGGTGCAAATTCCAAACATGACGGAGCAACCGACAGGGCGTGCAAATCTCCAATTCTCTTGATAGAGGAAATAGCAAGGAGAAATAACGCTTTCAAAGTGAGGAATTTTTCTGAAACCTCTTCAATGGGCTCGAACGGAGCCAGAGCCAGACCCTCAAGTACAATGGCTAAATCCCAAGCCGGTGCTCTGGAGTGCAGTGCAGGTCTCAACCTCAATGTACCACGGAGAAAACGAGTAATCAGAGGATCTCTCGCAATAGAAGTACCCCCCAGAGGGGTATGGTAGGCCGATATAGCCGCCACAAACTTTTAAGGTGGAAGGAGATAATCCAGCAGAGAAACGGTCTTGCAGAAAATCGAGAACTGAACCAACAGGGCAGTTAACAGGATCTAACTGACGCTCACCACACCAGGTGGAGAATAATTTCCATTTCAGCGCATACAGTTTTCTCGTGGAAGGGGCTCTGGAATGGAGAATGGTCTCAACGACCTCAGTCGAGAGACCAGATTCTATGAGCCTGGCCCCCTCAGAGACCAGGCCCACAGTTTCCACAACTCCGGTCGAGGGTGAAATATCGTGCCCTCTACCTGGGACAGCAGGTCCCTCCTGAACGGAATCTCCATGGGAGAGCCGTCCAGAAGAGACAAAGTCCGAGAACCAAACTCGAGTCGGCCAGTATGGGGCTACTAGTAGCAGATGAGCCCCTTCCCGGCGAACCCTCTCCAGAACCTCCGGGAGCATAGATATCGGGGGAAATGCGTACAGGTGCAGCCTCGGCCACACCTGCACCATCGCATCCAGTCCGAGAAGAGCTGGTTGCGTGAGGAGGAACCATATAGAGCAATGCGTTGTACAAACGATGTGAAAGGTCGACTTGACTTAAGTTAGACCAAAGTTCTCCCTAAGAAGCTCCACCACCTCGGGGTGAAGTCTCCAATCCCCTGGGCCTCAGCCCCTGCCTCAACAGGATATCTGCTCTGATATACGAGACCATCAGTGTGTTGTCCGCCATTCGCCGAGCAACCACTCATGATCGCCCCCACTTGTGAGGGAAGCATCCGTCGATAGCAATATGCGTCGACAAGAAGCCCCCAACACTGGGCCTGGGCGAGGAACCAAGGTTCTTCCACATGACCGAAGCACGAAGGCATAGCCGCGTGACCTTGATCATGCGAAAACGTATTTCCCCTCGGAGAAAACCCCTTGGTCCTGAGCCACCACTGCAGGGGTCTCATGAACAGAAGGCCAAAAGTAAAACGTTGGACGCAACTGCCATGAGACCCACCCGTCTGAAACTGTTTCACAGTGAGTGACTGGCCTAGATATACCCCATTACGGCTGTAGAATTGCTACACCTAGAAAAGTGGTCCTCAGAGCACACTCTACTTGGCGTTGAGAGGCAACCCCAACATCCTTAATGAGACAGAACGACATCTCGATGCCGAACTGCCATAAACTCAGATTGAGCTAGGAACAACCAATCATTGATGTAGTATAATACGCGAATGCCCTGGAGTCTCAGAAGAGCCAGAGCTGCATCCACGCATACTGTAAAGGTGTGGGGTAATAAACCTAGGCCGAATGGAAGAACCCAATAATGGTATGCTTCGCCCCCGAAAGCAAACCTCGGGAAACACCTCATCCTCTTTCGGAAACAATGAAGTAATGGCTGTCTGCTGGGAGGAGGAACCCCTTCTACAGCTCCTTTTGCAGAAGTGACAGTACTTCCTGCTCCATAACCAAAGCCTGCTCGGGGTCCACCAATGAAAGGAGGACCCCTAGAAATCTGGGCGAACGAGAACCGAACTGAATTCTGAAACCCTTTTCTATAGTGTGCAGGACCCACTGAGAAATATGTGGCAGTAGTTTCCACGCTGCCAGAAATTTACTAGGGGAACCAGTCTCTCAAGACTGGCCTCTGGATTTGTTTGAACAGTCACTACGGCGCCCTGAAGCGGCGAACCGGCAGGGAACAACCGAACTGACCATTCTACGACCCTCCTCGGAGGATCGTATGGGGATCCTGACACCTCGGTGCCCTGAACGGCGAACCGGCAGGGAACAACCGAACTGGCAGCGCTGCAACCCTCCTCAGAGAGTTGCACCCCAGAGGAAAAACGATTTCTCAAAACCGTCCCTTGGTTGAACAGTCACTACGGTGCCCTGAACGGCGAACCGGCAGGGAACAACCGAACTGGCAGCGCTGTGACCCTCCTCAGAGAGTCGCACCCCAGAGGTCGCCGAGGAGAAACGATTTCTCAAAACCGTCCCTGCCCCGGAGGAGCCCTCAGAAGCCTGATAGCCTCGTTTTCTTGCGACAGGACTTCTTGTCTAAGCTTTATTAGAGATGATGACAGTCCTCAGATCTTGCCTACCTCTAACTAGCTTAGTTCCTACGACCCTCCTCGGAGGATCGTTGAAAAAAGCAGGCACTTCGGCGCCCTGAAACGGCGAACCGGCAGGGAAACCGAACTGACTGCTCTTCTTTTTTCTTATTTGAAGGCTCGTTTGGGGACACTGACACCTTGGTGCCCTGAAACGGCGAACCGGCAGGGAAACCGAACTGGCAGTACTGCGACCCTCCTCAGAGAGTCGCACCCCAAAGGGCGCTGAGGAGAAACGATTTCTCAAAACCGTCCCTACCCCAGAGGGGACCACCCTTAGAAGCCTGATCGCCTCGGCGTCAGGGCTTCTTTGTCAAAGCTATTTTAGAGATAAAACAGTCCTCAGATCTTGCATGTCTCTAACTGGCTAGACTGCGACCGCCACCCAGGTACCCCTCAATTGCGGAGGAGCCCGAATGGCAACGCTCTGTTTTGCACTTTGTGCTGAGAGGAGCTTAATAGGCCGTCTCAGGAACATTAGATTGGTGAGGAAGAAACCTCTGGAACGCCGCTGAATGGTTTATATCTCAGTTTTCTTGAAAGCGGAGCGTCCAGAAGAACAGACATAATTATATCTTTATTTTCCTTTATCTTTATATCAGAAAAACTTATATATATATATATACATACATATATCACTCTGTGGCCACCAGCAGGAAACAACCGAACTGGCAGCGCTGCGACCCTCCTCAGAGAGTCGCCCCTCACATTCATCCATGTCCTTACATACTTTACCCACCAGCGCTGCCTAATAAAAAATGTATTCATTATTTAAGATGGCTGGTGGGTAACGTCGGGGTTAATAACGATGACGCCGACTCGGGAGAGAGAAAGCTCGCAAGCGTCTCTTTAACCCGAGGCAATGTCATACTATGATACTTAATACCCAAACATTACTATAGTCAGACATCTGGGGATTAAACACATAAAATACAAACCGGTTTATTCCACGATCTCGACACCTCAGTGTGGAGATAGGGAAAAACCACAGTCCCCGACGAGGAGGCTGAGATACAGAGTTTCCCCTGTTTAAGATACAGTTCATCTTTAACAAACTCTTCTTTATTTTCAATCTCATAATGTTCAGCTGGCCAGTAAATATTTAACTGGCAACAGCACTAGATAAAACCTCTTTTTTTTTTTTTTTTTTTTAAAAGCTCCTCTTTATTCAACAGAGTTATGAGCTGGAAAATGTATTCATTGAAAACTCAAACATCTGCCTTTTTATAAAGATTTGTATTTGTTTTGTTCCTTCTTTTAAAACAAAACACTAACGATACCAATTCCTCGGAACTGGAAATCGCAGCACACTAGATCTGGCATGTGAAAGCTGAGAAAGAGCGGAGCACGTCCCAACCCCCGCTGTCAGATCCGTTTTTGAACCCCGAAATACGAGCCGTCTCCGAGCCTCGGCAACAGAGAGACCCGCTCGGGGAACGCGAACCGAACCGTCCTCCTCGAAGAACGCCCGGCGGGAGCGGAGCGTCCTCACGGACAGCTTCTCGCAATGCACAGTCAGATCCCTCGAGAAATGACTGTTGCATGCTCCACTCCCAAACAGCAACAAAAAGCTGATGTGTGTCCCCACCCGTGATGTAACGAGGGCAGGGAACAACATAACGTCTGTAATATTGCTTTGCTCGCCATAACGATAGATAGTGATATATATATTGGGCTTGACAAACAACAATAAATAGACAAGGACAGAATCACAGAGAGCGCTTGCTGAAGACTACAGAAGCTGTCGCGGTCTGTTTTCAAGGGTGCTTTATAGTTTCCTGGTCTATGACGTCACCCATGACGTATCGGGCTTCCATTGGACTGATTTTACACGTGCTTCATGACGCAATCACGCAGAGCGTTCCCACCGCGTCTCAAACGCAGCTCGAAGTTCCCTTGAAAGGGAACTATTATTTTGGCAGGCAGAAATTGTAGTGAATTCATTATTTGTATAAAAATTAATACAAATATGAAAGCATACCTAAAATATACTTCCTTCATCATATAGTTGACTCTTTCCTTAATGTATCCCAGCACGGTTTTTATTTATTTATTTATTTAAGCAGGAAAAGATTAAGAGCAATCGGCCTGACTCAGTATAAAACTGATTTTCAGCAGGTTCCTGTTCTGCAGAACAGAAATACCTCATACACAACAGAACTCCAAGACCATACAATAACAAACACACAACAAGCACACAAACCACGATAGTAAACAAGCATCAGCAGGAGGCCATAAAGCGTTCTCAGTGGTCACAGATATACCTGTCCCTCAGATGACGAGCAAAAGTTTGTTTAGTCTTATCGATGTTATAGATCTGATGTGCTGTGGAGTCTCATTCCAGGCTATAGTGAGCAAATTAAAGAAAGATCTCTGTCCATAGCTGTTCCTAAAAGCCGGTATAGGGAGAAGTCCATTTGCAACAGATCTCGTAGTGCGTTCGGGCCTTGAACTGAGTTTTGGAGCCAGCGCAGTCAATCCTGCAGTAGTGTGTCCATTTAAAAACTGATAAAAAAGGTTCAAACCAAGGCTCATTCTGTAGTTCTGAAATGTCAAGGCATTACTCAAAGATAGTGCAACACAGTGGTGAGTCCAGCCTGGAAGCCTGTTGTGGATATTATAGGCTCTATTGTAGAGTCTCGCTACAGGTTCAAGGATCTCATTTGTTGTGAGTGACCAAACAGGTAAACAATACGACAGAGTGGACAATATAATGGCATGAAGATATGTTTTAGAAACAGAATGCAGTAAATATGGTCTAATTTTACTATCAACAAATAACTTTTGGTTTAACTTCCTGGTTAAAATGTGGACATGGTCATGATAAGTAAGATGTGAGTCAAGAGAGACTCCCAGATACTTATACGTGGATACAATTGAAAGTTTTTGATTAGAAAAGGTGATGAAATTTGATATAGACTGTTGTTTCCTAGATGAATAAAAATACATACATTCTGTTTTCTTAGTATTCAGTGTTAAATGGTTATCCTGGAGCCAGTGTTGTAAATGCTGTAGGTCTGAGTTAAGTTTGTAATTAATTGTATCAATATCTTAGCCAGACAAAAAAACGACAGTGTCATCAGCATATAACAAAGTACTAGAAACATCAAACACATTAGGAAGATCATTGATGTACGTAAGGAAAAGTAAAGGACCTAAGATGCTGCCCTGTGGAACTCCCATAGAACACACTCGTGACTGTGATGTTACTGAGCCGATTCTTACAGTCTGTGATCTGTCACTTAGATATGATTTAAACATATCTATTGCATGGGAGGACAAATGAAAAGAAAAAAGTTTATTTAACAAAATTTGATGGTTAACTGTATCGAAAGCTTTTCGAAAGTCTATGTACATAACTCCAGTAACCTGAACTCCAGTAACCTGACCTTTATTTAAAGACGCCCGTATCTGCTCAGTAAAAAGCAGCAAAGCCGACATAGTTGACCGCAATGGTCGAAAACCATGCTGACAATCACTGAGCAGGTTATTGTATTCAAGGTGATTAATTAATTGATTATATAATGTTTTTTAAAGTAACTTAGAAACAGTTGGGAGAATTGCAATTGGGCGGTAATTGGAGATATTAGTTGGATCATCAGACTTAAGAATCGGGGTGATCTGGGCTGTTTTCCACATGGCAGGAAATACTGATTGCCTAATACACAGATTAACTAAATGATGGAAGAGCGGAATAAGTGTACTAGCGTGAGTTTTAAGAAAAATCATATTTAAATTATTTGCATCACAAGCATGAGAAGCATTCAAAGAACCCAAAATGTTAGTTGTATCGCTTTGTGCAATTTCAGAAAAGGAGAATTGCTGAGATGCCGCCGGTACTGATGGGAGAAACTGAGGAACAATAAATCCAGAAGATAACTTCTGAACAGATGCAACAAAATACTCGTTGAAAGAATTAGCAATTTTATCATGATCGGTGAGAAGAGTACCATTTATGGATAGTTGTAAACTGTTATTATTTTTTCATTTATTTTCACCAGTTATAGATTTTGTTGTTTTCCATAATATTTTTGGGTTGGAAACCGTTCGATTAATTAGATTTTCAAAATAGAGCTGTTTTGCTTTGAATAATTCAAAATTGCACTTATTTCTGAACTGTGTGAAAATAAGCTTAGCCTCAGGTGTTTTTAATGATCTGTATGCTTTCAAATAGGTGACCTTCTTTTATAAAACCTGCATAATGTCAGGAGTCATGTTTTATCATGTTTATCTATAACAAAAACATGATATTACCCTATTTATATAGACAATTCATAGAAAATGGCCTAATTTAACCAACATACAAAACCAGTGATTGAAAAAGCAAATAATTTTTTACTCAAATAAGCCTTTAGTTTATAGTAGGCTAGATACGACACTTGTGACAATTCCCTCATGTGACAGCCAGTCCAGGCCTTCCCTACATATAAAAGAAATGGTCAAATTGATGTGAAACCTTTAAATCTGAATACTGCAACAACAACAACAAAAAGCAATAACCCACTGTACCATAAGTCAAAGAGATCTAAATTTAGCCACAGCTGGATCAATGCAGGGCCACTGAGGAAGCAGATCTGGCGCTCGTCTCTGTGGTTGGACAGTCAGCATCTCTGAGCTCAGCACTAACCTCTTTTGTTTCATGTCAGTGTCGAAGAGAACAGGGTAAGTTAGATGGGGAAATGCAAGCATTTTAGCATTCGGGTTGTATAATCCTAAAAGACAATGCAAAAATTGCAGTGCTTAATTAGCTATAATGCAGAACCGACCACAAACAGGCCTCTTTGAATTGAGCTCCTTTCAAGTATTCCCAGTGCAATTGAGAGAGGAAAACACCAATACTGTTGACACTGACGGATTGCCACAGTAGTCTGGAGACATGCTGCCTTGTCTTGCTGGGTAATTATGCCTTCTCTCATTTAGTTTCCCTCCAGCAAGACTAAATGTGTTTGGGAGAGAAGCATATCAAGTGACATCAGTCATGACTGTCAACGCTAAGGGATGGTTTCATCATATCAGGATAGCTGTGGTTATGTCATCGCTTCAGGGATCATTGATTTCTACATTTTTCATGTTGATCACTCATCCTGTGGTCATATATGGTGTCTCTATTAGCATCGCACATTTATCATTCATTTCAAACATTTTGATAAACTCATTTTGTGTCTTCTGTCAAGCTGGAAGTTTTCTCCAGATCACTCGAATACGTTTTTTTTTATTTGTAAAGAAGGATATTTACAGTGCTATAATGATTTCAATTAAATGCTGTTAATTTGAACTTTGAAATTATTTTTCAGACTCCTGAAAATATGAACAACTGTTTTCAGTGTTGAAAGGCATCAAGGAAGGCACGTCCGAATCCAATGTTGGCTTCACTTCCTGAGATACCTCCATCTGATTGATTTTTGAAGGCAGAACATATGTATCCTTCACTGCCTTTGATATCCCACAATCCTGTGCTTTCCATTCTGTGACAGTTGAGCTACAAAATAAAGATGGCGTATGAAATTTGTATGTTTTTTGACCGTTTTCCAATTTTGATGTTATTTCTGGCGAGAAATTACTATTGTAGTGATTAAAAATTAGCTTAGTTATCACTAAAACTAGCTCTGTTTTGTTGTAGATCATTAAACTGTTCAGCTGCCTTAGAAGTCTGTCCGAAATCAGTTTCATGAGGCACATTTGTGCGCCATGTTGATCAAAATATATCATACTGGCTCTAATAATCGTAGCCTCCAAAACTTCTAGGCATTAGTTCCTTGCATACCCCATTAAATGCAAAATGGTTGAACCAGTTGTCATAATCTGTCAAACTATGTTTGATTTGCATTTATATTCGACTTTTTTGGTAAATGTGTCCTGAATTGATTAATTATAAAGGTGAACCTTGACTTTCACTACTGACAGGGAATGTAAAGCATTAGATTAACCAATGATCAACCAGTTCGTTATAATAGCTCAGAGATACATCTCATGAACCTTCGATGTGCAAGCATAGACAGAGGACAACACAGTGTTACAATTTCTGACAATGGAACAATAAGGATCAGGGTCAACGGCCGGGAAGAAGAAGAAGGGTAAGGATGTGTGATGGAAGGGATGGGAGGCGAAACAGAGGAAGAGGTAGAAGAGGCCATAAGGACGTAGGCACATTTCAGATAAAATGAGGGACACTATTGTGGACCACGTTTTAAATCATGACCTTACTATGGCCAAGGTAGCTTGTCAAAAGATGCAGCCTAATGTAGGGGAAACAACCATGTCCTCAATCTTTCAAACGTTTTGTAGACAGAACCGGTATGTAATCCAAAAATGTGCACTTTACTTCATATTACAGAAGTAGTACACTTGCATTTTACATTATACATCATACAGGTATACAGTGTAACACACAAACACACATGGATGGATGGATGGATGGATTGATTGATTGATTTATGGATAGATGAATGGATGGATAGATTGATTGATTTATGGATGGATGGATGGTTTGATTGATTGATTGATTGATTTATGGATTGATTGATTGACTGATTGACTGATTGACTGATTGACTGATTGACTGATTGATTGATTGATTGATTGATTGATTGATTGATTTATGGATGGATGGATGGATGAATGGATTGATTGATTGATTGATTTATTGATAGATGAATGGATGGATGGATGGATTGATTGATTTATGGATTGATTGATTGATTGATTGATTGATTGATTGATTGATTGATTTATGGATGGATGGATTGATTGATTGATTTATGGATGGATGGATGGATGGATGGATGGATGGATGGATGGATGAATGGATTGATTGATTGATTTATTGATTTATTGATAGATGAATGGATGGATGGATGGATTGATTGATTTATGTATTGATTGATTGATTGATTGATTTATGGATGGATGGATTGATTGATTTATGGATGGATGGATGGATGGATGGAAGAATGGATGGATGGATGGATGGATGGATGGATGGATGGATGGATGGATGGATGGATGGATGGATGGATGGATGGATGGATGGATGAATGGATGAATGGATGGATTGATTGATTTATGGATGGGTGGATGGATGGATTGATTGATTGATTGATTGATTGATTGATTGATTGATTGATTGATTGATTGATTGATTGACTAAATACTGAAAACATTTTAAGCGTTTTGTCTGTTCATTTACATGGCAACGGTGTTTTGGTGGCCTGAAAACGCAAGCTATTGAAATCGGGTTTCAAAGTGCACGTTTTTGAAAAAGATACCGTTATCGTCTCCATGAAAACCACAAAAAAACCTGAATTTGTGAAAACTACATATGTACATGTTCAGACTATAGGTGCGTAGTTTTTCTTTACAAAGCGACATCGCCAACTACTGGTCTGGCAGCAGAATACAGCTTTTACAGTCGTTTTCACAGATTCTTGTCGAAGACGAACGAAGGTCTTACGGGGTTGGTACAGCATGGGGGTGAGTAATTAATGACTTAATTTTCATTTTTGGGTGAACTAACCCTTTAAATGTTGAGAGCTGCAGTTCTATTGGCATTCATCCCATTTTCCACACTGTTACTGCACGCAAGGCCAACTGTGGAGATAGATTCGTTCAGGAAAAACCTTTACTGACCTTGACATTTTGATGCAGATGTGCTCCTTGTGTTATGATGTGGTTTTACTGTGATAAATCAGCAAACAGTTCCATTGTGTGGGATGAAATAGCTAACGTACAGAAGACGTATGGATGGAAACTTTGTTTTTTGTTTTTTTTTTACTTTCAGATTAATTACTGTCATCCAATCTCAGTCTTCTTATTCATACCAAATAATGAATTCACACACTAATGTGATGTGGGCAGAGAGAGCCGTTACGTGTACAATGTGCTGCCAATGGCTGCGGCAGCCCACACACAGTGAGACATAGAGAGGAGAGTGGGCTGTGTAGTGGGCACAAGTTTGGCACACCGAACAGTGTCGAACACACAGGTGTATTTACTCGAAACGCTCTCTGATTGGCTGGAGGGGAGGCGCAAAGATCTCCCACATCTTCTGTTTGTTCTTTCTTTCCTTTTGTCAGTGGTATCACACTAACCGCCGTGCACTAACATTCAACTGAAGAAGAAATGAGAGGAGATATTGTTCTCCACCCAGCGGTGCTCCTCTGTCACTTTTGTTCATGTCCCACACAAAGTGGTTATTGCAGCAGCCAAGCAATTAGCCTTTTAACATAAATAGAGGGGTGATAATTATTTGATTTGTGAAGGGTGATTGAATTCAGGCTCCCAAGTGCAGTTTAGACAGCTGACAGATGTGCTTTATATCCCACGCCTCTGACAGGAACACGCCAGCATTGTGTTTCTGGATCAGAATTGAATTGAGAATGCCCTTTAGATTTCATGTTCAATTGATTTGAATTGGGTAACAAGCATACGGAAGATTGTTTCCTCTAAGTATAAGGAATAAATAATCAAATAAAAAAGCTAATTTCGACTTTCCACAATTTGGACTTCTTTTCTCGCAATGAGAAAAATGTCAGAATTACGAGTTATAAACTTGGAATAGCGAGAAATAAAGTCTGAATTGTAAGATATACACTTGCAATTAAAAAATATCAAAAAGGTATATTGCAATTCAGGCTTTTTTCTTGCAATTCTGACATTTTTCTTGAAAATCCGAGTTTATATCTATTGCAAGTGTTTTTTGCTAGTTTCAGCCTGGCGCACTAATCATTTTCACGTCCTGCGTGACGTGAAAATTTAAATTTGTTTAAATTTGAGATTTAAACAACCACGTTGTTTAAATAAGCAAATGCATTTGTTCGCCCATGTGCTGCTGGTCTGAAAGCGAGGTGTGTTCAGGCGCATTTTTGGCGCATTGCAACTGGCTTTTAAAGAGAATGGGAGATGAGACTCTGGTTGGTTTCAGGCGCATTTTTGGCGCGTTGCTATTTTGAGGAACTTAAATAGACTGCGCCATTGACCAACTGAAACCTGGTCTAAAGTCAATGGATTATATCGCCAAACGCAATTTTTTTTTTGTTCTTTAAAGAGCGTGTTAGTAATGTGTGCCAATAGGCGGGTGTATAACGCACATACACTTTGTCCCGTAGATGGTCTGCTTGGGCGCTTTAACCTCGCACACAACAGAGCCGTTTACAACTGGCGCATGCGAGTGCAACTGGCTTTTAAAGGGAATGGGAGATGAGACTCTGATTGGTTTATTGCACGTAAAGCCCAGAACACAACCATTACTCATTAAGAGAATAGGGACAACCCTTTTTAGACCATGCATGCGCCGGGAGCGCCAACCATTTGTCCCGTCGTTAAACTAGCAAAAGTGGATTCGGACACGCCCCATGTGCACTTGCACCGCGTGCTTTAGACCATGCGCTTAGATCGTTAAAATAGACTCACAATTCTGACGAAAAAAGACAGTTGTACAGTTATAAAGTGAGATATACATTTGAAATTGCAAGAAAAAAGGCTGAATTGTGAGATATAAAGTGATATATAAACTCACACTTGCGAGAAATAAAGTTGTGAGAAAATTGTGAGATAAAAAGTCACAATTACTTTTATACAATTATTTATTTATTTTTATTCTGTGGCGAAAACAAGCTTCCCTACAAACAGAATGCAGAATTGCTATTCGAATTTGAATGCAAGGAAGTTGAACAAAAATGATTTAAAACTCACAGAAATTCATAAAACTGTCTTTTTTAAAAAGAAAACATAGATTGTCATGAGAAACTTATTTGCTTGTTTGAAATGTTTGAAAAAAAGTTTTGGAAAAAACATTTTGAAGAATTGAAGATTTATAGGCCTTACAGATAGATAGATAGATAGATAGATAGATAGATAGATAGATAGATAGATAGATAGATAGATAGATAGATAGATAGATAGATAGATAGATAGATAGATTTGTCTCTCATAAAGGAGGGATTTAGAGACTGAATCTTTTATCGAACCCTTTCAGACACTGTGAGAAAAGAGGTGATGTGCAATGTTTATTATGAGAAAATTTGAAAAAAATTTATCATCATTTTTTGACTAGAGACCTCCTAAACCAGATTAGAAAGCTTTAAAGGTACACTTCAATCACTCCATTTAATTAATTTATTGATTTAAAAGAAATTAAATCAAATATTAATACATATTAGAGCCTTAATGTATTAAGTTTAAATGTAATTTAGTAATTAGCACTTCTTCAGTTATGATGCTTTTGGGCAATAATTCTAATAATTCTAAGATGATTCATGCTAATGAATTAAAAAATGAGACACCCATTTGCACAATACTTTATTAGTAATTCAAAATCGTATGCATTGAACAAAATGAAAAACAAAGATTCAAACTGCGATCTGTTACAATACTTGATTTCGGTCTACGACTCCCATTTCCGGTTCAACACAACGTCAAGGAAATACAGAAAAATGACTTTTAAAATGTTCTGTTGTTTCTTATTGATTGTTACACTAGTTAGGAATGATAGAAAAGATAATACTCGATCATTAGTGCTATATTAATCTAGAGCAAAAATGCAAAAGAGAGCATTAATACAGAGCTGTAACACAAAACTGAAATGCCTCAGGTTACATAAGTTTTACTATGATTATATAGTGCCATGAACAAAACAAGTACAGGCTACACTACCACTAGCAGCAGCAATTGCACATTAACAGTCTCGGGGATAAAGGGGTTAAAACACTAAACCTATTCATGCCAAGCCAGAATGGCACGAATTGCACTTCTATCTTGAAAAAACGCCACTGAGACAAAAGAAAATCCCAATTAAGAAAGTCCATTTGTCAAAAGAAACAACAATGTTGCCTAAAAGGATTTCAGAAACCCCAAAACAAAGGAAAATTGTAGCGAGTTGTGTTGAAAGTCTACACGAATAAGTCCCTTGTCTCTGTCCTTATTTTAGCGTCTGTACAGACTTTATACAAGAGAGCCGTCCCTTTAACTCTATTCTTTCACTATAAACTTTGGAAGTACTGTCAATAGGTCCATCATTTGTCCATTGATTCCTCATGGTGGCACGACAATATGAAGAGTGGACGAGACAATCTGCATGTACAGATGCTGGGTCTGCATATATTAAAAGATTAGGCATGTCTATCATAATTTGTAGACAATCCTAATGGGATCAAACTAATTTGATTAACTCAAATTCTGGAAAACGTTAACTAAAAGAGGCTTGGGGAAAAGAATAGGCACCTCAGTTCATCCATCCTTCTTAGATGATTCACATTTGATCCGGTTTGGATTTGGTTCCGAATCATCAGCGCTGAGTAAATCAAATGTAAATCAAATGACCCCCAGAATTTCATTTTTATCAAATATAATCTTATTTGATTTGTTGAGGATTGCTTTTAAACCTAGTTTGGATTGGATCTATGATAGAAATTCCATTAATATTCAGTAAAATCCTTTTTAGATTAACTAAGGTTTTTTTTTTTTTTTTTTGTGGAAGATTCTTATTTTATCTAATTAATTAATCCTATTCATTTAATCCAGTAAGATTTTACTGATTAATAAAAATCCAAATAAATTATACAGTAGGAGCTTTTTTGATTCTTAGAGGGTATGTTTGATCAAATTAGGATTAACTCCTATTTATGATTCTATTTGCATTCAATAAAGACCTGTTGAATTAACCCATTAATGACTTTTCATTTCATTTCATCCGATAGAATATTTTTTTTTAGAAGATTCTTATTTTATCAAATTAATTAGGCCTATTCATTTAATCCAGTAAGATTTCATTGAATAATACATTTTTGTCCAGAATTTCATTTTATCCAGTAGGAGCTTTTTTGATTCTTAGAGGGTATTATGTTTGATGTCATTGTAATTAACTCCTAATTATGATAGAAATTCCATTCGCAGTCACTAAAATCCTAGTGGATTAACCCATTAATGCCTTTTCATTTCATTTCATCCAATGGGATCTTTTTCAATACTCTCGTCTGATCCCATTAGGACTGGCTCCAAATTGATAGGAAATTCCACAATCCGCATAGTCTTTTCTCCATTGAGACTGTTCATAGATTTCTCTCCTCCGGGATCTATATGATGAAAACTTATCAACTGTAATGCTTATACAAAGAATCGATATATTCCGTGGGTATATCATATGAATACATAGGATATTTACAGTGTCCTCCCGAAGCTGGCACTGCGTTATCAAGACACAGCGACCGAATCCAACAAGTTCTCATCCTTCGCCTGTCCCGAGTGTCCCATGTCCTCTGTCACGCCAGGATCCTCCGTGTTTGGGTCAGTTTTCCGCACTGCCGTGGGGGGTCTCACCATGATGCACTGCCGGACCACCGGCTTGCCTTTGCCCGCTTTGGGACTGCGGCTGTCGCGCTCGTATTCCTCCTGGGCTTTCTGTATCTTGCGCTTTTTCATCTTGCTTTTGTGAAAGTGGAAGGTCGTGATGGACACGGCTATTATCCCAATGATCATCGCGATGAGCACGAAAAGCACGACGGTGGATGAGAACGCCTGGAACAACTGATCCACCCGGTCAAAGCAGGTGCCATTGTTGGTCCGAGCGGTTCCGTTTAAGGCACAGTGGGGAATGGAAAGCGCCAGTCTCTCCAAGGTCCGGGCACTCATTTAGTCCGGTTCGGGCTGTGTGTCTGTATACAGGGAAGAATTGACGAGATGAGAGCGAAAAGAAATGTCCACCCCTGCGAATGCGCGCGCTATATTGCATTCATTTCTCTTGGGGGGGAAACGAGTCCACCTAAAATAGATCCAATGAGGAATCCAGGGTTAGAAAAGAGCATGTGGGGGTTTTAGCGTTACAATTCTAGTCACGTTGGAAATCCTCCTTTAAAACACTTTCAAATCCACACCTTTGACGCATACAGAATATGTTTAAGAACAAAAGCGATCTTATTCGTAGCATACTGGGCGCGCGCGCGCGCTGGTCGCTATAACTTTGCGGCGTATGCGCGCAAATGCCGCTATATTCCCTTTTCGCAAAGCTATTCTTTTACAATTACAAAAGGCATAGATCTGTTTCAGCATTCATTTGTCAGCTGCGGCATTCCTTCAGATCAGCCAGCAGAAGCAGGGCTGTTCTGAAGAAAACCATAAAGTAGCCCATACGCAGGAAAAAGAGACAGCTAGCTTCACCAGACACACGAACATGCAAAGATCTACATTGAAACCGATAGTTTACCTGCCTCTACTGTAGGGATGTCTCTGCTCCGGAGGCGAAGACCGCTCGTGGTTGCACAAATTGTGGAGGAAAAGGAGCTGAATCCAGCCAATCGCTGAGGCTCGCAATGACGTATCCCATTTGAGGATCCAAACGCTCCGGCAACCTCATTCAGACGTAGCCTACAGTAGGCTATATATGTTCAGATGACAATCCAGGGTTTGATATTCTCATTTATAACTTACACAAGGGTACGTGCTGTCAAAAAACGCCCCGTCCCTGCATTTGACTGATGCACCCGCATTTATAACGCATACGGCACTCTTAAAAATAAGGCTCCAAAAGGGGGGTTTCACAGAGAAGCCAAGAACCATTTTTGATTCTCAAAAGAACCTTGCAGAGAACAGTTATTAAAAGATTAAAAAAATTGCATAGTGTAAAGAACATTTGAACTGTCTAAAGAACCTTTTTTATTGTGCTGTAAAGAATTGGATGGAAGGTTCCATGAAGTAACGAATGAAATGAGTAACGCACTATTAACATTCTAGCCTAACTACTATTAACTAACAAGAAACTGATTAACAAATTGGTAAGTAATAGCGTTCAGTTGAATAGTTCACTATTAGCTAATCATTTTTTTCACACCTCCCATAATTAACATGAATAGAATAATGAATAATTTATAGTAAAAGGTAACAGTAATGACTCGAGTGTCACTACATCCTTCTAAAGGATCTACTAATTATTCGGATCAGTATTCTAAAGTGAAAAACGTGATATTGACTGAAAGTCATTGTAAGCTTTTTTCTTGGTTATATGATCGTTAAGGGAACATCCCATTTCTGGCTATCATTTTGCAAACTGGGACGTTACTTTTGAACGTTCTCTAAACATTCTCAAACAAGTAGTAACATTTAAAAAATGTTAGTCGAACATCCAACTAAACCGGAAAAAAGACCAGATAACTTTGAATGAACATTCTGGAATTATGGAATAATGTTTGATCATATCATAACTTTGACCTTGACCTTGGGTTTATATATTTTGAAAGGTATTTAATATAATTGTTTTGCTGTAATTAAATTTAGTTGAAAAACATAAATAATAGGTTATTTGATTTCAATATTTTAAATTATCTGTCATTTAAAATTTTGATATTAATATTTTTTTTATAAAGATATGAAAATATTGTGGACTGTTTGTGATGCTGTATGGCCAAATTAAAGTCTGTTTTGATGGTTGTGTTAACAGTTTAACAGTATTAGATTAAATTGAAATGAATAGAAAAAGATATATATTAACTTGCATTGAGAAACATGTACATATCAGGGAATAAAGAGCCGTAATTATTTTCTGGACTAATGAAATTCATGTGTTACGTGACGGTTCTGTTGCTGTTAAGAAAATTCAACATGCTTTGTTGTCCAACTCGATTCAAATTCCAAATTAGTTACAAGGAAGCCAATTCATCAATTATAAATTTTGCCCAACCCCGGATTTCCAGTCATATTTCAGTCATAATCGAACCCTTCAAATTGTAGCCCATAAAAGTAAAGCAATGAGCTGTTTTATTCAGCCATTCAGTATCTCTCTTCGCACAACAACAGGAACGTGTTTGAGGCCTCTTGGTTTATTGACAGAAATAATCTCTATTCTAAAGGCCACGGTTTCAAAGAAGGAAACCGCCACAAAGAAACTGTCTATGCAATATGGAGCAAAACGAATGAAGTGGGAATAAGTGTTGTCTGGCTCCCACCATTCAGAAGGTCTTTGCAGGCTTTGTTGCTAGCGGTTCATTATTGACTCTTGGGATGAGGTCAGAAGAAGGGCACCAATGAAATGACAGCGCTCAGTACTTTCCAATTAAATAATTGGGCTGACCTGTCAAGATATGAGCAAGAGCATTAAACCCACCAGAGACCTTGACCCTGACTTCCACGATGAAGATTCATGTGTATAGGACTCAAACTGAGATTTATTGCATTCCAGTGAGAAATCTACTTGGTAAAAAAATGAATTTGAGCTCTTCTTTGGATGTGGGATTTGAAGAAAAAGCAGAAGTTGTCCAACAAATTCATAGGAAGCTTCAAGTGACAAGTAATTGATTTTATCGGATCTTCTGAATATGCAAAGACAGACTATAAGGAAGCCACCCATAGGATGATTCCCCAAACAATAAACACATTGTCTCTGTGGTGCTATCAAAACATTGCTCTGTTTGTTTGAACATGCTGACCAATGGCGCGAGCTTGAGGCGGGGCTATCTATTTTTTTCGACCAATGGCAGATGGAGGGATAGCAGTTTGCTGTGGACTTTTCCATATTCATATATCCATTTAATTTTGATGGCTATCTGGAATACTTGATTCTGATTGGTCAAGTTTTGTATACAATTGCATAACCATGATTAATTGACCACTGCTATAGGCAACCAGTTTCTGTGCTGTTTAAATAAACAGCTAATTAAGTATATGATAAAAAGAATCATACATTATCTCAAAATTCCTGTGAAAGTAGGGTATTTGGCATATCGAGGCATTTAATTGGCCGCAGTTTGACCTTTTAAAGTGTGTGAGTTTAATGGTGAAGGATCATTTAAATATGAACCCAAAGTGTTCCTGTAAAACAACTCATGTTAATATTGGTCCAACAGAGCTTTATCTATAAATGTACAAATTATAGACTTATCATTCCAGCACATATTTGTATTGTTTGCATTTTGTATTTTATGTAAATAAATCTCACAAATCCTTTCAAGAACACGTCTAAATATTCACCACAAAATCAAAAGAAAAAATATATAGTGTATTACAGAGGCAAGTCTGTGAAAATAAGAAATAACACTAAATAATAATTCATCTGAAGTAAAATGTGCAAACGGATTACAGCAATGAAACTTTTAGTGAGAATATATACTTGAAAATAATGCCACCGTGCAAAAAAACTTTATTAGAGTAAAATATGACATTTTAAACGTCTTAAAACCAAACCTGCACAAGTTTTTTGTGAAATTCAGCTGGGCGAAAATTCTCTGAAGCTCCAATTTGTCAAGTATAATGTTCAACCTTCCGTAATGAGGAATACAGTACATGTGTCGGGCCATATGCTGGGATTCAGGACGAGGTGTTGTACCCTTCAAGTTAAAGTTTGTTAATGAAATCCAACACACGGTTTTACACGACCGTCCCTCATGTACCACTCCTAAAGACGGAGCATTTTAATCGTCCCACTAATCTATTCCAAAGGCCTATCCAATCCCAGTAGAGATTAATTACTACATCATTTGTTCTGTGCTGGATAAATGTGCAAAGTGACCTCTATTATCACTCCACCTGCTCAGCATCTTCTGTCAATTCATCTTTCAGATAATGATAATCGGTGGAGTGACGACAGGATTTCAACCTCTGATGTGCCGGATTATTGACAAAATCTATGCAATTACTTGAGATCAGATTTCAAATTTTACCTGGTTTATGTTAAAAACTCACAGTTCATGCTTCAAAACCGTGTTAATGTGTCAGTAAATTGGACATTGCCACCAAAATAAAAAGTGTTTTTGTCATCTGTTAGCCACATACATTGGTCAAAATGGTTTGGAAATATTTGTAATCCAAATATTTTTCCTACTTTTTTGTGTTGACACTCGCTGATTTATACTTTACAAGAATGTGAGTTTTGTCCAGCTGAATCCACTGAGCTTTTTAGATACAGAATCAGACATGTAAAACGTTGAC